>JARHVA010004781.1:722500-1245000 GCA_037957365.1 Torreya grandis
AGTGGTTTGTATGGATTTGATTGGTCTATGGATTATTATTATTTATTATTCATAAAATTTTGGGCCAAAGTATGTTTAGTGGGAAATTATCATTTCATGAGTATAATTTACATGTTTGTACGATATATTGCAATAGAATAATTTTCTATGATACATTACATGTTTTGATTTAGAAATCATACAACACACAAGTACTAGCTTGACTCTCTATATTTTCGTGCCATCACTATTTGCTCATTCATGAAGGGAGGGCCATTCCTTGATGGGATTTGTGTGAGGGATCATTAGTCCATAGTTAGTGTCGAAAAGCACTCAGATGATGCTTTCCCTCCCCACAATAGTATTACTTATCAAGACAATACTTGAGATTGCCACAGATACTGGAAAGTCCAGGGAACTCATGCTCTGAAGAGTCATGTATCTTATATGTATATTGTATTGTATTATACTTATTATTGAATATTGTTATGAAGAGATGTAATTACTTATTATTGTACTTTGACAGTGGTGGTTGAGTTAATAGAATTACTTTCTATATTTGCAATACGATGTGCTCTCATGATATTAGAGATTAGTGATATGTGATGTAATATGCTTGTTTGATATTATCATGCTTTGAGTATTTCATATGGTCTTTGTATATTCTCATGGTGTAATGTAATTTTGGTATATGTGTTTAATAAAAGTAAATCATGTATTTCTAATTGACCCCAGCGGGGTTGCTACATGTTGGGAGTTGGATAATGACCACAATTTTAGCCAAATCCACTAATAGTCCATCCCAACAAAAAATATGTCCCAATAAAATCCCAAATGGGGTGGAAAAGATTCACTTTTTTAGTTCAATAAAATTTTAAGCTGTCGATAATGTAAACGCATGAGGCATAGATTGTCACAATGGTCACGCACTAAACCATACATGGTTTAGTCATCCAAGTATACTTGAAGGAACTTGCGGATGAAATCCTTAAAAGCTTCCATTACATTGCATGAGAACATAATTGACACATTCTTAAGGCCAAAGGGCAAAACATTATACATAAAAGCACCCCATTCAGTTGTAAAGGTTATCTTTGCATTGTCTTCATCAATAATTTGGACTTAGTAATAGTTAGAAAATCCATTGATGAATGTGTAGATCTCACACCTAACAACTCCTAACAATTCCTTAGTGAAAGGTGTTGTGAAAGGTTTTATTACACATACTGCATTGAGTAGCCTGTAGTCCACACAAATTTGAATGTGACCATATTTTTTAATGTTGATTACCATGGGACTAATTCATATTCATCAATTGGAGTAATAACTACAGTGTAGAACATGACATCAATTTATTCTTTAACCTGAGTGCATAGATTTAGGTTCATCCAATATGGTCATATTCACTAGTTAAGTGCCTTCAACCAACTTGATGTGTATTTGGTCTAATGATATATGCACTCCTTTTATCTCCATGTAGTTGCATGGAAAAATGTCTTAGTACTCATGTAATAATTCAAAGATTTGGGTTATCTCAACATCAGACCAATAATTTCCCATATTGGCTAGTTTAGGTGCATCATCCATTCTAATGTTTTACTAAACCATTTGGAGTGGTGCATAATATAATTTCTACTCAGACTTCATCGTATCTTTAACATCACATGCTTGACACTTCATCTATAGATTTAACTGGTCAAATGATCGCTGTAGTTGATCATAACTGGTACCCTCATCAACTTGGTACACAACCTTTTACTTGCCCTTTCAAATCTATTCTTGATGGTCATATTTAGATTGGAAGTCTGGTTATAAATGAGTCATGGCAAGAGTATCAATGTCTTTGAAGATGGACAAATTATCCTTAGCTGGGCCATGCATATGTCATATCTGATCTTTAATTGGTGCTTGATGGCCTACAACTACTTAAAGGATCACTTGTAGAGACAAATTAAAATATATTTATGGTGAAAAAATGCAAAGCTAGCTAGCAGACCATGTTTGATGCACTGCTAGGTATCTGTGTCTCTACACGTTTCTTAGTTAATATACCACACCCTAGCTTAAACACACATGGTACCATAGAATGCATGTACCCATAATAATTATAGTAAAAATGTTTCATCAATGCTCTAACGGATTTGACATTGTGTTCCATGATATTTTGGAGAAGTAATACCACTATAACTCAGGGTGGCGCAAACATGGTTGCAATGGTGGATATGATTATGCATAGTTACACGTACTTGTTCCCATGTATCCAATTGGTACTGATGAGTAAACCACCATCATGTAGTTATTCCTTGTAATAAAAAGTGGATTGCATGAAACCTTTCATCTTAATTAACATAGTTAGCCTCTAACTGATGTAAGTATTCCCAGACCTCCATCTAACCATGAAACCTAGGTGCCTAGTCCAACCGTAAGGGTGGTTTAACCATCATGCATCCAACAATGAGGTGAATAATTTTGTGGTGTTGAGCAAGCTTTGGAGAGGAACTTAGGTGACTTTTTAAGACACCATAGACATGCCTTATTAGATTATATGCACCTTGAGCTCATTAGTCACGATCAACACTGGTAGTGTCAAAAATAGATTGACCATCTTCCCATCATAAGATGCCATCAAGTGTAGGATCCACATTTTCATGTCCTTGAATATTATTATTATATATTGTATTAACATCCTCATCAACATCAATGGGTTCCACAAAGGGGGTCTTTGGTCATTATTTAAAGGTATGACTACGCATTGAGTGTCATTCTCAAAACTTATATACCTCTTCTTGAAACACAAGTCAACATTATTTTCATAGCACCAAGGTCAACCCAAAAGAGCAAGGAAGTCATCATCTCAAATAATCTCGATTACCTTGAAATCACCCTTGAACGTGATACCTAATATGTTGACGGTGGTATCCTTAAGAATACCTATGGGTAGTGCACCATTCATGTTGGCCATGAAAAAGACATGTGGGGAGGGTTGCGAAGTGGTGCTCCCCATGTTTTTCTAGGCAATTTTGGTTAGAACATTAAATTCCATACAAGTGTCTACCAAGATGTCACGTATCATCTAGCCATCAATGGATGCATTGACAAGGATCTCATTATCACATTATAGGTTTGGTTGAATATGGGTCTCTTATCATCATGCACGGTTCAAATGACAATCCTCCAAAGGATTTACCATTTGTTATCATAACCATCAATTTTTTAGGAGAGGGATGATATCTTCATTAAGGAAGAGTTTTCACAACTTTCAAAACTCATCATGCCTTGATTATGTGGGTACTGTAGCTCTTTACATCTCAACCCGCATGTTAGATCCTTATCCTTTAAGAACTCAATTTGCCTTGAAATTCCCATACTAAGGCCATTGTGTCATGCAACACTTCTTTCTGACATTGATCATCAATATAGTGTTGTGTATGAGGTTCTTCATGTTGAAGCTTTTCAATAGGTGGATTTGAAAATAGTTTGGAATGAGCACCACTTTGTGTAGTAATATTGACCTTAAGTCTAGCTAGTGGAGTGGTAAGGCAAAATATTAACTGAGTATTAGGAGTTTTTTTAACTCGTATCATCTCGATGCCCTTCTCATCTCATTCTATAGTAATGGTAGCATACAAATTAGGACATTCTTCTAGGTAATGTTATTTTTTACAAAGGTTGGATAAACTGTATAGTCATGCTAGTAGTGGTCTTGAAAATCACACTTATAACATATCTTAGGTGGAAAATTGCCACTTCTATGTCCATTTCCATGCCCCCAACCTATGAAAGATCAACCTCCACCAACCTCCTAGTTGTTAGCTATGTAAGTTTAGTGCGTACCTCATATGCACGCTTTATAAATTTCATTAATGACCCAATAATCATTAGTATAATGTGTATATGCATCACATATTTTATAATATAGTGACACTTTTGCTTGGGTGGTACACTAAAGTAATGGACAACTCCTTACATCATGATCTTCATTACAAATCTCATAGGATTGTTTTCATACAATCAGAACATTCCTCTAAGGATAGTTATTCCTATTACGGCCTTCCACTTCATAGTTAACACACACAAGTTGTTGTGAGTGTCATGAGCAGTATTGATCATAAGCTTCTCTAGCTAAGAATCATTCATAGCGATCTGAACCTCCAGTTCCTCCTCCTGAACCTTGTGTTGGAGGTTTTCCAATGCCTCCTGTACCCCCATCTAATCCTCCAACTCAAGTAGAACTACCACTATAACTGCCTCTCACAACTCCTGTAGCAATAGGTGCACTAGAGAATGGGCACTGAGGGAGGTTGATTAGTTATTATTGGTCATGTAGTCTACCCACTAGTTAGATTTGGTCCACTAGGCATTCCAAGGTAAGCCTTAAGTCTTTCTTGCAATATAAATGTAAAAAAACATGGTAAATTATTAGCTTGATCTTTCCCCTTTAGAGATTCCTCTATGGTTTTAGTTTCAAGTTCAACTTCAGATTTTGCATTGTTAATATCCCAATTTCTAACAAGAATTCTATCAAATTCAAATGCATGAGTGTTGTGGTGGGGGAGTTGGGTTTATTTGGTTTGGGTTCTGCTATCAATATTTGTCCTAGTTATTTTGTGCATATTTGTGTCAACAAAGGGAACCAATCCATGGTTAGGGAGTACTCACCATGACTTTTTTCCCTCCTACAGATTATCATGACACTTCCAGTATCCTCTTGTTTGCCTTTAGGATTGCTACCTCTCATAAGCTTACACTCGACTTCATCATACTTACATTTCTACAATTCTCATTGTCTAACTTCCATGCTCAATTATCAATCTCATATTGATGCATAACCCTTCATTTCCACACCAATCACATTGTTTATGCATGAGAGAGTTTATCCATCCATGGGAAGTTCTCAAGTCCATAATCGACCATAAGCTTCTTAATCTCTAAAGGGAATTGTTTGAGGTACCTCCCATGTGGTTCCCTTAGAAATTTGAATTATACTTCCTCTAAATAAGAGTATGTAGAGACCATGTATTCCAAAATGTAGCTATTGAGCGCTCCTTTCCACAATACGTCCATTGTATTTGTCCAAGTAACTTTCAACTTTTCTAAGGCTATATGTCGCTGTACTAACTGAGGAGCCTTCCATCCATAATTTATTGAATAGTCTTGCACATATGCCAAAATCTAAACATGCAAATGAATGGGTGATTCTACAAAGAATATTTCATATAAAGAATCATATAAGTTCTGATCTACCTATGTGCATGTAGAAACTCTTGGTTTAATATGTTAAAGTGCAAAGTTATCCTCTACGTTACTAACCCAACGCTCAACATTTTTAAAGATAGTTTCTCAAGCATCTTTTTACCATTATGCTAACAAATGCAATGGGTCTTGACAATCAAACCAAAATGTTGGGTTGCTTTCTATCCTTAATTTTGCACAACTATGTACTAGCCATGTGCCTAGAGGAGGGGAGAATCCAATGCACTAGCATGCTAACATATCACGTGAGTGACCTTATGTGCTCACCTGAGGTATGTAGCGTAGATCGGTTCCCATGGGTTTTGTCATGTAATAGTGGATGAATGAATTTTAGGCACTTGAGTTAACACCGTTAATCATTATTATTACAATCATTATTCTAGAGTTATCCATTTAACACATTCACATAGTGCAAGTACTTTTAGTATCATAAAGTAAATTTAACACCGAATAGATTCATCACATCAAGGTTCACAAAATATTAGTTCCATTGATCAATTTGATAATATTACAAAGGTACTCATTCAATACACATTTTATAGATCTCTACCTTAACAGTAATAACAAATCTATATTCAACATCAAAAAACCCTTCTAAACAAAGTCAAAGGGCTATTTATACATAAGCAAACCCCTTTCTTAGGTTACATCATTATACACTAAAGATGACAAGCTAATGACTATTTCAAATAAAGGAGTCATGATGAGCCATTACAATTAAGTTCCTTTTAAACCATGGCAAACAACCCTTGTATACTCTCTCTATGCTAGATATTATCATTCGTGCTATTCCTCTTTTATGATCTGGTGCTAGATTCATGCTCTCGTTAATATTCGATACTTATGTGAACTACTTTGTAATCACTTCCACTTCTTATGCCATTGCCCTATTCTTTCACTTATCTAAATCCTGCATCTCGTGTTTTTTATTCTCTATTTCCTTATCTTTCATAGCACCTATATGTGCCAAGGTCTTCCACATTATTCTCCCCTATTTCTCTCTTTTATGCCCTTCTCTCCCACATCATGGTCTTCTAAGCTCATCTTGCACCCTTGCATCTCCGCGCTTATGCCTAAAAAATACTTCGAATATATTATAAAATTTGGGTCCAACACTTACACCTTGCATGTTTAGTTACATGGATACATTGTATTGCTTCATATGACTGTTACATGGTTATAATGTGTGATCTCATGCATGCCCTGTGATTTCTCAATTTCTTGCATGTATGTGTTTGTGCTTATGTGTGCTCATGTGTGTTTTATCTTGTATTTTTTATAAAGGATAATCTAGTTGTCAATTTGCATCACTTTTGCATGATTGATTAATTATTGCTTTTGGTCACTTTGCTTTGCTCTATGGTTTCATTTATTATATGTGGTTACATGATTTTGCATGCTTTCATTGATTGACTATACAATGTGATATCATATTTTTGGTGTCATGATCCATATCATGCATGCTATTACTTATAATCTATTATTATCGATGCCTACATTGCCATGGTTTATATAATGTATTTAATAGGACATAATACATGTTTTATGATCAATTACGATATCTCACCCTTTTAGGGGTATATGGTTACATCAGGGCATATCACTTGTCCCTATTTATAAGATACAATTGGGGAATATCACTTTCATGTCCCTTTTCTACACCTTTACTTGCCAAACTTTGTTTTTGGCCTAAAAAAATTCGGTTACAATTACTATTGAGTTTTACATTATCACATATTTATATGGTTACATGTACATGTTTACAATAACAACTTTTCTTATTACTAATGTTACACATTGTGCATATAATCCTTTTCCTTTGAGGTGAGTGGAATGCAGGAACATCACTCACCTCAAAAAGGGGCCATCTATTTGTATTATTCTATATCTAGTCATGTATTATAAGTGATTAAAGGTTACATGTAACATGTTACAGGTTGCAAGTATCGTACATATGCTTATTTGGCTAAGAAGCAAATTTTTTCCACATGGCACAAGTCATGAGGATTCAATTTTAAGTCTTTTGATTTTTTGTTGTTGGATTTGGGAAATTGAGGCTCATTTTTTAAGTTTTTGAATTTCATAGATGACATCATGGTTTGCATACCATTAGGTATATTCGTTCCTTTAGGCACTTTAAATTTTTTGATTATTTAATTTATTTACATTATTACAAACTATCAAAACATTGATCTACTTGTATGTGTTCCTATTTATTTGTAGGCACACTTGAGATGTTGACATTGAAGTGTGGGTGTTTTATTCCAAGAAATACAATGTTTCTTCAAATCCTTGTAGGTACTTATTCTTATTTTTATTTTAATTTGATATGCATATACACATATGCATTAAAGCGGGGCATTATGTAGGCACATGATTTAGGTACAATTCATGTATTTATGACATATTTGTCATGTTTCGATACATTTGTTTCATTTTCTTACTCAAGGCTCCTCGTGGTGCACTTCCCCATCACATTGGACCCTTCATAGTCTTACCTCATAATATGCATGTACACACACACATTAAAGTGGGGCATTATGTAAGCACATGATTTTGTTACAAGTCATGTACTTATGGCACATTTGTCATGCTTTAGTATATTTATTTCATTTTCTCACTTGAGGCTCCTTATGGTGCACTTCCCCATCACATTGGACCCTTCATAGTCTTACCGCCAAAATTTCCTCATGAATACCTTTATATGTGATAACTTTCTACCTTAAAATCCACCAAGTCATCCAATAATTCATCTTGATCTCTATTTTCATGGGTTTTTTTGCCTTGATTGTCTTCAAAGCCATCCCAAAAATGGCTTGACAACTTTCAAAGTAATCCAAAGCTGGTCAAGTTGTTTGTGGTCCTCCGTGCCACCATGCCTTGATTTCTTATGCCTTTATTATCAATTTTCATGCCTTTTCATGTTTGGCCTATGCAAAAATGTGTCCCTTTTTGAATTTAAATAAGTTTATATATACACATATACCCTAAGCCATTTATCACCAATCAATAAAACTATTGAATCACACATTGATCATATCCATCACACACTTTTCAAGGTGCCTACACATTTTGATTTTATTCCACTCTTTGTTTACTAAAGTCTTGTGGCCACATACTTGTACCAAAAGAAGGATTGCATTAAAGCATATAACATTATCGATTATCTTGATGAGAGGAGGTGAAGTTTTCTCTCACTTAGGTTAGATCACTCAAATGCACTAAAAATACATTGAGCCTTAGTTCTCATCATTAATATATAGCCACAACCCTCAAGGGGGTTTGGGCCAATTTACTTTGCACATTTCCCTTTCTCATGGATGTGTTAGCAGGTGTTGAATTTAAATTAGGGTTACATCGGGAGGAAAAAACATTCAAACATTTAGGCATGCGATTCTGATTATAAAAGAGATGATTTTGGACTTCTCTTATTGATAAAGGATTTTAGGAAATTTTGGCCCCATTGATCTACAAATCCATTTTTTGATCTGATCAACCACTTTCATCATAGCATACCTTCTTAGATTTTGTATTTGGTCACTGACATTTTTGAAGCAATTTGAAATTACTAGATTATAGCCATATTTCATGGAGCTCTTCTACATTATTCTATAACATGTTTCTTGCATTCCCAATCATTGTCAGAACTCAAGTCATTCATAAATCAGGCACACATCTCTCTCTAACTCTCTTTCTCCTTTTCAATTATTAATTTATTGAGATACTTTCATTATTTCAACACACAGGCAGGTTTGATCTATTGTATTTGATTAGATGTGCTTTGTGCCATTGTTTTACATAATCCATGGAGTATTTTGATCACTTGTGTGCCTAATTTATGTAAACAAACACATGCACTAAATAATTGATCTACTCTTGCAATTGGTCTAAATGATTTAGCATACACTCGTAAAGTTATCATGGAATATGATGATACTAGTAGATATCCCCTTGGTTACATTATCTTGCTTATTAGAATGGGCCCAAAAATAATTCAAAGATTATTTTGTGTGGCACCCAATCATGGATCATAAAATATTTTACTTGCTATACCTTGTATAAATAAAATGAAAGCAATTATTTCTAATGTACAAAGATGTTTAAAATTCAAACATCAAGGTGAAGCGGCCAAGAATAAATTGTATGCAAGGAAGCACCAAAAAAATTACCCAAACATATACTTAAGGGAAGGGTGAAATGAGTATAAGTACATAAATATATCTCAACAAGGGTATGCTTTTTATATGTCATGTCTAGAAGACAACCACTAGATCATAAAGAAAATTAATGTATGTAATAAATTAGCTATAAGAACAATATCATAGAGGATTATAATCACAATAATGTTTTGTTATCTTTAGATTCATGAGGTCCACCACACCTTGAGTGTACTGCTAGTGATATCAGTGCTCCATCTCTTATATCTCATGACGACTATTGTAATTCACTTGGCATTGTTGGTTAGCTTTGTTAACCACCCTTATGGTCAAAATTGAGAACTCTTTATTTATACATAATTCATTGTATTGATTTTGATTTTAATACCTTGTATGTAGTTTTTTATGGATTTAATTACTTGCCTAGTGACTATTATGAGTATTTGTAATGTGTAATATATTCACATGATGCTTTAAGCTATGATGAAATCCTTATATTTTATCAAGTGATTACAAAAAAATGTTATATTATGATAATGTTAGAGTACCCATTGAATGTTCACGACTATTTACATATAGATAAAAGCTTTACTTCATCATTGTTTATATATATGTTTATGATGAGATTATTGAGATAAATACAGGTCTTGATGTCCAACTAGATATAATTTCATGATCGTGGCTTCGTAGTAGTATAAGGGTACATCCCATGTTCCCTTGGGGGCAGCTCTAGGGGCAATATAAGGCATTTTTTGGTCTCACTTCAGGGTCTCTCTCATTATTTTATTTAAACCATACTATGCATTTAATTGATCTCGTGCTTTGTGTTTATGATATGTATTCTCCACTATGTATTATTTAATAGATGTGTCCTTGTATCCTTGGTGTTCTCTCACATGTTCAATATGTATTCATATGGTTGATGTGTTTTCATGTGCCTGGTATGTCTTTAGCTACAACTTGTGTTTTCATATGCTTGATGTGTTTGATATGCTTTCTATCATTTGACATGTTCCTCTATGTCTATGATATACATTCTAGCTGACTTCTTATTTAATATACCTTTACAATGCTTACTACGATTTCTATATCCATATTTTAATATTTACTCCATGTTTGGTCACATAGTTGACATGCTTGCATCATGCTTGACGTGTCTTCATTACCTTATGTGCATGCTAAGTGCCTAATGTGTCTTCACTACTTTATGTGCTTAGTAAGTGCTTGACTTGTATTTGTTGCTTTACATGTCTACTAAGTGCTTAATGTACCTTCACTTATTTATGTTCTGACTATGTGATTGATGTGCTTTCACTACCTTTTGTGGCTTTTATGTGCTAGGTGTGACTTCATTGTATTTTCCATGTGTTTAGTGTGACTCCAGTATCTAAAGTATTTACTTAGTGATTGGTCGTATACGTGACTTGTCTCCAATTATGGTTGTATTCATCAAGTGTTTAGTATATTTTATGGTGCCCTGATCTATATCACACACAATGATATTATTACTTGCCTTTGTTGGCATGATTCATATCATGCAACCATTGAGGGCAATACCTTATACTCATGATCTAACACTATTTATATCTTGAGCCCATGTGAGGCATATTATTATTTATGTTATATTGCTCATATTTTATCCCATATGGGGCAACTTAGTCATAACATACATGCTTTCATGGTATATGTCACATATGATATGTTTAATCCTTATTTGTTAGACGTGTGCTTCATAGGTTCATCCTAATTCTCAAAATGGCAACATATATCTCACTCATCATATTAAATAGATACATGTTATTAGGGCATGTGTACTAACATATTCAACAAGGTGGATTTAGAGGACTGTGACTGATAATATAAATCCAATTTTTAGTGATTTAAATTATATTTAAATGTGATGGCCCATATGTGATAGGGGTTTCTAGCTGCACTTCACATTAATATTACATTGGATCTATTTATGATTGTACTCAATATTTTATTTAGCTTCATTTAGAGTAATACTAAAATTTTTGGTTTAACTTGATTATGGTCATTGCAAATTATACTTAAAAATATATGTAGGATTGAACATAGGTTCAAAGGCACTTTTTTCACATGGGCATTATACCCAATCCTAATCGAGTATGGTATATCATTTTTAGTTTTATAAGTTCCCATATATTGTTATTATTATTGACACTCACCCATATGTGTGTAGAAAAAGAAATAATGTTATTATACGACTCATAGATACATTGGAATTTGCTTCATAATCTTCAAGTACAAAATTTTACTTACAAACCGTGTCTTCTATTATTTTGATATGTATGCAAACACACAAATCAAAGTTAGATGAATTGTACACTTAAAAATGCCTGCCAAATATTTACTAGTTATGAAATTGTATATTTCTATGATGTTTGTGTACTTGTCAATTTTTTATTTAAAATGAGTATTATTATCCCATCTATAAACTTGCAATGGTCCCCACCTAAGTTTGATCACATTCTGGGCTTCCCCTCCAGGGTTGCCCAATTTTTGCCCTCCCTGTACAAAGCGTGATATTACACTTCATACATGTTTAGAGCACAATTATATGGTCCTAACATGGTTCTTCTAGGCCATTTTACCTTTCACCAAGTGTGACCCTTATCCCATATTTTTTGATTTTCAATTGTGGGATGTCAACTTACACATCATAGGGTCCTAATTTGATTTCAAATTATCTATTAATACACAAACACCATAGCGTATTTAAGCATTTAGAACCATAAAAAGAATTTAATGTTCATAAAAGAATTCATTATTGTTCATAGGAATTTATTGAGCATCTACAAGCATTTAAAGAAATCAAACAATCATTAGAGCATTCATTGTAGTACTCAAGTTTATGTCAACAACACAATGCATTGTACTAGTTTACGTGGTTGATGAATAACTATAATTATTGGAGTGTCATTTTTGATATTATACATTGTCAAAGGGCCTAAAAAAATATCAAGTTCATTTCCTGTTATTCTCTTGGCCCCAAAACATATGTTGTTTTTTTTTACGATTTTTAGATCTAGCTTCCCAATTAAGACAAGAAGAAGTTCCATTTTTCTAGTGATTTGAGTGAAAGCATGAAAAACTTAACGAGGTTTTTGGAGCCACAGATCATATGATGAACAAAGTCGTCAATAGTCACCTACTTGATTTTTTCTAGAAATGAAACTTGACACTTTTGATATGTATAAAACGTAATTTGATGGTTTGTACACTATTTTTTAATCATCACAATTTTTTTTTTATCATCTTGTGATTACTTTTGAACACTATTTTACATTATCAAATTTTTGATTATTCAAAATATTTTTCTAAACCTTATATTCACATATTTATTTTATTTTAAAATTTAATTAAATATATTTTACTATTCTATTATTTTTAAAATTTAATTAAATATTCTACAATTTATTGGGCCTAATTAGGTGTATATTATGAATATTTGTATTGCAATTTAAATGAAATCCATATTACAAAGTGAAGTTTATAGTCAATAATCCTCTCCAAAGGGTGGCACCTAAGTTATATAACGCAATGCAGGTTAAAAAATCAAAATCTGGACGACCTCACTTGTTACCATCCATCACTCCCATCCCTACTTTTAGTATGCACACGTTATTAAAATAGTGTTACCCCAAAAAGAGAGCAGACGAAGACGGCCCACTTTTTCTTCCTTTCATTCACCCCTTCCTGCCTTCATTTTCTTCAATCCTCTCCACTGCAGTCCATCTCTCTCCTAATCGCTTCAAATCAATCCCTCCCTCCCTCCATATTAACCTTCAAAATTTTTCTATTAATAATTTTTATCTACTTAAATGCTCGAATATTTTTAGACCCCCTAAGCGCTGCCTAGATCTAGGCAAAATTTCCAATCAAGAAGCAGCTGCTCCTGTTTAATGTCAAATAAATTTTGAAAATCAGATGTGTCGATCGATCCGCTTGCAGAAGCAGCATAGAATACAAAATATCGCACTATTACTGCTACAGACGGAAAATTTTCATAAATTTCGGGGGTTTGATTCATGAAAAACTAACAAAAATGACAGAAAATGAGGCACCATCATTTCTTCATTTGCGCAGAGAGCCGTTTGAGTATGGCCTGTTGCCTCTGCCGCACCTCATGTTCACAGACGGGACTGCGACATTAAAAACTCTTAAAGAAAAGCTCCTGCAAAACTCGTTTACCTACTCTGTAAATAATAATGAAGAAGGGTTTCGAGAAGGTTCTAGATCGTTCGACAGGCGTGTAAATGCGGGCGGCATAGCGGAGAGCCTGCAGCTTTCGGAGGACCACGTCAGCGTTGTTTTGAATACGCTGGCTTCGCTTTTGCCCGACTATGGAGGAGCTGCGGATCCCCTTGTTAGGGCTTCTTGTGCTGACGTGGACTCTGTTGGTGCCGATGTGGACGATTTGATCCTGTTTTTGTATATTCAGACTTACAAGAAGCTGGTACCTCGGCCTCATAAGGATGCGGCGTCTGTTGCTGATGTGTGGCCTTCCACGTCGGCGTTTGACGGGTTTTTGGCAACTCTTACCCCTCTCCAGGTCAGGGCATTATCCTTCTTTTATTACAGATATTTGTGTACAATTCATAATTCAGAGTTCATTATGAGCTTTCTTTTTGTTTCCAGTGCACAATATAGCTTTTTATTTAGATGTATTGAAAATCAGAAACTCATAATATGCATTAAACCAATATGCGCTTGCACAACGTCTCCCTATTGATCAAGTGCTCTCCCTTTGGTCAAGCCCCCTCCCTCTGACCTATTGGTTCAGCAGTCCAAAGAATAGAAAACTATAAAATCGAGGAGTATGAAAAGTTGAAAACCATATTAGACGTGTTCAGACCGGGGAAGGCCAATTTGCAAACTCCACTTGGCACCAAGACTCAGAGGAATTGAAAAATCATAAAAATATAGAAATTTTCACTATAACATTCGAAGACATTAAACATCAAAATGTAATGGAGTCAGGCTGGAATTTTCACTATAACAATCAAAGACGTTAAACATCAAAATGTAATGGAGCTTGGTTGTAAATCCTTAAAAGCAATTAAATTTAGTTCACAAACTTTTCAATAACACTAAAAATTCTGATTTATTTACATTAACGCTCTGCTCTAGAAATATACACTATACAGGGCGCTGTGCACATGCCCTTTATTGAACGTATGGAATTTGGAAAAATATAATATCTATGTTAACTTGATTCATTGGATTACCAAAACCATAGCTGCTGGGTGCAGGCTTGGAACGATATGGCAAGCCATCTGGGCATACACAAACACTATTAGGAAATTCACAATTAATCATTTTTTTTGTTCTAAGAATATCAACTATGAAGACATAAAATACCACCATGTAATTTGGATATGATTTAAATTCATCAGTAAGCCTAACCAGCCAAATGACGTTCATTTTAAACCTCTGCTCATGCCATTGACGTGCCAGATGGAAGTGAACAAGAACAAAAAAACAAAAAAAACACACACACAAAGTTTTTACTGAGTTACACATTTTTTTGTGACTTGATCTTAGTTAAGTTGGGCCATGTCTTGGCAAGTGAGCATGCTGTTGCTCACTTTTACCCACTTGGGACTTCGATGGAGTTCGAACTCGAGCATTTCAAGAAAGAAAGAAAGAAATTATATTAATGTCCACATATGACCCAAAGTAGGTCAATGGGACTCGAGGATACAGTAGTTAACAATAGAAAGGTCTAGGAAGAGAGAATCCTAGAAGCTAAATAAAGGAATAAAAGTACACGACAAAATGAAGCAATGGGCCACTAACACAGGTGGTAATGAAATCAATACAAATAGCAATGAAGGGCAAACAAGAGCCCCAAAATCATGTGCCGATGAAGGCTGGAAGGAAACCTCAACAAATATTTTTGTTTGTGCCTGAAGTGGGGGAGTCTTTTAAGCCATCATCGGTCACTGTGAAAGATCTAATAATGCTAGTCAAGGATTACCCAAGGTCGGAGGTGACATGCTGGAAGATCCTAGTAGGAAGCAAAGCACTTCCTCCAGAATCTCTCCTAACATCTAAGGGCAGTGTAACTTTGTAATAGAAAATAAACTTGTAATATGAGTCTGCCTTAGCGTTTTGGAGGTGACTAGTAAGTATTAGATCCATATCATCGGAAAGGGGGTAGAGCCATGATGATATGAGGGAGAAGAGCCATGTTGATGGGAGGGAGCAAAGCCATGCTAATGGGAGGGAGCAGAGCCATGCCAACGAGGAGGAGCAGAGCCACGATGCCGAGGGAGAGTAGACTGGGAGATCTGAGTAATCCGAGTGGTAATGGTGTGTTGAGAGAAGTGCCGCCTAACTAATCTATCAGCTCTGATGTGTGAAGTATCGATGTCCAAAGGGTGTTTAGTGCTTCCAATTGTTTGGATGTGCTGAAAGAAAGAGGTGATCAACATGGAGGCTTTAGAGCCTCTAGGTCCCTCTTGTAGGGATCTGTGCCAAAGGGTGATGACCTTGCAAAGATAAAGAGCCAAGTGCCGCTGGTATGGATATTTGAAGAAATTAGATAGTGTTGCTTGAGTCCTTGTAAAGGGGTAGCGTTATCTTCCCCGGAACTCATATTAAATGGGGCATTTGAAAATGAAGTGTTCCTTGATCTCTACCTCTTGGAGGGAGCAAAGATGAGAGATCTGGTACTGATGAAGTATGTGATGATCGGTTACACCTCGTATCTGGTGAGAACACACTCTCATCTGGCCAAAGGGAAACCTCAAGTCATGGGACTTGTGGTGCTGGAGATATTGAAGGCAATGGATAATATCATCCACTAATTTTAAGAAATGCTTGGCATAAAAGACAAGCTTGGGGCTGAGCAACTCAAGGGGGAGATCCAGTTGCTCCGGGTGTACTGTTTGTAGATGTCCCCTTTGTCAGCTCTAGTAATGACGTCCTTTGTGTGAAGGAGCCGGTGGGTTTCCATGGAGTACTTGAAAGGGGGGTAGCTTATCAATAGAGATGCCAGTAGAAAGGAGCAACTTAGTTGCAAAGTACCAACAATGTCGACATCTTGTGGGGGCCAATGAAGCGATCCTCTTTGAAAAGCAAAGTGGTAAGTATGGATATCTCTCATGACCAAAAGCTAAGTCCCTCAAGGATCTGAGTCTGTGAATGTTGAAAGTAAGTGTGAAGATAGTCTCAAGGTTTAGTGGTTGGGTGACAAATTCAGCTTGGATGATGCATTGAGGAACTGTCCGCTTGCGACAGATCATGTGTTGTAGCATGAGAGTTTGGACCCTCTCAGTCTGGGCCAAGTCAGTGGCCCCCAAGCTAGGTTCCCAAACCTCTAAACAATGTTTGACGATTGTATCAAAAGGCGTAACTTGGAAAGGATGTCTTGAAAACACCGATGTTCCAAGACAGAAAGAGAGGCATAGCCCTTGCAAAGATTCAAGTGAGGCAAACTCCATGCTAAAGGATGGACTAGAAAATTGGACGCCCAAATATGTGTAGGTCAATATGATCTCTAGAAGTTCCCCTTTGTATAAAAATTGGAATTTGGAGAGAGAGTGCTCGGAGATGTTGAAAATCATGTCCTTGGTTTTACTAAGGTTGACCAAGTTGTTGAAGTTCACAAAAATGAGCAAGGGCATCAAGTTGTTGCTGCAAACCCCTGACAATGTGTGAGAGGAGGACAACATCGTTGGCAAAAATAAGGATAACTATAACCAACTCCTGCAAAATACAATCATCATCCAAATGGGTATGCTGCTGAAGAAACTCCTCTAACTCATCAATACAAATGCTGAATAGGGTCGGTGAGAGAGGACATCCTTGCTTGACCCCAATGGTACTCTTCACAAAGTCAGAGAAACCGTGAGAAGTATGAAACTGCCTAGTAACAGTCTCATAAAGCCTCCAAGTGGTGGTAATCATAGAATCTGGGATGATGATATCTTTCAACTTCTAGAAAAGCATTGTCTCAGAGCTGAGTCAAAGGCCATTTTGAAGTCAGCAAGACAATATAAGACTTTGGAAGGCTTGTGACGAGCCACTTCAATAATATCCTAGATAGAGTGTAAATATGTGGTCAATAGTCTGGCAGTCCCTCCTGAAGCCATTGTACCCCCTAGGTACTCTGATAGTTGCATGTCTAACAATATGGCATAAAGGTTGGCAAATGTATGCCCAATCATAATGGTCCTCCAGTTGCTAGGGATGGATAGATCCCCAGACTTATGAATGGGGTGAATGATATGTTGGGACCATGATTGAGGAAAACCTTAGCACACTACCTCATTAAAGAGTGTGGCAAGGGGAAAGGTAAGGGAATCCACACCATATGTGATGAACTTAACTCGGAGACCTTCGCAATCAACTGCTTTGCTGGTGCACAACTTCAAAATAGCTCTCATGACAGAAGAAGTGGAGAAAATAGAGGAGGATGATGGAGGAGTGGGGGTAGTGGCGGTAGGATAGTTTGGAACATTATAGAGGGACCTAGCATAGGGGACCCATGTTTCACGGGTGATGTCAGAAATCGTGGTTTTTTGCGTGAGAAGAGTATGCCAAAAGGTCTTAGGTGAGTAGTGGAGATCAACAAGCAGTGTAAGCCGTCTAGATGCAAGAAACTCTCGTTTCTTCCATTAGAGAAGACAATGATACTCCCTATGGAGGGTGTGCATGGAAGGAGGGCCATGGGTTAGGGAAAACCAAAGTCTCTGATGAAGGGATTTATGCTTATCATCATATCACTGGTTCATGGGGTAGGATTTGTGGCGGGTAAGGGATCTGGAGTAATGTATAGTGTGGGGAGAAGAGTTAAGGGTAGCATCCTTGATGGTTTGATGTAAGAACTCATACATGGAATCGGTGGAGTAAAATCTAGACATAAGAAGGGAGAGATTGGCAGCATAGTTAATGGTGTAGTCTTCATCAAAGTGGATTGTGGTATGTCTAGTGCTGGGGTGTGTGGAAGGGGAGGGGGAAAGGTGAGAACTAGTTTGGAAGGTGAATGTCAAGTCAACATGGTCATCAACTGGGAGTTGGGGAGAAATAAGGAAGACATGGATGTGGGGGATGAGGGATTTGTTGGTGAGAACATGGTCCACGATGCGCACACCCCCTTCATGGTTAAAACAAGTGAATTTAGTTGAGTTGGGGAAGTGAGGAAGCTCGTTGAGAATGTGGAGGCTCTGAAATTCATCCAACCGCAGAAGGTGTCTCCCATAAGCCATAACTATAGAATTCCTGTTAGCAGAGGCTTTTTGTAAACCAACCTCCTCCAAATTCAACTCATGAAGACATAGCTCATCCTATGCAAGATCATGAATTGGCGTATGGTGGTTCCTCGTACGAGCATGGAAATCACCCAAAAGAATGATATCACCAACAGTGGAGTGCTGAGAGATCTCTAAATAGAGGTAAAGGTGTGGGTCCCCATCAACATGAATGGCGAATGGAGATGTGGTTGGGAGGGAAGTAGCATACAACTTTAAAGATATCTTGAGAAGGTGGTGGATCTCTTTGAACATGTAGCCACATGTATCTAGAGTGGACATCAATAGCCATATGTGAAACTTTGGAATTGAGGCTATCTGAAATGAGGTAAGCCATACCACCTGAACCATGCACACCACCTGATCTACGGGTCTCATGATAGAATCCAAAAGCCACGAGTATCCCATGACTGGAGGGAGGGTCCGTTTGGGGCTCTCATGGGTCTCAATAAGGAAGATGACATTCCATGAAGCAATAACATCATGGAAAGTACTTGGAGAAGACCATATAGTGCCACTGTAGTTCAAACAAGCAATGGAGATGCCACCACCACTCAACGAGGCTAGAGGTCATTGTCATGTTGACGGTCTAAGGCGTGACCACGTAGGCGGAGGGGAGTCACGAATAATGGCCCTGCAATCCTTAATAACTGGCCATTTGTTTTCTTTCCTAGCAATGTCAATCAAGGCCTGAACTTTTTGAAGCTCATCCACTTGGAGTCTAGTGAGATCAGCATCTAAATAAACTCTATTGGGGAAAGAAAAGAGCTTCCTTTTAGATTTCAAAGCTCTTAAGCAATCCTCTGCTGATCAGAGCTTCATAATAAGAGTGTTATTGGGAGTCATCCATGCCCAGTTGAGGGAGATGTCATTCAAGCCTAGGGACTCCTATAACAAGGTTTGCCTGACTTGCAAAGGATCAACAATTGGACAGCCATTTCAACAATTGGAGGGGCCTTATTCCGTTTAACTATTTGGACCCATGATTTTTGTTCATCAACTTGTTTTTGGATGGACTGTTGTCGAGTTGCGGTTTCTTGCTTTAGGTGCTTCTGTTGAGTAAGTATATCAGATTGTTTGTTTTTAATCTCGTGTCAAATCCTGAAGCTGCTGAAAGTGCAGAGTGTCTACAAGTGGGCCTTGAGACTGTACATGTAAAGTAATCCTCATCCTCAAGTCAGTGATGATAAGGCCTTTCTCTTGCAATTGTTGTTTGAACTTTGAAGAGTGACATGGGCTGGTATTTCTCTTGCTGCTGCTGTTTGAAAAGTGAAAGGAGTTCCTGACACTTGGCACTCATTTTTTCTATAGGAGAAATCCTGCTGGATAGTCTGCTGTATTGGATATTGGGGGTCATGACAGCTCGGGTTTTGTGTCCTTGAAGCATAGAATGAGATGGGGGAGGAGAAGTTTGCAATTCCTGCGTTAAAAGAACCCCTAAATTCAGAGGGGAGGTTTCCATATTTTGATTTGCAGCTAAAATATGCAGTAAGCTTAATACAAGTATGCTTAGGGATTTCATCAAACATTTGGCAGCCAACCAAAAGATGCTCTGTGCATTTTGTCAAACAGTTGACAATCAGCCCAGAACCTGCTCAAAATCTGCCTAAAGCTGGACTTTGTCAGAACCTACTCACTGTCAATAACCTGCACTGTCAAAACCTGCTCACTGAATGGAACCCAGTATGCAACAAAGCTTCTGTGTACAGGCTTGTAACTAGTCCAGGTTGTCATGCATGTGCTGTTCGGCTAACCCTATTCAAAAAGTTTACAACCGAGCTGCAAACTGCAAATCGTTGATTTTGAAACCTGCACTGTAAAAAATCAATCATAACTGCAAATCGTGGATTCGGAGCCAACCAGAAAACTGCCCCAAATGCAAAACCTGGATTTGAGACTGCTCAGAAATCTGCCCTGACCATGAAGAGATGCCAAGGGTTTAGAGGGAGAGGACATGTGAAGAGATGCAAACACAGACGAGGGTTGAGGGGGCAAGGACGTGTGAAGGAACAGAGATGTAAACAGACATGAGGACACACACAGTGCAGACAAAGCAGATGCGAACAGTTCACGAAGGCACAACACGGTTTAGAAGGCACGACAAAGGCACAACACTATATTCAAACATTGCTCTAGAGGAAATGAAAAATCTGAGTTGTATGGCAGTTGATCTGGATTGCCCAACTCTGAAAAGTCTTCAGTGGTGGTTGAATGATCTGGTTTGAGCAAATGAAGTCGTACGGGTCTAGTATGGTCGACAACAGTAAGGGTTGAATTGAAATATCCCTTTCAGGTTAAAATAAAAATTCTGATTTTTATTGCCCTTAATTCTGAAAATTCATTCGAATACCATAACAATACATGCAATATGGAAAACCAACAACTCACCCATGTTCCCTTTATTTCAGGCAATTGCATACATAGAAAACATTTTGAAAACAATTATGGAAGATACAAATAGCATAATAAAATCATAATATTAGTTTTTCTTGATTTTTCTACCAAACCCTAACCTGGAACAACATAAAGGCAAAATCTTTCCTTGAAACCCTAGCTGGAAATGTCTCGGAACAAAGCATCAAACCCTACTTGCAGCAGTATGACAGCCTTAAAAACCAATGACCAGCTCAACAAAGTCATACCCCAGCGCAAAAAAGTCAATGCCCATGTATGATAGGCCTAAGAAGTCAACGACTAGATTCAATATTGAATAGTGATGTAAATAGTAAAATCGTGAATAGTGGCATCGTGAATAGTGACGTCATGAACAGTGACACCGAGCTGAAATGTCATTGCGAGAAAATATTTTCATAATTTTTTGAACTATTGCAGCCTTATACACAACCATAAATCAGCGTTTCTGTACCTGTGTGATGGATTTCCTTTGAATCTGAAAGCTTTGGTGTAAGCCCTGAATGGAGTTACCAAATGGGTTTGAGGGTTTTCGTCCCCAAGCCTGTGCGCATGAGGGTTTTCGTCATCTATGTAAAATATTGAAACTGTTGCCCCAAATTTGCAAAACAAGGGTTTTGTAAAAGTGTTTGAATAAATGAATGAATGATTCTTCACTTTTTCCAATCAATTCTTTTAATAAGCTATTTTCATCCAAAACCTTAAAAGTAGTTAATAATACTTTTAATTGAATATTCACCTTTTTCAATCCTTACAATTTTTAATTACTTTTTTGGCCATGTATCCAATATTTGTCTTTTGGCCCCATTCAATAATATTACACCGTCCCTTTTTTTTCAAAGTTATAGTTTAAAGTACCCCTTTGGATAACTTAATGAATTATTATAATATTATTTCCCCTTTTTAATCCCCCCTTAGCTCACAGAAAATAAAAATAAGCTTCAAGTCCTTTGATTTAATTAATTTGAAAAAAGAGACATTACTTAGGAGCAGAGGTGGAAGAAACTGATGCTTGGCTTGGCAAGGTTGAACTATGCAAGGTCAAACAAGGATTTTGCAGAAATGTGAATGACTTGTGTGCAGGAATGGTTGTTGAACAACGGTTGGGCAAGGAGGGCAAAGGTCGTACAGTCTATCAATGTCAAACCAGAGGGGTCAAAGGGAGCAGCAGGGTCGCCCTGAATTGGCAGGTCGACAAGTCAGCAGGGAGGTTGATGGGGAGAGTAGTCAATCTCACTAAGGAAGGGTAGTGATCAAAACATAGCATCATAATATAGTTGCACTGTGGCGAATTCAATAAAACTTATAATTATCAAAAGTTTGAGTTGAAAAAACCACAATAAGCAAAAAAGAAGTTAGCAAGATTTTGTTTTGAGTTAGTGCTTTTCCTTAGGGGGATGAAACATCTTGGCTTCAATGCCATGATTAACAAGTACTCTTTTGTCAAATTTACCTAGGACTTATATGGCTTCCCTTGATGTCAACATTGGTTAGCTATTTTATTAAGGCATATCAATACATGGCTCCTCATCTGATGGGCTGTCCAAACTACTAGAAATTACAAATATTATGGAATTTGTGCCCCGCTAATTTTGAATCCTGAATGTCTACATTTAATTTCAAAAATAGAAGCAGGATGGTGCTAAGATGTGGCAAAATTCTTGAGTTCAAGTTATAATCATTGAAGATGGTTCAAGGGACCTGGGTGTTGAGATTCAAGTTGACTTAGAAGCACCACAATGACTTGTTGAGGCACGAAGAGTTCAATCATAAGCTGCAATTGGCTTAAAAAGGAACATAAAATCTCTTGTAATTGACATATATATTTACAAATATCTCAAGTGAAACACTTAGATGCTTGATCTAACCTGGGACAATTGTGTTAGGGTCCTTATATTTTGGGGGAATGGGGAAAATACAAAATGCTACTTGGCGGGAGATGCCTACACAAAGATAATAGTTATAACTCCCTTTTGCTATTCATGATGTCTTTTAAATTTGCATGCAAAAGTGGACACATGCACTTCCCCATGATGGTTGGGGGCCATTGGGGCACTCCCTTTATGATCTCAACAATAGCATTTTTTTGGAGCTCATGAAGCCTTGCCACCAAGTGTTAGGTGGCTGAATGCCATTCTGGTTAGCTGAGCTATCCGGAAATGTATTATAATAGAATATTGGAGCATACCTTGAAAAGTTGACCCCGACAAACTGGCCCAACCGGGCTGGCTATTATCAACAATTATTCTTCTAGAAAATCTCTTATTATTAGGTGTTGTCCTATTCAAATGCCTATGAATGTTGAAAGGATATTATTAGTTTTGTTTAGATTTAAATAATACTTCTATTTACATGCCTATGCATGTTGATTGAATGTTATTAGCTTTGTTTAACTTTAAACCAGTTTACTATTATTAGTTTCTTTTAGCAATAAGACAAGACTTTGCCCTATTGTAATTCAGAGTATACATCTGATATCTATTCCACAGAGATTGCTTTCTTTTTATAAACTCTCTTATTATTTTGAATTAAAGCTTTGTTATTTCTCTTGCAAAACTATGATAATTTAGAAAAGAAGAGTTTCACTAATCCCTAGCAGTTGCTATGTTGTCCCCCCGAGTTGAATCCTTAATCTGGATCCCTCTAGAATTCTTAGGATGCCCAAGGGTCCCCATCATCTCTCAAGGGATGCCTAGGCATTCCTTGACTACCCTACGGGCTATTTAGCATCCCCTACAAGGTCTGACACATTGTAATAAACTTTAAAAGTTAATAAAACAAAAAAGAGAGGCCCCCGATGCTTATATTTTTTCCAAACTCTAGAGCTTTTATGACAAACATATTTCACCTTCATTTTGAGTAAATAGGAGTTGGAAAACTACAGTAGCCACTGTTAGGATTTAGTATTTACATTGAGGTAAATTACTGTGTGTAAGTTATCGTATGATTAATACGGTTATTATTGGTTAGTAGGTTAAACGAATATATTGTTATAAACAATATATTACATATATAGGTTAGTGGTTACTTTGTTATACCCATGACTATTACTAGGTTATTTGTTATTGTGGTTTCGTATTTAATAGAAAGTTGGTTTGCTATCACATTGATTATATAATAGCTAATGTGATGTTCGAATGTAAGAGCAGAAAATATATAATATCTTATATTGTGTGTTTGAATTTTAGTAAATTTGTACAAGTCTCATTATCTGGTATCAGAGAAAGGTATAAGAGTATACAATTTATATTTTCAGTGTAATGATGGGCGTAACGTAGTGACCCGGATTTGAATATCGACCCTATGTGCAGGATTTGATTTTGCCAATGTTATCAACTTATATGTGCTCGCAGCTTATGCTATTGTAATTTGCAAATATCAAATGAATGTAGAATTGATTCTGTTGACCAATGTTGCATGCATATTTTTCTGATATCCTGTTGTTAGAACGACGTACTTACGGCCTCAACAGAACCAAATCAACGTAAGGAGATTTTGAAGGACATCAATTCGACTCTACAGATCCAGTGTCTTGGTTTTGACTCGTCTCAACTGATTGCTTGGTCATTTTTCTCATGCCTCTACTAGATCGTGTAGTGACTTTGGTATATTCAAGGTGCCTATACTCTTGTTTGCTGTCCCTTCAGGCTGCAAATCCGTCACCATTCTTAGACGTCATCGTGATCTCCATGCATCATCGGATAATTCTCCCACGAATTTTCTTCACCGATTAACGACTACCTCTTGCCATAGTTGTCATTCACCAAGCATATAACTCCACGGTTTGGTACATGGTCATAATTAATAGTTCGTTATTAAGCTTATTTTAGGTCTTTGGTTATTAAGTACATGTACATGAGTAAATCCTAAATCGATGTCATTAGAGTCACTATAAAGGTCCTAAAGTCATTGATTTAGTTTTTTATTTTAATAACATAAAAAGTTGAGTATGGTAATAATTTGAGTATTGTTTTAAAAAGTAATTAAGTAAGATTACTTTTTAAATCTTGTGTTTAAAAGTCTTTAGTACCCTTTGAGTTGTCATTATTTATTTGTCCATTATCTAGTTGTACTTTTTTAGAGTAGGATCCAATTGTGTCATTAAGAATTTTAGTCCTTAGTTTATTGAATGATAGTATTAAAAATCAAAAAGAGTCTTTAGGTCTTGTTTTAGATATGTCGTTAGTCAAAATTTTTATTGTAACGGACGCATTATCGCTTGTATGTGACGTCTGAATTGTAAGGTGGAGTCTTGCCATTAAAAACAACATGCCAAGGTTGATCTTCAAAGCCATATTCACTAAGTAAGTTGTTGACGTCAGAGGATGGAGGACACAAGAGGTTGAAGGACAAATATCGTCCTATCGCAAGCCACTAGCAATGGGGTTGCATTTTGAGATAGTGGCATACTATGTGCCAAAACGACTATATGATCACCAGTGGCAGTGGCAACTATCTATGTTGTGCGAGGTTGAGTGGCACCAATCACGTGCAAAGACTACAAAAGTGATAATGAGGATTTGATCCTCATTTTTAATTTCATTTTTTCAGTTGTGTGGTGTGTGAAATAATAAAAAATTGTAATCTTCCCCTACTAAGTTGGAGAAGAGGAGAATGTAGATATCATTGAATATGCAAACAATTGTATAGGAGGGTAGGTGACTGCAAAAATCCTCTGACTGCCGTACTCCGTTGGAATATGGTTGGTTGGTGAATACATTCAATTGGAAGTGAAAGCGAGATAAGTTCTCATATGTAGGTGATCATGCGCAACAAGATTTTGACAACAGTATGCAGACCTAAAAGTATGCATTGACATACGATTCTATTTCAGCGCACATGATGTACTTTCTCCCCACGTAAAAACCAAAGGGGGAATGTTAGGATTTAGTATTTACATTGAGGTAAATTACTGTAAGTTACCGTGTGATTAATATGGTTATTATTGGTTAGTAGTTTAAATGAATATATTGCTGTAAACAATATATTACGTATATAGGTTAGTGGTTAGTTTGTTATACCCGTGACTATTACCGGGTTATTTGTTATTGTGGCTTCCTATTTAATAGGAAGTTGGTTTGCTATCGCAATGGCTATATAATAGCCAATGTATTGTTCGAATGTAAGAGCAGAAAATATATAATAACATCTTATATTGTGTGTTTGAATTTTAGTAAATCTGTACCAGTCTCATTAGCCACTTAGGGGAGAGACGTTAGAGAACGTTCAAAGAAGTAATCTGAGCAAATGTTTTACTGTTTTTTAGCCTTATTATTTTACACATTTATGTTTTAAATTTTTGAGGTTTATCACATTTTGATCCAACAAGAGTGAGCGTTTGAAATATGGAGTGGGAGTGGGGCTGGTGGAAGTTCAGCTGTAAGTGCAAACAAAACCCCTTTTTAATGTGTCTTACCAATTTTGAGAATATACACAATGGGGCCATTCAAATCTTGCTTCAATTTGTGAATATTCTAGGCAAGGATAAGGCAAGAAAAATTAAAGGTGTATACACCATTGGTTATGCCATATCTGCAACACTGATATTAAACATAGCTACTGAGGGTGTGTTTACCTCTTTAACAAACCTGGAGGAAGAATGAGGTCTGGTATAACTCTTGATGAGAGGGCTGAATTGTTTAGATTATATTTGGAGGGCGTGGCTAAATTGAAAGCGTTAGAAACACCTTCTAGTCTAGATGTGTGTGTGACCTCTTCTTCTCCTGCTACCACTAGGGCTAATGTGTGAGAAAGGGGAAGGCTTAATGTGCAGAGGATGGGTCTTCCAAAGCTAAAAGGAAGGCAACATGCACAAGTAAGTCTATAACATTCAAGCATGTGAGAGGAAGGAGCTGCAGCACGATGTGTGAGTGGATTGCAGAAATCTCACATCCTCTAAGAGGGCAATATATCCTGTATGCATCTGTAGACTGTAAGTTTTCACATTTAAGGGAATTAAAAAAGCTATTTTGTTTTATTGAGTTTTCACCCTGTGCTGGTTATTATCCTCAGAAATCCAGGGTCTTTATTATGCGTGGTGTTGTTCTGTATTTTCCTTTTCCATTATTTGCTGCATAAGAGGAGGAATTTGAAGGATGCTATAGAGGAGGTTGATCCAATTTGGTGCAGGTAGTGATCCGACTCAATCATTGAGATAAAAAAAGAAAATGACGTTTCAGAGCACCCACAAACATATATTTTGTATCCCATATTCTGTGCTTGCATTGAACAATATGTTGAAGGACATTTGCAAGATCGATTGGGTGAAACGGGCAGTGTCAGATGCTAGACACATGGAGATATTTATATACAAGCACACCACTTTGGCACTTTTCTGTTCTTTTTGGAGGAAGGAATTACTCATACATTGTCTAATTAAATTTTAATTTTTAGGAGAGAATGTTCGAGGTGCAAGACTGCTTGTGTTCTGTGGTTGTCTGTAATGTGTGGACCTAGCAGGTAGAGACCAAGGCAAATGAAGGGAAGAAAATGAAGCTAATTTTAATCAGTGATGATTGGTGGGAAAATGCAAAAGGATATAGTCCATCATATGACTTGCTTTAGAGTTTTTTAGTTTTTCTGACACAGACTCATAATCTTCAAGAGATTTATGAGACATTTGATTGCATGCTTGGCCGAATGAGAGTTTTTGTATGTGAGAGATGTCCCATACTAGCATTCTACGTAGCATCTTCAACCCATTGTGTAATGTATGTGGGACAAGATGAGGCACACGATTCAGACTGAGTGTGACAGTGATGATGGTGAGGCATTCAGTGTATGTCGCATCAAAGAAAATGACTTTGAAGGACATGATTGATGCTCCATGCTTATTGCTCTCCATTTTATTGTTTTGATGCATATGAACATTGATATCATTGCCCTTATTGTGCTCTTTTATAATAGTTTTTATGAGTATCATTGTGGATGAATCAGAATTAGACATTCATCTGTATGTTTGCTAAACTTTTATGGTTCATTTCATTTATCATTGAAGTCTATGCAGTGTTGACTCTATTTTTTAGTCTTTAGAATGTTGAATGATTTTTTTAATGTTTCTTAATTTGATGTCTCCCACTGCCCTTTAAAACTTGGCCTGCTTTCCCGGAAGCTGGTTCCCCCATTTCCCACTCTCCCTGTCCCGGAAACTTTGTGGAACAGAAGAATTTTCTCTCTGGACAGCCGAGCACATAGTAGACATGGGCTTCAGCCTTCAAGGAAAACAAAACTGTTTTTTCACAGAGAAAGAAAATTTCTCTCTGTTTTAGAGCTAACAAAACTTATTTTGAGATTATAATTTGGTTTAGCAATTATCCATATAAAACACTTATTTTATACTTCATGGAGTGAACCCAAAATTGTTCTAGAAGCAAGTTAGGAATATATCTATTCCAGGATAATAGGATGAAAATAAATTATCAAGTTATTTTAGTGAAGATAGAAATAGGAAATTTTGTGTCTATTCTAGGAAGATATAAATAAAGAAAACAAAGCCATGAAAGCCAATGACTCTTGTTTGAGAAGAATGAAGCAAAGATTGCTTTAAGATGAAGCAAAGATAGGTTATTTCTGGAGGGGCTTTCCTTGCCCATAAATATGGCAAGGCATATTGCAATAAATACATGATTGTTTGGAGAAAAATCATGCAATTTCACACTTACTTGAAGACTAGTTGTCTTCAAAATTGGGAGTGGCTCTTGGATGTTCTATTTATTGGTTGTAATGAGAACAGAGTTATTCTGCTTCTTTCTGGTAAAAAGTTTAACTTCTTAAATTTCTTTCCTTTCACATCTCAGAAATTTATATTTCAAAATTTTGTAAACAATTTATTTTCCAGAATTGTTTTTAATTCAGTTTAGATTTATCGAGGCTCATAACATTGGTATCAGAGTGGCCATCCTGCCAGCCTGTGTTATGATTTCATGTCCGGAATGGGCTTGAAACATGAATGAGATAGAAGTGAACCTAAGTATGCTATAGGAGGAAAATTTTCAGCCTTTGGTTCAAAACATGAACAGTCCGAGGAGGGGAATGAGAGAATTAACACAGACAATGCAATGACTTCCAGATGACATAGGTGGCAGACGGTTTTCTTTTTGTCACTGTAAAATTTGTATCGGTTTGACATAAACAAAACACCCGATTTGTAATTCAATAACATGGTTTACAACATATATAGGCATATAATCTCCTTGTAATAAGGAGTCCTGCCTTATCAAATCCAACTACACATTCCTATGATTGCTCTCACACTCCTATTCTCGTTGAGTTGTTAGCACAACTCAACTTACACAACAATAATCCACACATTAATAAAATACTAACTAAAGAATATGTAATATACCTTAAAATCTATCCAAACCTATTATCTACGTACATTTTTTTTCTTACACAAATATATTCACATGAAACACTAAATCTGACATCCCCCCTCCCGCCCTAGTGTGAATATGAGAGAAAATAATCACACATTCTTCAAAAGCTTCTCTCTGAAAACAATCTTTGGATGAAGTACAACTCCATTATGTTGTCTCGCAACCTTTATAAAGCTTTCCATGAGTTGAATTCCCGAGTTCTTGGTTTCCTTTTCTTAATCCCCAAACTTCTGAATTTCAAAACTCACGAACTATCTGGGCGTCAATCCATATTGAGTTTACCTTGAAATCTCTTCTTGTCCTCAAAAAGTGAGCTTCTTTAACAACGAGTTTTTCAAAATTTGTCGACACAATAGAAGATTTATTTTAGCACACCACACAAAATAAAATTTAAACATAAATGCTACTACACCACAGAGTGGCCCTGCCGCTAGTGATTGACGAGAGGTCGCTATTAGACGACCTACCTCTGTTGTCTCCGACCTTTGTTGGAATAGTGCTCACTCAGCTAGATACATCTTGAAGCTCAATGAGATTCTTTTCTCCCTAAAGAACAGTCCCTAGGATGTTGTGGTTGTCTGATAATGCATCCTTTACAATATGAAGAGAATTGAATTTGACTCTTGACTCAAGATAAAGATGCTATGCTATCTAATGACCACCACCTTTTATCACTTATGGACTATATACACAAGATAATAATGAAGATATTATTGACAAAACAACTAATTGGTGTCATAACACCCAAAAAAACACTAGACACAAATGATAACTTACAGACTATTTGATAATGACATTTTAATTAAACAAAAACTACACACAATACAAAATATTAAACAAAAAAACATTAAACGCATATAATGAAAGACTCGCAAAAGTATAAACACAAGAGACAATAACATATACACTAATATAAGAATGGTTACTATACCATCCTAACTTTGTTTTGAAACATCACACTCATAAGATATATACTTGATCTACGACTTGGACATAAAACAAATAAACAAAAACTTTTGACTATCACGGTTAGAGATATACATGCAGTGAAAAACGCAATAGAAGACAATAGAAACTTAGACGTACACCAATAACTGTCAGGGACTTGTGAGCAACATTTGATTTGATGTCAATAATCCGTGGTTTATGTAAAGCTATGCATAGTTGGGTCATGAAGATGCTCGGCCAGTAGGCATGTAAGCTTCAGACGCTTGGCCAATTGACGGTCGAAGTTGTAAAGTCTATCACGGAATGACAAGTAAATGGACACACCAATTGAGTGTGCACCTGTCACCAGATTTGAATGTCAGTATGCAGAATAGACAATTGTGATAATGCCAGACATTTAATAGTAGATCTGCAGATCTTTCAGGGATGAATACGTGGGCAAATGCACTGCTAGATCCACAATGAAGGATTGATACTACAGCAGTTTTCATACAATTTCTAGATCTGATCTGAATGCTGCTATTGAACACATCCTGAGATTAGAGCAGGTCCTATTGAAGATGACCTGTGCACACGTCTGCAAGCTTAAGGTGTAGAACAAGCGCAAATGATCCGATTTGATTGATGTGTATGTGGGAAAAACAATGGATGCATGTAGAATAACGTCAGAGCTATAATTTGTTTTAGCTCCTCACTCTTCTTCTTCCAATGTTTACTTTGGTTTGGAATGGCTAAGCTACATGGATGAAAAATCCATATTACTATGTCACTCATAAATACTAATCTAAAGCTACTTTATCAAGTAATGCCTATCATCTACAGAGGCATTACAAAGTAGAACTGCCCCTTTACACTTATACACCATCAGGAAATTAACACTTGAATCCGCTGCTTTGATACCAAATGTGAAATGTGGATCATTATAACATAAACAAAACACCCGATTGATTCATTTTAATTCAATAATATGGCTTACAGAACATATGGGCATATAATCTCCTTGTAATAAGAAGTCATGCCCTATCAAATCCAACTACAAATCCCTATGATTGCTCTCACACTCCTATTCTCAGTGAGGAGTTATCACAACTCAACTTACACAACAATAACCCACACATTAATATAACACTAACATATTCTACATAACCTAAAATCTCTCCGAATTATCTATGTACATTTATTTTATCACACAAATATATTCACATGATACTCTAAATCCTAATAGTCACTCTTCATGCAAGGTGGATACATTGCAGTTACGATTGTCTCCCCCTCCTCCTAGACAAAGGAGCAAAAGAAGAGGATCTAGAAATTAAAATGAAGATCCTATTAGAAGGTTATGGAGAGCTTATATGACTAATGATGATGACTTTAGATTGAGCCACAACTTTCAAGCATGGTGTGAGATGAGAAGAGCTAACAGACTTGGGGGCAAGCGAGAAACAACTGTCCTAGAGATGAAAATCGACCTTGGGTGCCAAAGATTGACATCCCCTAATTTGATGATTCGGGTAAGATTGAACCACAAGCATGGATTCATAAACTTGATGTTTATTTTAATAGGAATTCAATGCTTGATTCAGAGAAAATACAGTTTGCATGACTACACTTGAAGAGAAGTGCATATGATTGGTTGTAGCATCATGATTTAGACGTCTAAGATAAGTCTCAAGGATGAGATCTTCAATTGTTATTGATTTTCTCTCTCTTCTTTAAGGTGTTTGATTAAAAACCTAGTGATGATCCCCATAGAGTTAAGGAATTTACGTCAAAATATGCAAGAGCCTGTTGAGGATTATGATGATAAATTCGAAGGTCTTTCATGCTAGTTCATGGTATTCCAACATCTAGACAAGCCTACATGTTCGTGAATGGTTTGCATGATGAATCAAAGGGTTATGTTGAGGCACTAACGCTGAGTCTATGAGAAGATGCTCAAAAGCAAGGCATGGAGGAAGTTGAGATATGCACTCCTTAGAAACCAAACTAAGTTGAATAGAATAACACATGATAGTGATATGCGACAACTACCTAATGACAGGTCCAATGCTAATATAGTAGCTAGGGAAGAATTGTGAAAACAAGGCAAATGTTACACATGCAAGGAAATTGGACTCTAGGGCATAGGCGCATGGCCAAAGGACAAATCTAGTTAACTGAAGTGCTAGATGAGTCAGGAAACAACAACGATGAAGAAGCACAAAGTGATCCAAACATGCCACTGCTAGAGGAACTACCATGGAAAAAGGCCAATCAAACAACCTACTGCATCTTTGGCTGCCATTAGAGGTATATTTTCACACACCACCTTAAGAGTGGAAGGATGGATTCAAGGGAGGCGAGTGATGCTATTGATTTTGGTAGCACATAGTTTCATTGGTTCTAAACTTGCTCAAGCACTTGGTTTACCTAGTTGTGCATGGCCTACTTCCAAGGTTTGCATTGCAGACGAAACTGTTATGGCTTGTAAAGAGTATGTTGCAGGGGTGGCCTCATGATGGGGTCTTATTCAGTGACTAATGATTTTTATAAATTACCTTTGGGTAGTTCTGATTTGATATTAGGCATACAACGGTGTCATGGACTTGGTGAAATTCACATGTAATTTAAAGAATTGTATTTGAAATTCATGTTAGAAGTCAAGGAAAATGAAATTAGAGGTGTTTATCCACCTAAATTTTCCATCATATCAGCTCATAAGATGTAAAAGCAAATCAATGAAAGAAATAAATTATTTAATGTCCATAGATGACCAAAACGCAGGTCAATGGGACTGGAGGATACATCAATTAACAATAGAAAGTTCTAGGAAGTTGTACGAAGAGACTCCTTGAAGCCAGAAAAAAAGGGAATAAAAGTGCATAAAACAAAGTAAAGCAATGTGCAACTAATGAAGGTGGCGATAAAACCAATACAAATAGTACTAAAGGGCAAACAAGAGCCCCCCAAAACATGTGTCGATGAAACCTAGAAGTCTTCATCAAGTATCTCTGTTTGTGCCTGTAGTGGAGGAGCCATCAACGACCACTGTGAAAAGATCGAATGGTGCTCGTCGGGGAGTACGTAATGTCGGAGGGGCCAAACTGGGGGATCTTAGGAGGAAGCAAAGCACTTCCTCTAGAATCTCTCCTAACATCCAAGGCCAAAGTACTTCCCATAGTAGAAATAAAACTTGTATTTTGAGTTTGCCTCTATGGTTTGGGAGGCGGCCACTACGTAGTATATCCATGTCATCGAAAAGGGGCAGAGCCATGCCGAAAGGAAGGAGCAAAGCCACGCAGACAGGAAGGAGCAGAGCCACGATGTAGAGGGAGAACACACTGGGGGATTTGAGTAGAAATGGTGTGTTGAGAGAATTATTGCCCCTTTGATCTAAAAACTTTGGTGTGTGATGTATTGGTGTCCAAAGGGCGCTTAGTGTTGCCAATTGCCTGGATGAGCCAAAGAAAGAGGTGATCAACATGGGGGCTCTAGAGCCTCTAGGCTCCTCTTTTAGGGTTCTACGTTGAAGGGTGATGACTTCAGAAAGATAAAGAGCTAGGAACCGCTGGTCTGGATATTTGAAGGAAGTATCTAGATAGAGTGTTACCTAAGTCATTGTAAAGGTAGTGATATCTTCCTCGGATCTCATAGTAAATGGGGCATTTGAAAAGGAAATGTTCCTCAATCTCCGCCTTCTGGAGGGAACAAAGATGGCATATTTAATCCTAATGGAGAATGTGGTGATTTGATTCAACCCATAACTAGTGAGGACACACTCTCATAGGGCCAAGGGGAAACCTCAAGCCGTGGGACTAAGGGTGTTGGAGATAGAGAGGGTGACAAATAATACCGTCCACTATTTATATGAAATGCTTGGTGTAAAAAACAAGCTTGGGGTTGAGTAACTCACAGGGAGATCCAAGTCGCTTGGATTTATTGTTTGTAAATGTCCTCTTTGGCAGCACTAGTGATGACATCTTTTGTGGGAAGGCGTTGAGGGGGTGCATCCAATGCATGAAAGGGGTAAGCCTATCAATAGAGATGCCAATAGAAAGGAGGAGCAACCTAGTCTCAAAGTTCCAACAGTGGCGGTGTCTAGTGGGGACTAGTGAGGCAATCCTCTCAAAAGAGCAAAGTGCTAAGTAGGGATATCTCTCATGACCAAAAGCCGAGTCCCCCAAGGATCTGAGTTTGTGGATGTAGAAAGTAAGCTTGAAGATAGTCTGAAGGCTTTGCTGTTGGGCGTTTAATTCAAATTTGATGATGTGCTGAGTAACTGTCCGTTTGCAACAGCTCATACGTTGTAACATGAGAGTCTAGAGTCTTGCAATACGAGCTAGTCAACAGCCCACAAGCAAGGCCCCCAAACCTCTTAACCATATAAAACGGTAGGTTTGATTGTATCAAAGAGGTGTAACTTGGAAGGGATGTCTTGGAAGTGGATCTAAAAACACTGGTGCCCCAAAATAGAAAGAGAGGCATACCCCTTGCAAAGGTACAGATGAAAGGCAGACTTCATGCTAAAGCATGGACCTGAAAGGAATCTAGGTTATGTAATCAGTTGTCACACCATAAAGGGTTTGCATACTTCAGCTAGTTTGGCAAAACTGGCATATATCCAGCCACTACAGCAGGTATTACAGCAGCACCAAGTAGTGTTTGACAATCTTCCTAAGGGATGGTCAAGAGCATATCATCAAGCTGGAAAGAAGTACAAAATCCATTATGACTGCTACTCATTGACATCTTAAGTTGTATTGAAAAAGTGGTACAAGAACTTCTTGACATGAGGCACATTGTGACAAGCAAGCTGCACTAGTGTTATTGGTTATGAATGATGGTTTTATTGTATGCGCATTGACTCGTGCCTCAAACAAGAAGACTACAAAGGATTGATTTCCTATTCCTAGAGTGGATGAGTTGATTGACGAGTTGTGCAACTAGTTTCTCCCAAGCTGATTTGAAAAGGTACAAAATCCATTATGATGGCTTCTTATTGACATCTTAAGTTCTATTGGAAAAGTGGTACAAGAACTTCTCGACATGAGGCACATTGTGACAAGCAAGCTGCACTAGTGTTATTGGTTATGAAGGATGGTTTTATTGTATGCGCATTGACTATTGTGACTTAAACAAGAAGACTACAAAGAATTGATTTCCTATTTCTAGAGTGGATGAGTTGATTGACGAGTTGTGCAGCTAGTTTCTCTAAAGTTGATATAAGCTCTTGCTACCATAAAATCTAGATGAGGTTTGAGGATACACACAAGACAACATTTAAGATTCACCATGAACACTAGGAATTTCGAGTCATGCCTTTAGAGACTCAACAATGTATCGAATTGAGCACACGCTGATTATCACAAAATATACATCTAGGCTGTTTCTGATATAATTGTATATCAGCCAATATCTTTCTCAGCCAAATCACTTCACATGCAGCCAAAACAGCAGCCAGCAGCCTTGTACTCTGCGTTTAGTCAAAGACAAAGCAACAATCTTTTGTTTTTTGTTTTGAGGCTAAAAATATATTCTGTTGTTGATTTCATGTCATCAATGATCTGGCCCAATCTGAATCTGTGTAACCATCATTAGAAACACCATACCAAATTCTAAAATCCAACGTGCGATTGACATATATCAAGATCCTTTTTTATTGCCCTTCAATGTTCTCCATTGGGCTTAAAGAAAAATTTACTTACATAGTTGACAACAAAGGAAATATCAAGTCTAGATGAAGAGAGATATACTAGGGTGCTCACTAATTTTTGATAAAGAGCTGCAGCACTTTGTGTGAGTGGGTTTCATAAACCTCACATGCTGTAAGAGGGCAAAATTTCTTTGTATGCACCCATAAGTTTCCATATTTAAGGGAATAAGAATATATTTTTTCCTGTTTAGTTTTGACCGTGTTGGTTTTGATTCACATAAATCAAGTGTTTTTATTGTGTGCGATGTTGTTCTACATTTCTTTGCTTTTCCTTTCCATTATTTGCTGCATAAGAAGGATTTGATGGATGCTATAGTGGAGGTTAATCTCTCCATTGTGGGGCAGATAGCGATACAATCCATGCGTGTAGATCAACAAGATTGATGGTTCAGAGCACCTATAGACATATTTTGTACCCTGTACTGTGTGTATGCATCGAACAAAAAATTGAAGGACATTTGCAAGATTGATTGGGTGAAACATAAAGTGCGAGATGCTAGAGACATGCAGATATTTATTTGCAACCACACATCTTTGGTACTTTTAAGATACTTTTTCGAGTAGGGTATTCCTCAAACCTATGGAGACTATACATGTTGTCTATTTCATTTTTTTAGAGAGGACAATTGGTGTGCAAGAGGCCTTACTGTCTATGATTGTGTGCAGTGAGTGGACTCGGTAGGTAAAGGCCAAGATAAATGAGGGAAAACAAATGTTGCTTAGTGATGATTGGTGGGAAAATGTGAAGTATACAATGTCCTTAATAGGTCTCTCAATAGAGGTTTTCAGATATGCTGACACAAACTCTAATAATCTTGAGAGGTTTATGAGACATTATGCTAGTATGCTTGGCCAAATTAGAGTTTTTGTTCACGAGAGGGACTCGAAAATAGTATTCTATGAGGAACGTCTTTGGCCCAGTGTTCAATGTACGTGCCATCCGTTCGTATATAGATAGGGGCCAATTCCCCGTGTAACAACCCCACTAGGTTTGACATAGAAAAACGTGATAATTTTTTTTAATGTAATCAACGCTTTCTTTCATTAGAATTCACTACGAGAATCTAATTAGTGATCCAGATATAACACTCTAAGAGTATTAACTATAAATAAGCATGACACATCTAACAGTCACTGATTACTATCAACATAAGAAACACACCATAACCATATATGGAAAGTAATTACAATTACCTAGCCACAATTGGTACAACGATACAACCATTGCTTTCAAAGTACAAATAATAAATACATCTCATCATATTATTATTTCAATAATAGTAAATACAATACAATGTACAAGATACAAGATATATGGCTCCACGAAGCATGAGTTCTCGAACTCCAGTATCTTTGGCAATCTCAAGTGTTGTCTTCAAGTAAGTATCGCTGTGGGGAGGGAGAGCATCATCCGAGTGCTTTTCCACACCAACCACAGACCAACAATCCCTCGAACAATTCCCATCAGGGAATGACCTTCTCTTCACGGATGAGTAGATAGTGATGGCGCGAGAATACAAAGAGACAAGCTAGTACCCGTGTGCTGTATGATTTCTAAAACTAAACATGCAGTGTATCATAAATAAACCCGTTCTACTCAAGATATCGCACAAACATGTAAAATCATACTCATAAAATGACAATGTCTCACTTAACATTATTTTGGCCAAATTTTTCAATAATTAATGATCTATGGATCAGTCAAATTTATACACACCACTTGATCGGATTACCTTCATCTAGCATTGTGATGCTAGTAAGCTAGTGAAATCCGTCTCACTACTTACTCAATATCATCAATGCGAATTTGGCTAACATATATATAACCAATAGATTCATATAGATTACTTCCTACTAACAATCACAAAACATGCTAAACATAACAATAACCAAAACACATACATTTAGTCTGTTAAACGTATGAATGCATCTAGACATACAATTACAGTTTGTGCCATCCGAGTATAACATACATTTAGACTGTAGTTTTCAAATATAATATATTCTATGACATCTCATAATATCATAGTTCATTATACATGAGCACAACTACTCAAATACAAACAACCAGTCTTACAATTTCAAGAATCAAATGTTTTATAAACCTAATAATAGGCAAACAAATACAATTTATACCAGCCAGGTATAATTTATGTTTAGACTACATAATCTAATCTCCGTAAGTAGATTTAAGTATAGTAAAAGCTGTAATAATATAGTTCATCATTTTTATGTATATACTACTTACTTTCAAGTAGGCAGTCATAACAATTTTAAAGAAACAAATAACTCATAATCCAAGTTATACCTTATATGACCATAGTCTTTCATTTAGGTGACTTATTACATTTTTGGGAGTCTCTGTGCACATAAGTTTATTACTCTATCCTTTCGGGCTTTGAGACTTCTTTCGCTAGCCAAAGTCTACGATTATAGGCACACATTCCAATGTATATATATACTATGTATAAGGGCACCTATATTCTCATATAAACATATTTTTTATATTTGCACACCTTGCATAACATAGACTAAGTAATACATTTGTTTCATACTAATAGTATTCCACATTCTTCTATTCCTAAATCAACAATTAGGGTCTATCACCGGATTTTACCATTTTCAGAACCCTTGTTACTATACGATTATTTTTAAGTCATGAATCCATTTTGACAAACATAGGATACATTTCATGATAGCAAGCCCCTTTGAACAAATCAAGGATGTAAGGCAACTCAAGTCAATCAATAGCATTAATTCAACCCAAAAGTCGAAATGCACCAGTAAGCATGGACTACAATAATAAGCTCAGGGCTATGGTTATTCGGGTTAATCTCAAACTCAACTGTTACTCTACTGGGATGAATGAGTTTATTAATTGTCTCAGCTAGCAAAAACCGATAGATGATCTCATGTCACATAAACCTGCTATTGTAGTCATGACATAGAGCCTTCACTCCAAATCTTCACTAAATAATTGCGAGCACAAAACCTCAAGTTATGTAGAATCGTCAATCTATACAATTTCCTTTCCCTTGGGAATCCTTTGACTCATTAATATTTATGGCAGGTATAGGCACGCGCCTATAAGATGTATACATATGAGTATCTAAATCCTCTTACCGATATTTAATATCTATTCAGACACATGTTCAAAGTAATTATATTCTTGACATTCCCCGAGTATATGTACTCAACATTATAAAATCAGTGTAAACCGGAGTACATATATTTTTAGAGCTAATATTAAGGTTAACTATATGATTAGAATTCTTGTCACCATTAGTAAGGCAATCAAATCGCGGATTGCAGCTACGGTAGGCTGTGGGTGTTCATACATGATATTTCCTCTATATCCAACCCAACAACCATGCTCATTATATTCATATCTATACTCATACATGCTTATTGTTATATACTTAACGTAGTATAGAAATACATGCCCCACATTATATTCACTATCATTGTTTTGGCATGGTTGTATAACCATATCGAGAATGAGTATGCACTTAACATTATATTAAACGTTATACGACATTAATATAGCATGATATAGTATATCACATAAGAATAGGCCAAAATGTGAATATAAAATATAAGTCCCTTATATAAAACAGGGCACATAAGATATAAGTTTGCGGGTTTAGCATATATAAAACATTCATAGATATTCATAAAACCTTTCCACATCATGATAAGACATTCATAAAATGGGCTATAATATATATAAAACAGTTATCATATATATATATAAAATCATTGAACACAAACCTTGGGTTTCCACGATTCTGCTATACAAAACGCAGCTATATTATAAATCACTTTTCTTTTATTATAATTCTAGGATATTGTGCCTAGAATAATAACAACGATATATACATCTAACTATTTAAATGTTAACATACACTGCAGGATGTATAGATCGTTGTAATTTGTAATTTATTCTCAAATGGTTAAAATCATAATCATTGGGTTAATATAAAATATTTAGTATGTTAAATTTCTGTATTTTATTCCCAGTGATTTATCGAACTTGAAACGTGAGATTCTTTCTCAAAAGAGTGTTGGCCTGAGTGCCAAATTTGGCAGGGTCTTGGTTGCCCATCGCCATTGCCCACTCCTTTCGTGGAAGAGGAGGGCCTCGCCATCTCCATCTGGGGACATTAATTTTGTTGCGGTTTATGAAAGAACCTAATGGAATTTTTGCAATTTAGGTATAAAAGGTTGCGGGTTTGATCCTTGGGGTGTTTGATAAGAAGCCTCATAGTTATATTTGAATCGATGTTTACCATGGTATAAGTCGCTACAGTTAAATACAGTTCGTTGCACAAAGAAGTGTCACTTATATAGGGAAGACTTCATACAAATAGTTCGCTACCTATTGCATATGGATATGGTGTCATAATATACATAAAGACAGTTTGCCCCACACACACACACACACACATATAATTACAGTGATTTGACCATAATATGCGCTAGATATAACAATAAATAATTCTCACGTTGTTTCATTATACAGATCGTAGTTGTTTGTATAATATATATCATTTTGCTAATTCTTTAAAGCATTTTACCAAATGCAAGCAACCTAATCCATTCAATAAATATTAACTACGTAGTCCTCATATACCAATGGTAAGCGAATTTTCATAAGAAAATAGAAACTTCACCACCCTGGTATTCGCAATGATATACTCTCTCAGTTTTCATCCTCGTATCCGTGCTTCCTCACTTCACATGCTACCCTCTTCTTTCTACTTTCTCCTCTTTTCTGTCTTCCATGCACTGTGGTGCCTCTCCTCCTTTTCCCTGCTTATATTCTTTCTATCTCTCTTTTCTTGGATGTGGCGCTTTACTTTAACGCTGGTTTTTCCTTTTTATTTTATTCTTTTTGTCTTTAAAACTGCCTTTCTTTTTCTTTTTTTTTTAAATCTTTTTTCTTTTTATGAGTTTGTCATAGTTTTATGCTTTTCTTTCGTTTTTCCTCTTTTCCTAAATTTACAATTTCCCCCTAAGTCGTCTTATCACAATTTATTTTTATTTTCAAATTGTAATATAATGACTTAATAATGATATTGCTAATATAAAGTCATTTGTCCTATATTATCAAATTATATTAAGGCGTTAAAGTCAAATAATGATATTCTCAAATATCATAAAGGTAACTGATTAACACTTTAAAGACATGGGGTTAGCCTACACACGGTAGTAACACGATACTAATAGTGCAAATTTACGTTAATGAGAAACATTTACAATTATGATCCTAAATCATATCATAATCATACAAGGTTAATTTCACATAAGCATTAATTGGGCTAACACACAATTAACTAAACGAGGTTGCATCATCTAAGCATAAATCTAAACTAACACACACATATGCAATTATCCAAGTGTAGATAACATAAGAAATGTACTAATGCTAACCATTCAAGCAATGCATTTAACATACTGTCTAATGTGGTGTGTACAGGATTCTAGCCATTCCTCTGTCGTCCCCTAACAACTCCATCTACATCATCCTCTCCGATGATGCTCTCTCTTCATCATGCTCTGAGGGATGAATCTCTCCTGTGTCCAACTCACGACAAATAGGTAGTTAGTCCATAAAATCACATGTATATCATAAAATAATGCTGAAATAACACATTAACATGATCATACTGTAACGAATATACATGACAACTAACTTGTAGCAATGAAATCATGAAATATAAGCAACATACAATTGCTCCATAACAACATATGACTTACAACTTAGCTAGTAATAATCAAATCAAATTATCAACTATAGAAAATCCACGGATAATCAAGTAAGTTTGCTTAGCGAGGAATTGGGATGTAACACCCTGGATTAAGTTGATGGAATGGGTATTTGGTATCTGTGTGGTTCTCCCGATCTGTTTTCCCCAGAGTCTGTTGTTTGCCCTATCAGTGGAGAGAGGAGGGTGTTGGGGCCCATATACATTAGATAGATAAGGCTACTGAAGGGGTGAGGTGAGCATGCCCTTGGTTCCTAGTTAGTCTGCCCCTCGTTTCTATTCTCTAAAGTTTGCTGGGGGAAGAGGGCTCGACTGCTCAAATAGATATATAGGGCCCATGTACATATATATAAATAGGGGTTTTGGTCTAGGAGGTCGAGAGGGCTCCACTAGATATAGATAGGATGCCCAAGCCATGCATGCTCGTGTCTAGAGTTGATTGCAGTGACTTCTTGATTTGATGTGTGACCTATTCTTGTTGCCCCCTATTTATATATGAAAGGTCGCCCTTATATGGATATGGCAACACAATATTCATTGGCACCCCATAAATAGATTAAATATATTCTTTATGCATGAAGTCATCTCACGTATGCCAAATAGTGTTCTCTTGCGACACAACACATATAGATAGGGTCCATTATTGACAATGAGACTTGACATACAAGTGTCCCCCCTGTTCCTCAATAATATGGGTACAAAATAACAAAATGTCTCCATTTTATTTTCAATTTCTAGGGTGCTTGGTGAAATACTCCGTTTCTTTAATACAAAAGTAGAAGTTCCCTACGTGGGACAAGATGAGCACACCATTGCGCATGGTAAGAACATACACTATCCCAAGTTGTAGATGTGGAGGCCATTAGATAGATGTACAATAGAGATGAGGCAAAGACACTTTAGGAGCAGTGGGTTTGATTTATAGAGCTTTATAGCCTAGGCTTTGACATATGAGAGGCTAGAGAGGACAGCCTCACTACTAGCGGATTACACGCCAAAAATATCTCCTTGGATGATGGAAGCTACATGGAGATTCAGCTTCAATGCTATGGTTTCTTGCTATTCACTTCCTTTCCTAGGTTGCTAGTTCATCTGTTGCTGAAAGGAGCTAGTCAACTTATAGCTACATCCACTCTATTAAGAAGAATAGGTCCACCTCTCAACTAGCAAAGATGCTAGCAGCAGTGCATGGTGCTTGCATCTCTAGGATCAGAAGACACTTGAGTATGGAGAGACTTCAACATGTTGGGACGTTGATCTTGAGGATGCGACATAGATAGATGAAGAGGAGATGCATATGTGATTAGTTGGAGCACCACCAGATGAGCCACATTATTTAGCTGGAGAGTGACAGCGATGATGACTGGGCATTCAGTGTATGTCACATGGAAGCAAATAATTTTGAAGGACACGACTGATACTCCATGCAAATGAACATTGATATCATTGACTATATTGGGCTCTTTTATGTTGATGTTTTATGACTATCATCATTATGGATGAATCCAAATTAGACATTCATTTGTATGATTTCTTAAATTTGATGATTCATATCATGAGTTTGAAAGTGTTTGCAGTGTTATATTTATTTTCTAGCCTTCCGAATATTTAATGATGTAAAATCTATAATTTTGCACATTTTTCGAAAATTTATGTTGTTTTTTTAATTTGATGTCCCCTAATTTCTTCTAAAACTTGGCGTGCTGTCCCGGACACTTGTCTCCCCATTTCCTGCCATCCCTATCCTGTAAACTTTGTGGAACACAAGGATTTTATCTTCCTACAGTTCACAACATAGTAGAGAAGGGTTTCATTGCAAATAGAACCAAATTTTCACAGAGAATGGCAAGTTTGCACTCTGTTTTAGACTAGTCAAAACTGATTTTTGGACTATACTTTGGTTTTGGAACTCTTTCCATACAAAACAATGATTTTATACATCATGTTTAATTTGCATTATTGGATTACATTCTGAGAATTAGTAAATATGTTATCATGAAATTATATATATTTGGATGTCTTTGAAGTTAAATTCTGGTGAAATGGAAAAGCACTTGTTTTGTGAAGTTTCTTATTTTTGTTTGATTTTTGAATTTGTCCAGTCTTGGTGCTGAGTTTGACCCGATTCCATGTTGACTTACCAAATTGTTCTTGCTGAGTTTTCTCCAAGTCCTTGTCTGATTAATATTGTGTAAACCACTCAACCACAGCCCCATGGACTAAGGCACCAAGTTAATTGTGTAAACATCTTATTTAAATATCAGCTTTCAAAATAGGGCCATGTTTTACAGAAGAATGGTATTCCTCTTATGTATCCCACCTGATCATGATCTTGTTACTTGGTTGAATTGTGGAAACCTGTACCAGAAGACTCCTGACCTGGAGCTGAGTTTTCCCTGTTTAGTTTGCTGTCTTTTGTCTCCCTAGTGCTTTGTTTTGTCTGTGCCCCTAAATATGACATTGTATCATTTCTATTCAATCGTTCTTCTGGAAATAGTACTTTTTAAGTTTTCAAGGTCCCAAATTAGGTCAGTGTTCAGCTCCAACTGTCTTGAAACCTGAACAGTGATAATACATAGGATAATCATAACTTTGATCAGGGCATCAAGAAAATGGTTCTGCGAAGCACAAATCCAATAAGATTGAATATGATAAGCGAAAAAATAAAATTTCCTGCCTGTGGTGATTATCTGTAACCACTTTAGTCTGTTTTGCTCGTTTCCGAACTCTAGTCGACATGACTGTTCCCTATCTTTCTTAACCCCAACTTTGTGCTAGTTATATTGCCAAACTGACATAATGGTTTTGCTTATGCTAACCTACTATCTCTCTCTTGGTCTGTACAATTGTTTGTAGCAATCCTCCTCCCTTTGTCAGATGTCATTGCCTTTGTCTTGGTTTTACCGACATTCATATATGTCTTGCATCAGAGTATTCATGAAAAGGAGAACCAATTAGAGAAGTAAAAGCTTATTCATTTGCAACGGTCTTTTTCTTTAGTAATAGTATATATTTACATGGCAAAAGGTATGTAGAAAAAAGATCAGGAGAAGAAGGAGAGCAACATGCTTGAAATTGAGGCAGGAATTGGTTGCCCCCTCCTGCCAACTGGGGATGTTTCATACCTGGCCTTATGTAGCCGAAACACGAATCCCTGGGACGCCTCCCAGGTTCCCAAGGACGTGTCCCTTTTAACACTGATAAATTCATCTTTGCCATTTGCAGCAATTTTGTTACCTTCAACTGGTCAAGAGGGATTGGTAATTATGGATTGAAAGATTCAGATGGGACTAGCCCAAGGCTTTGAATGCATGTATTCTTGAGTTGGCTATTTAGTGAGTAGAAGCATATAAGACTGTTAGGATTTGGCTTACATTAGGAACATCCTCCCTATTGAATCCACACTGAAGTAAGAGCTAAGAGGCGATGAAAAATATAACCCATTTCTTACTTCCAGTGCTGGACAATAAAAAGGATGAAGCAAAGAGGTTTGGTCCAAGTTCATCACTACTAGGCCCCTGAAAGAGATTCCACTGTCACCTGGAGATGTGGGGGTACTGTTATGGGGACTGGGACACCATTCAAATCAGGGCATGCTAGTAAGTGAATAAGGGTGTGACTATATTATATATAAATATAGTCAGCAGAAGAAATAAGTATGGGGGCGGGGAAAGGGATGCCATTCTTTTACCTATAATGGAGCTTCTTGGGGAATTTGATTCCTCAGAATTGGATTAAGAAAAGAACATAAAGGGTTGTCAAATACTCTCATGAAGCATAAAAAATAGAGGAGGAAAACACCGACGTGGAAGACTAAGAATAAAAAGAAATCCTCCTTATCTTTCTTTCCGCCATTTGGGAGTCGCTCAATATCAGAACTTGAAGGTAAAAAGAAGCAAGGAAAAGAATTGCGGTGATCCTTACTGATTTTGACAGAACTTATTACTTCATAAACTTAAAGTGTTGAAAAATATGGGCCTCTGTTATAAAGGTTTTAGGTGGCAATGGTCAATACCACCATGACAACTGCACAGGGATGATCAAAGGCCTGAAATTTCAGTTGGTTAACCACAAATTGAGTTCTATTTTTGTTGTTGAATCCCTTTCAGCATAGTTACCAGGTTCGGCCGCATCTGGTCGAAATGCGAAAAGATGCGATTTTTTTGCATGTTCCGGATTAATTCGTCCGGTTCGGACTGTTTTTATTGTAAAAAATAAAAAGATAAAAAATGAGAAAAAAACCTAAAAAAACTTGTTTAGCAGTAACGCAAACCCTAAAAAATGTGTTTAGAAGTAACAGGAACCTTGAAAAACACATTTAGGTAGATAAATACTGAATACCTGTCACCGCATGTTCGAAATTGGGCTGTCAGTCTACGAGTCTGCCATTGAGGATTAAATGTTGGCTGGATTGCCATAGTTCCTACTCGAGTGCCTTGCTCGATCGTGAGCCTTCTATTGTGGCAACGGATTGATTTCATATCATACAACTGGGCAAATGGCGAAGGCATTGGTAAATACTAAGTTCCCTCTTTTTAATTAGTTTTTTTATTTGCTTTTTATTGTTGCAACTCACAATTGTATTTTTATAAAGTTATAAATAATATAACTTTAAAGAATATATTTAATATAGTTTGGTTTTTATAAAGTTATAATTAATATAACTTTAAAGAATATATTTAATATAATTTGGTTTTATTTTTAATTTTGATTTTTGCATATATAGTTTGTATACATATTATAATCACGAGATCTCGCAAAAATATTTTTGCATGGAATATTTATTTGTATCATAATATATAATGAAATACTCTTGTATAATTTATCTATCTATCTATCTAAATCACAAGTCAAACATAATATAACTTAAAAAAAATTATTTAATATAATTTGGTTTTATTTTTAATTTTGATTTTTGCATATATAGTTTGTATACATATTATAATCACGAGATCATGCAAAAATATTTTTGCATGGAATATTTTTTTGTATCATAATATATAATGAAATACTCTTGTATAATTTATCTATCTATCTATCTATCTATCTATCTATCTATATATATATATATATATTTTTACGAACCGGATTTTTCTGAATTTTTTTTCGAACTTTTTTAGGAATTCCGGATTCCGCATTTTTTAACCTGTCCGAACGGATTCGGATTTCCGAACTTGGTAACTATGCCTTTTAGGGTAGAATAAGATCATGGGGGCATAGTGGTTGAAGAGCTTGGGTGAATTCCGGATGATTGTTGATGAACTGTATATAAATTGAGTAAGTACAACAACTGATTACAATTAAAGGGCTGCAAATAAATTGTTTTTGGCTCACAAAATTGGTAAACAACTTGCGAAAGACAAATCATGTTACTTTTTCAATGCAATTCTATGAAGGGCTTGTTTTTCATGATCAAATCACAGAACTCAGTGAGAGAAAATGAAGTGCAAAGGCTTATTGTTGACCATCTGGCTGTTTTCCAGGACCCACAGTACGAGCCGTCACTAGATAGGGGAATGAACAGATAATCAAGTTGGAATCAGGGTCCAATTAAGTCATTGCTTCCTCTTATAGGTATTCTAAGTTATTCAATGTTAACATTGAACAATTAATTAAATATTATGTAGAAACAAATTTTTGGAAAGAGTGTGTGGAATGTTGTTCCAAAATTCTGTTTTTGTATTATTGTGGACTGTGGAAGCCTAAAATATCCAATTCAATATGGTGCATGGGGTAGCTCGTAAGATCCCTTTTGCATCTCCAGTGGTGTTGTTAGGTAAGAAGGATGATTCTTTTCGCATGTGTGATGACTATTGAGAATTGAATATGGGGGGCATCTAGAATAGTTATGCCACTTAAACGAAAATGATCTAGTTAAATTTTATGACGCAACATTTTTTCCAAAGATTGACTCACAATCTGGTTATCATTAGATAAAGGTTTGGGGCAGTGACCACTACAAGACAATTTCCCAAGCTTATCATGGTCTAGTTCCAGGTATAATACCTTTTGGGCTAACCAATACTCCAATCATTCTTAAGGCACAATGTGCCGAATTTTCAACTTCTATTTGAGGAAGTTTAGTTTGTTTTTCTTTGATCATATTCTTGTTTATGGGAGTACTAGGAAGGTTCATTTGAACCACTTGACGATTGTCTTACAACTTTTGTGGCTAAATTCCTTATCTGCAAAAGAGTAAGAATCTGATTTGTAAAGAATGAGCTCTTGTTTACTTGGGACACATATTTGTAAGGGGGAGTCAAAGCTGACCCAAATAAGCTTCAACCTTCCTTCAAATGGATAGAGGCAGCAGAGGCTACCTTCCAACAGGTTTAAAAGATATACTTCCAACCTTGTACTTTGCTCTTTCGTATTTTTCACAAGCATTTGTAGTGGAATTTTATGCACTGGGAGATGACATAGGGACAGTTATCATCATGCAAAATTAAATGTCAACCGCTTATCATCAATGATATAAATGGAACTCTGCATCTATGATAAAGGATTGTTTTCTTTCATTTTGTTGTATAAAACCTATATCAGTATTTATTGAGGCAACACATTCATCATTAAATATTTGTTATCATAAAACACGTTGACTAAACAACAAGCGAAGTCGGTAAGCAAGTTACAAGGTTTTGGTTGCTGGTAGAATGTATTGCTGAAACCAAATAGTAAGTGGAGATGGTGGCTGAATATACCAATGATGAGAGGAATTTTCCTATTCTACAAGATCCAAAGAGTCCGTGGAGATGGCAAATAATACATATTTGTAGGCAATATGATTTTTTTATAGGAACTGCATATTCCTTGTACCTATTTCTAAGTTGAAAGTGGTCTTAGCTGAATGCTGTTTCTCTTGTGATGCTGTTCATGCTGGCATCTTTTGAAAGGGGCTTAAAAACACAACTTAGTTTCCCGGCCTGAGATTTATAAGGAATATAACATAGACCATTAGAAATCTTGGGCTGCTGCAGCTATTGATTTGTCCCAAAGAAAACAGGAGTTAACTAGCATGGATAAAATTAAATGTTTGTCTTGTGTATGTGAAAAAAATCATTTATGTTGTGGTTAATAAATTGTCTTAAGTATGCCCATTTTATTGCCATGAATTTCACTTAATAGGCCTTAAATATTTTTGAGTTTTACATTGTTTTATGCCTGTAATTTCACAGGAAGAAATCCACACAAATAAAGGTCATTTTTAAAAGTATGTACACACAATGCTCTAAGCATCCACTACAATACGCCGCACGGAATATCAGGTGTGGGTACCAATGTACATGTGGTCACACAATTGTCGCAACATACATCTTGACCTCCCCTGCACTAACCGACCTACTGTGACCCGGGTGGCCTAGATAGTCACTTCGAGTCCAGTAGGGTCCATGGACCCCATGGTCTCGATTCGGGCTTCCACATTGTCCAGTGTCAAACAATCTACGCCTATGCTCAATGGGGTTCATACGGGACTTTGAGCGGTTCCAAACAATCAGAGGGCCTAGATCCATACCATAATTAAAAAAGGAAGTTCTAATTCCGAGTTGAGTTACTTTTTTAAAGGGGACTTTTAATAAAGTCAACAAGGTCTCATATGATCAAGGGGAGCCTAAAATATCCTAGGATAGCTCTTAAAGGATGGAGCACTCGATCCGGGCTTCCAAATCGTCCAGTGTCAAACGATCTATGCCTATGCCCAATGGGTTTCATACGGGACTTTGAGCGGTTCCAAACAATCAGAGGGCCTAGATCCATACCTTAATTAAAAAAGGAAGTTCTAATTCCGAGTTGAGTTACTTTTTTAAAGGGGGCTTTTAATAAAGTCAACAAGGTCTCATATGATCAAGGGGAGCCTAAAATATCCTAGGATAGCTCTTAAAGGATGGAGCACTCGATCTCCACCATTGGATTTGACCTTTCCTAATTGTTGGATTGTGCCATATCACTTAAAGCCATAAATATCCTTATGAATGTCTATAAAGGTTCTCTCATTCAACCAAGGGTATGGCAAATCTCTAGGAAATGAGAAAGGAGGTTTGGGAGGGATGGACAAACTTTCAGTCCTTCCCATTTGTACCTCAAGACGTTGGTTGGCCACACTTGGTGGGGCCATGTGCAAAAACACGCATTCCAATGTTGTCCCTGAATTAAGTTTCATCAGTTGAAAAACATCGTTGGGTATTTTTGAGTTCAACAATGTTCACAACACGCCTCTATGACATTCTGGGCCTCCACATGGATGAAAAGGGCGTTTAGGTACAAAGCTTATGTGGCGGTCCTTAATGGCCGCCTCCAAGTCTTTGACTCCGAAAGTCGAGTTGGGGTGATATTGTTGATCGTAGAAGTGTCTGGGAAAGCAAAGTGTCTCCCCAAGACCTTCCTCTAGCTTCTCAGTTCAATTTGAAGAATTTATGTTTTTGGTCCACAAGATCTCCGATGGTCATCACTGACTGTCCATAGCACAAATTCTAAACAACTTAAAATATACTATTTTATTTATTTTTATTTATTTTTTATTTTTTAAATTTGACTTCTCAATTTGAGGTTGGGTAGGCTTTGGGGCCCTTTGGCCTCTTAGAATGTCTCTAGTTAGTCCCAAGCTCCCATACGGAGGAAAGAGGTCCTTGCAGTGAAAAGCTTAATGGCTGCCCCAAGACTTCAGTTTTTTTTTAATAGGTAACATGTCTTGTTGGGTAAGTTACAAGGCTTCCCATCTCTTCATAACACCTCTGAAGTGCTCCTAGTCCTTACATAGATGAAAGGGAGTTATGTGGCAAAAAGTTTCAGGCGGCCATTAATGGTTGCCCTTGTGACCTTCAGGCTTTTTGTTGATTGATTGATTTATTTTATTTAATATCAACACTTGAAATAAAAATATGAGAAAATTATAGAATAAAATATAGATATGAATCCCGACTTTAAAATTATTTTTGTCTCTGAACTCTTCACACAAATTGAGAAACAATTGTGGAGAAACAAGTATCTACAAAGGAAAACCTGGCCAATCAAGGCTCAACCTATTAAAATTTATAACTTGAGTTATATAGCTCCTAAAACCAAGTTGTGAAAACTTGTAGAACTGTGATGAAGTCTAGTATTAAAATAAATTATTTTTGGATAAATTAGGTGTAGCTTTTCTCCCATAAAAATTAAGATACAGCCCTGCATCTTTAGGCCCTTAAGCATGCAAGGAGAAAAGCATATCCATTAAGCTAACTTTAGTAACTAAAGATGTTTGAACATAATATAACCATGCTAAAACTGAACCAATAATCTTTTCAACACACCATGGAGGAGTAAATAAACATTTTTATTTCTTTTACATTCAAATGCATTCTTTCTCAGTATTGATTACAAAAGCAACAAGGGTGTACAACACCTAACAACTTGCCTCACAAAGTACTCAAATTTTACAATTTCTTTTCAAATAATTTATATATAATATCAAAGCTCCAAAACAACTAATAAGTAAATTACTATAATTTGTTCCAAGAAATTTCAAGCTCCGAAAACATCTGATAGCTCCACATATACATCTGCAAGGCCAAGGCAAGGAGGGGCTCGCCTTCCATCCTATTGTCATGCTGTAATCACCCCTGAGCCAAGGACTCCCATTGCTGGTCATGTAGATTAAAATTCAAAGTTTTTAAAGTTAAAAATGAGGGTTTTGTTCATTTTAAAGGGAAGGGTGGACTAGGCAATGCTTCTAGTTAAGTACCTTTTCTTATGAGCTAGGAAACACTTCCTACGCTTGTGACAAAATACACTCAACCCAACCACAAGAAAACGAGCATTCCCAATGGATATACTCCAATACATTCTATTAATAAAATAAGATCCTCTTGGACGAGCTTTCACTTTTAACTTCCAAAGAAAGAGAGGAGTATGGCTTGGGCAAAATCACTCACCCTTGCCCATCTGACCACAACTCCTCAAACCAACTTTGCATTTTAAACACAAAAAATCTAGTCAAAGCAACAAATAAAGCGGGAGAAAAACCTTCCCAAATACCTTTAAGAGGGTCTACAAAATTTAGTGGCCTTAGGCCCCCAAAAATGTATAAAGCAATTAGCGAATTGCAAGCCAAAGGCCTTGCCAAACCATAAGAAATTTGCAATAATTCAAGAAGGGTAACAAGACATTCTTGTTAAAACAAATACATTAACAAGAAGGTGCACATGGAGTCCTCCCTTAAGTCATCCATTGATAAGCCAAAATCCTTTCTCTAAGTCTTATCTTCCAACTAGCATCTATTTCCCAAGGTTTCTTCCCAGTCTCTCCCAGCTTGAGTTCCAACTCCATTTTAAAAAATGTTCAAAGTTGTGCACAAGGATGGATTTGCGTTTAGGTATAGGGAAATATATCAATCCTTGGTCAAAGGGAAGGTGACACTTGTCCCTTCCCATTCCTTTGCCTCTCTTAAAAAGTCTTTTATAGCTTTTACTCTTCTTACAAGCCCCATGTTCTTTCTTACTTGGCATGGGGGCAAGCATGGCTCTCCCACACTCAACAAATGCTTCTCTACTTCCAATGCCATTAACGATCACATCTCTGGCTTATTGACTTCCAAAAATACTTCAATTCTTCACCTTTGGTCAAAAGGCTCTAATCTCAACACAAAAAAATTTAAAATTCACTTTATACAACTCTCCAAAGTAGGCTTTCCAATTCCATTCGAAAGTTTGCATGTGGTAACATCATGTTGACTCCTTTTTAATCCTTTTGACTTACTAGATAGTTCAAGAGACTTTTAAGGCATAGGTAAAGAGGGTGTAAATAGTGTTAGTTCCCCCAAAATTCCAAAATTTAAGTTAGCATTTAGAACACATTCTTGAATATAATTTAAGCTAGGTGTCAACTAGGGACACTACACATGTAAATAATGGTGAAGTCAATGGCCAACGTAGTCCAAGATTTATCGCTTGGGCACTTGGACTCGTGCACACCAATGTGCACGTAAAATTGCTCTATCTTAGGCTGGCTGAAGCATTTGAACTTGAAACAATCTCAAGAAACGTGTATAAATGCACAATGCATATATAGAAGCAACACAAGAATCATATTATCTCAACATATTATATGAAGTAATTCCAAATGTCTAAGTATGGATATTCTTAAATAACATGATATTAATGTAAGAATACAACACTTGCAATTAAATAGGAAAGGTAGAAATTGGACCTTACATATTAAACTTTTATACAGATGGGTATATTGGGATTCAAAAATTATAAGCAACTTACGGAAGTTGTTTTAACTTTTTGGTGCATATTTACCCCCAATACTATTATCACCTTGGAATGGACAGGTGTGCAAAAATATTAAACAAATGTTTAGAGGGATATTTCATAAACTATCTGCCAAAATATTTAATATTTATTAGAGAATTGATATATTACAACATAACAAACATCCATTGTAATGTTGCCTTCTTACAGCCTGTTATAGATATGGCCCTCCTTTACTGATTAATTTGACCTTTGAAGGCACTCATGTCATAGTAGTTGAAGATTCTTTCTGAGGAAAGCCTGTAGACTGTAAATCAGCTAAAAAAAAACTTTAAATTGTCCCAAGATAGGATGATGTTCCAGCAGGACCAGCGCTGTAGTGAGAGGGAGTTTGAAGTGGGAGATTAGGTTTGTTTGAGATATAAAGATTATTTTGACCCTTGAAGGCACTTGTGTCATAATAGTTGAAGAATATTTTAGAAGAAAGAAAGAAAGAAAGAAAGAAAGAAAATATATTAATGTGCACAAATGATTCAATGGGACCAAAGGATACAACCAATAGCAATAGAAAGTTCTAGGAAGCCAGAATCCTAGAGGCGAACCAAAGAAATAAAGTATGAAAGACAAAATAGAATAGCAGGCCACTAACACAAGTGGCAAAGAAACCGATAAAAATAGCAATGAGGGGTGAAACAAAAGCTTCAAAATCATGTGCGAAGAAAGACTAGAGGCAAATCTCATCAAATGGCTATGTTTGCGCCTGAAGTGGAGGAGTCATCTGAGACATTATTGATCACCGTGAGGGATTTGATAATGTTGTTTGGTGATTATATAGGGTCGGAGGAGCTAGGTTTGGGCATCCTAGGAGGAAACAAGACACTTCCTCTAGAATCTCTTGTAACATCCAAGGCCGGTGTAACTCCCATTGTAGAAAAGAAATTCATAATATCAGTTTGCCCTTGTGGTCTGGGCGCAACTGACAAGTAGTATATCCATGTCGGCGGAGAGGGCAGAGCCACACTGATGGGACGAAACAAAGCCACAGTGTCGATAGATAGCAAGCCTGGAGATCTGAGAAGTAATGATGTGCTGAGAGAAGCGCCACCTAATTGATCTATCAACTTTGATGTGTGATGTACCGGTGTTTAAAGGACACTTATTTGACCTGGATGGTTTGAAAGAAAGAGGTGATCAATATGGGAGCTCTTGAGCCTCTATGTTCCTCCTGTAAGAATTTGTGTTAGAGGGTGACAACCTCACGAAGATAAAGAGCTAGTCACCGCTGGTTTGTATATTTGAAGTATCTAGAGTGTTGTCTGAGTCTTTGTAGAGGCAGTGATATCTTCCTTGGATCTCATCTAAATGGGGCATCTAAAAATGAAGTGGTCCTTGGTCTTGACCTCCTGGAGGGAGCAAAGACGACAGAGATTGTGATGGTTTGCTTCAGCCCATAATTGGTGAGAACACTCAAACTCTCATTTGGCCAAGGTGGAACATCAAGCTATGAGACCAATGGCATTGGAGATAGTGAGGGTGAAAAATAATACCGTCCACCCCCTGTAAGAAATGCTTGGTGTAGAAAGAAAGCTTGTGGCTGAGCGGCTCACGAGGGGAGATCCAAGTAGTATGGATATACTGTTTGTAGATGTCCTCTCTGGCAACCTTGGTGATGATGTCCTTTGTGGGAAGGAGCTCGGGAGGGGTGCCTAAGAAATACATGAAAGGGGGTAGCCTGTCCATAGAGATGCCAATAGTGTCGATCGCTGGTTGGGACTCGTGAAATGATCCTCTTAGAAGAGCAAAGTGCTAAGTAGGGATACCTCTCACGACCAAAAGCTAAGTCCCCCAGGGATTTGAGTCTGTGGATGTAGAAAGTAAGCTTGAATATAGGCCCAAGGTGTAGCGGCTGGGAAGAAAATTCAGTTTGGATGATGTACTAAGGAACTATCCGCTTGCAACAGATAATGCGCTGCAACATTAGAGTTTGGACCCTTTCAATACGGGCTGCACAACTGGAGGTTTGATGATAGTATCAAACAAGCGTAACTTGGAAGGGATGTCCTGGAAGTGGATCTGGAAACACTGACGTACCAAAATAGAAAGAGAGGCATACCCCTTGCAAAGGCACGATTGAGCGACAAACTTCATGTTAAATTATGGGCCAGAAAATTGGACCACCAAATAAGTGTAGGCTGATGTGATCTCAAGAAGTTCCTCTTTGTAGAAAAACAGGAATTTGGAGAGAGAGCGCTTGTAGATATTGAAGATCATGAAGTGACCACAAGCTATTGGAGTTCGCAGAAGCGAGCAAGGGCATCAAGTTGTCCCTGTAAGCCCTCTGCAGAGTGTGAGAGGAGGACATCATTGTCAAAAAGAAGGATGGCTATAAGCACATCATGTAGAAGACAACCATCATCCATATGGGTATGCTGCCTAAGAAACTCCTCTAACTCATCAATGTATATGCTGAAAAGGGTTGGTGTGAGAGGACATCCTTGCTTGACCCCAATGGTACTCTTCACAAAGTTAGACAAACTGTGAGAGGTACAAAGCTGCCCAATGATTGTCTCATAAAGCCATCAAGCTGCAGTAATAAGAGAATCTGGGATGCCAAAATCTCTCAACTTCTGGAAAAGCGTGTGTCTTGGAACTGATTCAAAGGCTTTCTTGAAGTCAATAAAACAGCAGAAGACTTTGGAGGACCTGTGACGAGCTTCTTCAATGATAGACCGGAGTATAAAGATGTTGTCAATAGTTTGGTAGTCCCTTCCAAAGCCAGCTTGCCCCTGAGCTCCATTATTATAACTTTCCAACTATTATGACAGCTGCATGTCTAACACTATGGCATAATGTTTGGCAAATGTATGCCCAATCATAATGGTGTTGTAGTTGCTAGGGATAGAGGGATCCCCAGACTTATAAATAGGGTGAATGATGTGTTGGGACCACGACTGAGGGAACCCTGAATACACCACCTGATTAAAAAGCGTGGCAAGGGGAAAGGCAAGGGAATCTACACCGTACTTGATAAACTCGGCTTTTAGACCTTCACAATCAGCTGCTTTGCTGGTGCGTAATTTCAAAATAGCTATCTTGCGTAAATTCAGTCTAGAGGAAATCCTGTAGACTGTAAATCAGTTAAAAAAGAACCTTAAATTGGCCCAAGATAGGATGATGTTCCACAGGACCAGCAGTGTAGTGAGCGGGAATTTGCAGTGGGAGATTGGGTTTTTTGGATTACAAACCTATAAGAAATCTTTCAAAGGTAGAAGATTGGTTAAATCTACTCTTGAACTGTCTGTTATTAGGGTCATGAGTCCATAAACAACTTTCATGTCTTGTGATTGAATAAAGTGGTAGCAAAAGGTGGGAATTTTCAAATTCCTCGCCTTCCTTAGATGATGGACACATTCTTCTTATTTCCAGAGCTAATTTTTAACAATTCGAAAGAAGAAGTCGAGGAATAAGCTACTGCTTGATTATCATGTTCAGTGGAAGAATTTGTATTGACGGATGCCAAGTGCGGTGATCTTACTGTTCTTGGAGACTTTCATTGCCTAAGTTGGCGTCTTTACTGACTCAGGAATGTTAAACTCTTCTTTGTATTGCTTGGTACTGATATCACAGCAGTGCTACAGTTCTATTTGCATCGTTCATAGAAATTCTTTGTTTCTTTAAAGCTTTAAAAGGAGAAAAGAAAAGAAATTCTTGTGAGCATTCAGAGATTCCACTTAAGTTTTTGTCCGGTTCATACTTAAATTTTTCTTTATCAGGCATAGGGTTTCAGCATTCATAGCAAGCTACAATTGGGCTGATAATTAAGTTTAGCTACATAAAAATTATTTTTGACCCTCCTGTGCTGAAGACTTGGTATGTTCCTCAGTACCCTGCATTAAGACTGAGATTTAGACTTAAAGAAGTCTAAAGAAGAAAGATTGACAACCAACTTATCCTCCACCAACAGGATTTTGCACAGATTATATTGAGTTAAACCTATTTTGGAAATCATCAAAGAAGAATAGCGACAGCTTATTAAAGTAGAAATTTCTGAATATGGTGAAGTCATGAATTCTTAAATTTTATAGTTATGAATCTGATGTAATTAGTTATAAATCTCATATTGTTATGCCTATGACAAATTAGATCTCTGTCCTAAGTGGCATCGGCGAATTGCAGAAATTTGCAGAACTTCATCAGTAAGGTTTAGGAGCTCTTTCAATTATGTCACAACAATACGAGTTCATAAGATGTACGTCACACTCCTTGTAGAAACTACACTAAAAAAAATGCAAACATTATGCTAAACACGTGCTGCTATATCTCAAAATCAAGTCACAGTATTTCTACAGTTTCATTGTTAAAGAGAAAAGTTCTCAAAGAAGATTATGATGAAAATGTCAAATATGGTAAGTGTTTGTTCCAGTTAGTGACTTTTTGTTTACTCTCTTTCAGTCGGTCCAAACAATAATAGCTGTGCATATGTTAATGTCATATTTTTTATTTGTAAGTTGGATTTTTCACTTGGGTTCATGGTTGTATTTTATGGTCAATCTTTCCATAATTCACCAAATACAGTATGATATATATCCCTTTGAAAGAAATGCATTGTCTGATGGTGTAATAGTAATCCTGTGATTCTATCTTATATTTGAATTGAGAATGTTTTTCATGGAGGTCTAGATTTCGAATTTGGGGGTCATATGGGGGCTCATGTGGCCCACAAGGCACCTTTCCATTAATATAGGCTTGTGATATATTCATGGAAAGAATTTGTGATATATATTTCAATGCTGTATAGTTTGTCTAATTTAATCAAGGTACTTGGGTTGTATTAGGAACAGTGGGGTCTCAGGTAATCAAATACTATCCAATCTCTGTCTTTCTTGAATCCCAACCTTCTTGGAATATGTTCTCAGACCTCAAATCATTTTGTTGATCACATTCTAAAAATTGGCAAGTGATTGAGTTTGTATCACAAGCTTTTTTGATGTCTTTCAGAAAAGAAAAGTGAAAACATGCCTCCATTTTTTAATGGGTAACGTTCTCTTGTCATTTGATATTTGTTTATGGGTGAGGATGATGTGTCTGACTTGTGCCCCTATTGATCAGGAATTTTGATGATGGAAAACTTGATTTTAGGATCCAATAGAGTAACATTTCATAACCATAGAAAGAACCTTCCTGTATTGCATGTGTTGAAACATAGAATGAACCTGTATTGCATTAAATCTGTTGAAACATAGAATGAACCTGTATTGCATTAAATCTGTTGAAACAATTTAAAAAATCTTATCAGTATTCATCGGTTGTTTAGTTTTATATGGACGGAAATTTAATCTTGTAAGCTTATGCTCTCTTTGAATATAAGTGTTGCAGTTTGTTGATAAGAAAGTAAGAAATTTTTGGAAATATGCATGAAGCCCAAGTTTCTTACTGAGATGCCCTGATATGAAGTGAATTATCCATTTAATTTTTGTTACTGTTTCTATTTGCAAGGGAATTTATCACGTTATGCTCCTGACAATATTAAACTAATCACTATTAGTAATCTGCATGTATCATCTGTTAATCTCAGCTTGTAAGATCTGGTCGTCGCTCATTGCCATCTCAAGCTGATGAGGAGTCCCATCAGCTATCTTATGTACAAAAACATTTGCCAAATATATTGGCTTTATTGGAAGAGGCATCAGAAGATGGAAACAATGAGATGCAGGTATTATGAATGTAGTGGGATTTTTTTTTCACATGCTTTAGTTTATAGATGGTTTTACTATTCTTTTGGTTATCAAGGAAATTTAGGAAATGATTATGTGCAAAAGATGATGGCTCATTTGGGAATAGAAGGCAAGATTGTTATCAATTAGATCTGGACAAGTTGGGAAAATGATTCTTTTGATGGTAGAGGATGCATTTGCTATATAGCTGGTAGTTAATATTCTTCTGCTTACTGTGTGCCAATTGTTTTCGGAGCCATATGTTTTGTAAGCATCTTTCCAATTAAAGATGAGTTTTCTTTTATTTTATGAGTTAAGCATTTCTTTTACCGTGAGCTCTCATGCATATGAAGTTTTTCCCAGATAAAACTGAAATGTTTTCATTTGCAGCATTATTGGAAGGAATGCTTTTATAGTTTTTATATGGTCTCTCTCCTAGAGAATCCCTTTTGAAGTACAATCAGTTTTTATATTTTTTCTCTCCATTATTGCGCAGAAAGAAAGAAATTATTTTGGTATCCATAATTGACCAGTAGGTCAATGGGCTCAAAAGTACAAGTTACGATAGCAAGGTTCTAGGGTAAAGAGAATTCAAGGACGTAAAAAAACTTAAGCACTAAAACTATCTAAACATAACTAGAGGTGGTGAACCTCAAATCGGTAAACTCTAGCTATATGATCCAAATGTGACTGACCCTTCCTTCATGGTAAAACAAGTTGGTGACTAAAGTTGGAGAGAAATGTTGCAAATCAACATCGTCAAATGTTTGTATTAAAGATGATAGCAAGAATTGATAGTATCACCATCCATCACAATGATAGAGCCAATATGGTATCGGATGTCCCACGGATAAGGGTGAAAGGCTAGGAAATCAGGTTGAAGTAGAGTACCACCCCTAGAACCTTTTCTAACACCCAAGGTCTACAAATATTTAGAGGTAGAGATGAAATGGATTATGCACGCCTATTACTGTGGGCAAGGAGAACTCATTGGACTTTACACACCAGATAGAAGTGGATATATAACGCCTGGTATGAGAGTGAGTGGATTGGGGTACCCTAGTAGTAGCAAGTGAATATGGACATCTTCTCAGTGGTTGACCCTTATTTCTGGCATGACTGAAACGAGGTGAGAAGCTGATTATAGCCCCGGAAGTCCCTTCTAAAGCTCAACTTCTGAAAATGAAAAACTCTTGAAGGCAAAGGGCCAAGAGCCTCTAATCAAGATATTAAAAGAAAGTGGATAGGGAACCAAATTTTATTTTACAGACGATTCCTCCCATTACATGGTAGATAGGACATCTGAAAAATATGCACTCCTTATTTTTCACCTCTTGAGAGAACAAAGGTGGCAAATCCAATTGCCACAAGGACTGTGGCGGTCTGTCTCAACACATAACTATTGGAACAAAACCCTTAATTGGCAAAAGGAGAATTCTGAGGACATTAAACCAATGCTGTTGGAGATAAATGGTTTGGGCTATATATAGACTCTGTAAAAATTGAGGAACATATCCATCTTAGAGACAAGAGGCTACAGTTGAGACACCCATGTGGTTTGGATTGAGCGTTAGTATTTATCTTCTTTGACAACTGTATTGATCATGTCCTTCCGCAGAAGGTGGAGGAGTGTCCCTTGAATATTGGAATGGAGGAGTTGATCAATAGAGATAACTTTAGATTGAAGAAGCAAGTATTCTCAAAACATCAACAGTGTTGGCATCCACTGAGACCTAAGGATTCATACTTTTCAGAAGAAATAGAGGTTTAAATATTAGTAGCATGAGGCTGACTCACCCAGCGTCCCAATTGTACAAGCTCTGCTTGGATATTGCGCTGAGGAATCGTCTATTTGCAACAGATCAAATGTTGAAGCTTGATAGTTTGAGCCCTTTCCAAGTGTACCTGATCATTATACTCTAAATTGGGGATCTAAACTTCTGCCCATAAAGAACTATGGGTTTAATAATTGCATTGAAGGTAACTTCCAGTTTGTGGATGACATGCTACTGTTCTCTTATTCTACAGGAAATACAACAGCTCAAAAATCTGCTAGCCAAATACATAGCAGCCTCAGGAGAAAATAAACATGATAAAATTTATTGACATATTTGCCAACATTCCATTTCAACATAGATTGAAAATCTTCAGGATATTATAATTCCAAGAGGAAAATATACCAATGAAATATTTGAGTTATCTGCTCCATTGGAAATGCACAAATGCTATTTGGGAGCCTAGAATCAGAAAAATGAAACTCAAACTCTCCAAACGGGCAAAGTGCTGGCTCTCTTTGATAGGCAGAATTCAATTAATCTAGTCAGTCCTGCAACTTATGCTTATCTATTTGCTTTCATTTTTTCCCATTTTCCGGCAAATAGAAGGTACACTAGTCAAAACATGAAAGTGTTTCTTCTAGAGAGGGGTGTAAGAAAAATCTAAACCCATTTTTAGCATGGTTATAAATAATCGAAAAGTATGCTGGTGGCCTCAACATCTAGGATATACAGGCATTTAATAAAGGCTTTGGCCGTGAGAATTGCATGGAGGCTAGGAAAAAATATCAGAGCCATCGGGGGCTTGATAATTTGGAGCAAATGCTTGAGCCCCCTCATGATGATGCCATGTTTGCATGATGGAACCCCAACTCTCAACAATAGCAAAACAACTCAAGAATGGTACGTGTCTCCTCAAACAGGTAGCAATGTGACAACTTGGAAACGGGAATAACATAAATTCTGGTAAGACAACTGGAATGGAATTCCACCTGTTGCAAATGTCCAACTCCAAGAGTTACAGATGATAATGCAAAACAATGGCTACCGATACATAGCCATTTACATTATCAAGGGAGAACGTTTAGTAGTGACCACGTATTTGTTCCTCTATTAGTCAAATGAGCAAGGGAACAAAAAATGACAGGCAAATGAAAGCGTGTTCTAATAATTAGGCATTCATATGGATTGTATTAGATGGCAAAATTCTCACAGCTGATGATAGATGTCCCAATTAAAACTTTGAAACTAATGCCCATCTATTTCTGGATAGCCCATATGCTAAAGCAATCTGAAAGAATTTAGTACAACATTTTAATAGTTCGGGCCTAATTCTTTTCTCAATTGTTCATATTGGTTTCAGATGGTCAAAACTAAATAGTAAAATACAATAATGGCTATCATCCAATGCATGCAGAAGCTTACTTCGGGTTTTATTCCATTGGATCTTTGAAGAGAGAAATAACGAAATATTTGAGATAATTCACGTGATATTTTCACACTCACTAGAATAATACAGACCCAGCTCCTCAATACCACATTGATCAATTCACCCAGTGCTTGAGACAAGTTTCTTCCAACTAGTATGAAAGACCTACAAATTTCTTGCCATTGGAATGTTCCTTACCATTATAAACTCAGCCACTTCATGGTAGGAGGAAAGCATGAGAGTTCCTCGGCCCCAAAAGGATGCTATTAAATAAACTTTGGTGGGGCAGCCAAAAGAAACCTGGGAGCACTTGGATTAGGTGGAATAATTACTCAAGAGGCAAAGTGATTACGCTGATAGGCGTTTGACAATGGAAGCAAGTGAGTGTAATGGAGTGAGTTGTTCACAATTATGTTTGACCTTAAATTTGATGTCCATTTGACTGTAACTTAGAAGTATTTTCATTTTGCTTGGGGAGTCGATTGAAAAATTGTAATATCTTGGCCATATGGTGGAGTTTGGAGCCCTTATTTTTCCTGAATTTTTTTTTTCGAGCTGGACACAGTGGTGTAGCTAGATTGATGCCATTGTCACCTGTCTGTGGGGAATTAGCGGAGAAGGTAATGGAATTATTAAAAGTGTTGTATGGAAAAATCCCAAGATAAGAACCTTGAGATTGATATCTCTTGGCGTATTTCAGATAGATATATTTAAGATATTTGTACTAGCTATAAGCTACCAGCAAGGCATAGGCATATTGACCAACAACTTTGGTGAGGTGCTAGCTTTGCATAAAGGGCTCTAGTTGGTGACGGAGAATCACATCACTGACCTCTATATAGAAGTTGGCTCGTAGATAATTATTAATCTCATTGTCAAGGAAAGATAGGCAAGAATGGAACCAAACCTGAACAATTCTCATTCCTTCTCCAGTAATTGGAAAATGGAAACACATAATATTACAGATAAAAGAGCTCATGGCAGGGTTTCAGGATATTCATATCCAGCTTGGAAAAAAAAAAATATAACAGCGTTGCAGATCTCTTGGCCAAAGCAGTAGGAGACCAGAGCTGGCATAGAGGGTGAACCACTCTCCCCATTCAAATCTGTACCATGGTTGACTTAGAGAAACGAACTACATAGTGTTAAATTTTAATTCATGGTGCACAGATCTGTACTTACAGTGAGTAAAATCTTAACTAAAGACCTCTCAATACAGCGTCCTGATAGTCTAAAAAATCTGGGCAGACAATTCATAATTGCAAGCACTGCATTCAATCAAAAAATTCAAGACACTGGACTGTGTAAACTAAATCTGCATAAAAACATTGCTGTAAGGCAAACAAATTCCTTACTCAAACACACATCAACTCTGTATATCATGAAGAAAGAATTACAAAGTACTGCACGTAACTGAATGAATCACTCATCCAGATTCCACCATGCCTTGCTTTAATAGATGAAGAAGGCTAGAGTTACAATATATTTAGACAGTCTAATAATAACAACTATTCTAATAATAACAGCAACTCTAAATCTGAAAAGCATGTCTAAATATCACAGCAACTTTAAATTTAGCATGTCTTACAATAACACTCGATGCATATTAAGCTGCCGTTCTGAATTTGCAGAGTGCACTATGCTGAGGAGAAGAACGACAAAGAAATCACAAGTAAAATTCGTACACTCCCTCTTTGCAAGGAAGGTGTTCTCTACCAAGCCGAGTCTTTCTATCAACATCTCAAACTTCCCCTTTGCTAGGCGCTTCATCAAAATATCTTCCACCAGTAAGTCTGAGGGGACATTCTAGAGTATCACTGCTCGCATCTGATCTATGCCTTTAAGATAATGTTACAAAACATGCTTTACATACTCGTACTCGTCCTGCCCCCCAAAAAATTACTCGGAGAATGCTCGGCAAATGTTCGCCAATGCTCAACAACTTAGAAAAATACTTAAATTTCTTAAAAAACATAAATTTTATACAAATTACAGTTACAAAATATGAAAAGAGTTTGTAAAATGTTGGGGAAGTGTTTTCTATTATATTTTAATATAAATAGAGTACAAAATCGCACAATCATGCCAATACAACAACAAATTAATACTAATAAATTTATGATGATAGTTATTGAAAATCATCATCATAAATTGCATATGAATGCAAGATACAAATTACAATAATCTACAATTTTCTTTTCCACGCTCAAGTGAAAAATACGGGAGATTGAGTGAGTCCAGTCCTCGCACTTGGCTTGAAAATCATCATTATAAATTGCATATGAATGCAAGATACAAATTACAATAATCTACAATTTTCTTTTCCACGCTCAAGTGAAAAATATGGGAGATTGAGTGAGTCTAGTCCTTGCACTTGGCTGCCACTCCTCACTCTGCCTAAAATGCGGCGCTTGTGGCTCCACCTTGGTATCAAATGGCTACGACTCCTTTTCATTATTTTCATCAACATCTACAAGGATGTCATTCAATCTAATATCTATCGGTTTTTGCTGCACCCTCCATAGCTTGACTCTTGAAATCAATAAACTTGTCCTCTTTGAACAGGGGGGTTTCCTCGTCCTGTGTAGTCTAATCACTATAGAGATGGATCTCATCCAAATCTGTATGCTCCTATGATGTGTCCACTGTTTTTGTTCAAAGATGAAGATTGTATTGCAGAGAAACCAAGTCATCGAGGGTCATTGACTCAAGTTATTGTGCTTCTTTGTGCAAATGGCATTAAACAAACTCCAGTTGCCCTCACATCCAGAAGCACTACAAGGTTGAGATAAAATTTGGAGAGCTAGTTTTTGAAGATTTGGGATATTTCCACTCAAATTTTCTCACCACAAACCTGAAAACAAGATACTAAAATATTTGTAACTTGTAAGGTAAACGTAAAGACTTCTTTTTTTATTATCTGGTGACTGGGTGGATCTCTCTCAGATAGCTAGTGTTGAATAAAAGAGCCTCCCCTACTCTACTTGTAGTTTTGTAACTTTGAAATAATGAGGTCCCTCACCTCAACCTCAGGTGTCATATTCAGTGCATGTTGAGAGGTCCTCCATAACCTTGCCATTAGCATCTGTGAAGCCATCAAAGTAGAAAAACTTGGGATAAAGGTAGTACTTTGTTGCATGGATGGGTTGGTGGAGTTGATTGTTCAACTCTGATCAATTAACTCCCAAATGGGATCAAATCTGGCACTATCCCCCCTATAAAGGTTTTGGATGGCCTCTTTGGCCCTATCCATGGCTTCATAAATGTATCCCATTGGGTTTTGTTCCCCATCCACCAAGAGCAAAACCCTCACCAAAAGGTCTGACACCTTCAAAGTTACAAACTTACAATTAAAGTAAATATTTACAAATATTAAAAATAAAGGAATCGACTTGTAGTTTAAATAAAAATTTAAAGTTACCTTGACGATCTCTATAGTTTTCTTCGCAAAGGCCTCATCAAAAACTGCTTTTGCGACCTTGTTTCCATCAACTTTCTTTGACTATGTTGAGTCTACCTATGCTTGACTCACAAACATCTGCATCAAAGTTGTCAAACTACAAACACTTTGGAACATAAGGAAGCTAGTTGCAAATCTTGTGATCCCTGCTCACACAAGATTTTTTCCCTGGTGTGATCTTTCATCACGCTGAGAACCCAAGGGTGATTCAAAATATATTTGGTGATGTTTTTGGCCTCTTCTACAACCGATCTCACCTAATAAATTTTGCCTACATTCTCCAAAAGAAGGTCAACGCAATGGGTCGAAAAGATTGATGTATCCCATTCCTTAAGAAGTCTCCTAGCTTCCACATATGCTACGACATTGTCAGTGATAACTTGTACAACATTCTCAATGCCCACCTCTAAGACAACCTCCTCGAGCATCAGACTCAAAGATTCTGCATATTTTACTTTGTTAGAGGCATCAATTGACTTCAAAAAAACCATCTCATCATTTGAAGCCCCCAAAAAATTGATGAGGGTGTGATTCTTTCTATCCGTGAACCCATTTGAGAGAATGGTGCATCTGAGCGTTCGCCACAATTTCTTTTGATCTTCCATAATTGACTTTGCATCTTCAAAAACATCCTAGAGCAACCTTCCACTTAAGTTTCTTAGAGAGGGTGCCCTGTACCCTTTCCCTGCAACTGTCAATGTCGTCACCAAATACTCCCAGTACGGGCTCCTCACCACATTGAAGGGAAGGATGTTGAAGTACCATAAATTTGCATATGCCTTATTTGCTTCCATGTGCACCTCCTTGTTCCATGTATTTTGTAACGAAGGTTGTGTCCCAAGTATGTTTCTACACACTAAAAATGTGTCTGGTTTTTGTTTGAACTGGATGAGATGGATGTGCCTCACATGTGTGGACCATGACTATAGCCCACAATCTCTGACATGCTACCTCAATTTCCTTTGCCAATGTGGGAGCAATGGCTGTTGTTAAGACTGCTTGTACCTTTGCCATCTCTATTTTCTTCTCATCCAACAATGCAAGCTTTGCTATCATCTCTTGTTTTTCCTCTTCCGTTGTACTGGGATACGTGACATTGCAGCAAGCAGTGCATGCAATGTGGTACTTGAGGCGATTGATGCCTTTAGAAATCTTTTTCAAGCAAAACTTACAAATAACACTCGACTGGGACAATCCAACTGGTATGACATACTTCCACGTAGTTGTCCGAATTTTGGTGGGACGGCTACCACTGATTGATGTTAAGACTGATGCAGCATTGGATGCCATTGTATGTGAAGTCTAACGGTTATCGTGCAACATGTTGAAATGCAAAAATAATTAAAAAACATTGAAAAAAAACTTATACTGTAAATTTGTAAATGTAAACTAAACCTTGTGTACGAAAAAATATTAAAAAAAATTAAAAACATCTAAAAAAACATTAAACCTTAAATTTGTAAAACAAATCCCTATAAATAGTAAAAAACAATCCCTATAAATAGTAAAAAGCCAACAATTTTATTCACAAATTATGAAAAACTAGCATAAATCATAAATAACAATTATAAAATTGAATGGAATGCATATAAATTTGTCAAACATTTTTACAAATAATTGACAAAGAATTTATATGCTTGAAAAAAAGGAATAAAAGAATAAATTAAACTAACTTGGAATTTGAATTTGCTCCCTCCATTTGTCTCCAAATGTCTGCAAATATTGTGTGGTCATTTATGCTTAAATAATATACATTTCTATGTGCTTGCTGAGGTTTTGTAGTGTTTTAGATGCATTTTGACTACATTGGATGTGTTTTTCACCAAATTGGATGCGTTTTATAGGCAGACTGCGTATATGAAGCCTTGTGTGAGTATTGGCACAGTACTCGCCGAGTATTTGTGAGTACTTGTCGTGAGTACTTTGCCAATATTTGCCATTATTAAAAAAACTTTGCGAGTATTCGCCCCTGCACATTTTCCCGTGAATACTCATCTACTCGGTGAGTGCTCGCTGAGTATGCAAACTATGGTACCAAATATTGATATGCTTGGAGCAATCATGAAACATTGGATTCTCAGAGAGCTGGATGCACCTCTGATTGACACAATAGACAATAGTAGGCTGCAACATCTCCTTGGTCAATTCTGCTATCAACTTGCGAAGCCATATGGCCTTGCAACTTGCAGATGAGGCTGCCATATGCTACCTTTGCTGAATTGTGTGCAACTGACGACTACTTCTTGCTAAACCAGTAAATCATACCTGTGCCAATGCTGAAAGAACATCCCTAAGTTGTTTCTCTTGCCTAGTCAGAGTCAACAAAACCATGCAACACAAACTCACCATCTCCCACGTACCTCAATTATCGGAGCACATGCTTTGCAGCGTTCCAATGAATCTGCCTCAGCTTAACCATTGACAGGCTTGAGGTATTTACTTCAAACCAATATTTGGCTTGTTATTCACAAGATACATAATAGAACCAATCAATTGGCTATATAAAGAAGGATCTACCAATTCTGAATCTGAATCAGCATATACCTTAAAATTTGGAACCATAGGAGTTGCCAAGGGTTTGCAGTTCAGCATTTGAAATCACTTCAGAATTTCCAGTGTACTTCCCCTATCCAAGGAAGACTTCACCTAAACCCCAGGATACAATGCATAAGTCTGATGTCCTACATGTCAAATTTGCTGGCCAACTTTTCCTTGCACCATGCATAGAGCTTCTCATAGCTATGTGTAATGATCAAATCGTCTACGTACACGACCAAAGCAAGCAGATCAGATTTATCAAAAAAATAATAAAGATTAGGATCTACAAAAGTTTTGGTGAAGCTCAAATTCATTAAGTAGACATAAATACGTGAGTTCCAAGCACATGGTAACTGCTTCAGCCTTTAAGAGGATTTCTTTGACCTACACACATAGGTATCTTGCTCATGCACATAATACTTGTTCTTCAATCAGACCATTCAGAAAAGCAGTCTTTACATCCTTTTGGGATAAAGGCCAACTAAAAACTGACACTATAGTCATGCTGGTTTTGATTGAAGTACACCTAGCATTTGGAGCAAAGGTCTCGTCGTATTCAACTCCCTCTCTCTAGGAGAATCCTCTTGCTACGAATATGGCCTTGTACTTCTCAATGCTCCCATCAGACACATGCTTGATCTTGTACAGTCACGTGAAATCAATCACTGGTTTCCTCACTGGTCTCATCAAAATCTACTAGACATCATTCTTTAGAATGGGGTTATACTCCTTTGTCATGGCATCTCACCGTACCTACTGAGTTGCATCTCGCCATACTTGCATAACTGAAAGGCTCTGCATTAATAATAGCAGACATTAGTGCAACATAAGTAGGAAATTTCTTAGGGGGATGACTCACTCGAAAAGAGGATTTTGGGGCTTCTACTGCACTTGTAATGCCTGGATAAGCCACTTAGGCTTCCTGGCCGAACTGGATAGTAAAGTGGCACATGTTTCTTCACCAGAACCTTGCTGATCTAAATCTGATTTTGCTGTAAGCTGCGAATCAGCACTTGGGACAGCAAGTGTTATCAGCAATTGGAACATGCATTCTAATCAAATTTCACAGCTCAGCTCACCACTATTTTCCTCTGCACTAGAATAAAAATCTGGTAAGCCTTGGAGGTCTCACTGTAACCAACAAATATACCCTTAAGGGTTTAAATTTAGTCTTCTCATCTAGAACCTGAATTTAAACATAACATACAAAAACACAAAAGTGTGATACATGAGGCTTCTCACATTGGAAAATGTCTTGTCCTTCAAAACTCTACAAGGAAGCTTGTTCAAAATGTAGACAGCTGTGTTACAGGTCTCTGCCCATAGGCACATGGGCAAATTCATGTCATGGATCATGGCTTTGACTGTCTCAATGATGGACATGTTCTTCCTCTTTGCAAGCCCATTCTGCAGCGGGTTCTGTGGTACAATCAGTACCCTCTTGATCTCTACTTCTTTGCAAAATGCAGCAAAGTCCTTGGAGGTGTACTCTCCTCCATTGTCAGATCTCAACACTTTGATCTTCTTGCTTGCCTGATTCTCAACAAAGGCCATGAACTCTTGAAACTTTAGAGAACATGTGATCCTTGGTCTTCATAAAATAAATCTAAGTTTTTCTAGAAGAACCATCAATGAAAGGGACATAATATAGAATAACTATATTTTTTCACAAGTTGGACATAAGTTTAACTAAGAATGTTTTTTCGTTGCCCACTAAATACTGAGCTGATAGGCATTCGTCCATGCCCACATTTGAGTTCAATATCTTTATCATCTCATGCCAATAATTTTATTGTGATGGTTGAATAATTAAGAAAAATGTGGTTCGTGGATCTCTCAAAGACATTACTAGGCTATGCAACACATCAAGTTGTTCTCCACTAAAGTGCCTAGGTCATCTTCATGCAAAACGATGGTAAGCAAGATCACAAGACTAAAAAAATCTGTTATCAAAAGGTTTTGTTGCCAAAAAATCTCAAGAAAATGAAAGTTAGGTGCGAACCCTTTCTTGTGTTTTTCATGGCCTTCAAAAACCCTTTCTTGTTGAGCTTATAAGCATCCGTCCATGCTCACAATTGAGGTCAGTATCTTTATTTATTTTTATTGGTAAAATGATGAGTTCTATTGGGGACCTCACCCAATTATTAAAAGAAAAGAAGACAAGACATGCTTTCTAGACAACAAAACATTCCATCAAGAAATATTACAAAATACCATTTAGGCAATCAACAGATTCGCTAGATACTAAAAAGGGGAAATTAACCCAAACCTTTTTTCGATTTGAGAGTCATGCCTTTAGAAGAAAACGATATCCTAGGCTCTTTTATTTTCTTGTCTTCAGACTACTCTTGATTAGAGGACCAAAAAATAATCCTTTCCAATGGAGATCGCTTGGGGATCATATAGTCGGACTTGCAAGCTGCCCTTTTTGCAATCAGTTGCTCGAACAAAATCCTAGAAACACTCACCTGAGGTTGGGGGGAGGCGAATAAAGCCCTTTCTCCTGTGGGAGTCCTGGGCACCTATTTGACAAAACCAATACTAACCCTATCAACAGGGGGGACTTGCATGCATGGGCTCTTTCCAAAGTAGGAGCAGAAAGAGTCTCCTCTTCCTTTGAGGCAGCAAAAACCACAACAGCGTAAAACCTTAGAATCCGACACCACCAAGTGGTGTTGTTTGTTAGCCCCAACAACCACATCGGTCAGGACATTCCTCCATTCTTCCTCTTATCCCTTGAACCAATAGACTTCTCCATCCTCTTGGGGGAAGCAATTGCCAAATGCTTATTAATGAAGCAAGCTCAACATCTAAAAGCAACGTGTGTTCATTGTCAAGCTTCTATTTCCAGATTGATCTTCAACCTTGAGCCAAGCCTCATCCAAAAAACCATTATCAAAATGAGCTTCAACAGACAACTTGGCAAGGGTTGTGATATGCCTCTGAGTAGTATAACAAGGGCAAAATTGGCATTTCCCTAGGGCATTTCTAATGGAGTGGATGTTGTAGGGATTCCAGAATTGTAGGGACAAATTGGGGAGTCATAACCGCACCTTGGTAGACGAGATAAAGGTTCTAGAAGGATCAAAGGAGGGGAACATAGTCTCAACCATAAACATGCATTCCCCCAAAACTACGGGCTAGTTTGGAGATAGAGGTTCCAATTTACTATTGAATCACATTCCATAATGAAGAAGCCCAAAGCACAGGGGTAATTAATGATTTCATTAGAGAGCAGTGGTTTCCAGGAAGCCAAGATCCACTCTTTTAGCTCTAAGAGCCTAGGCCAAAGGCCATTGAACCTACATATCAACCTATGCTTTGTGTAAAAAACTTTTTTATCAATAGCCTCTTGACCTATATCTTGCATTGGAATCTTTTCGGCTACATCCACCATGAAATAGGCTGGGCAGTTGTTCCCGTGAAACAACTGACACTTCTAGAACAATTTAGAAACGTTGTAGAGCGCCCTTTGGAGAAGCCAAATACACCGTTGGTGTAGGTTTGGGTGCAGGCATAACAACCAATGGAGGAACAACAATGGTCATAGAGTCAAGGTCCTCAACTTTGATTGAGGAAGCAAGCCACAAAAAAGCGAAGAGCAAACATTGGTGGCCTTGCTAGATGTTGAAGTGATTGGCAACATCTGTGGAAGCTGCTGAATATAAGAGACACGACAACAACCGACTCTTTCAGCACAAGCAAGCATCGAAGAATTGACATCACGACTGGATTCAACTATGGAAAAACCGTTGGTTTTGTTTACAGATAAAGTTGCAAAGAGCATGGGAACATGGTCTGCTTGTGAATATGGAGCCATCACTACAGTAGTCGAGAGGCGTGTAACATGACACTTCATCTAGGGCTTTGAGGTCAAGATCTTTATTACCTCATAGCTATTATTTTATTTTGAAATAGGATACTTAAGAAAAATCTGTTTTGTGTACCTCTTAAAGATATTACTAGGCTCTGCAACACATCAAATCGTCTTGCACAAAAGTGCCAAGGTCAGCTTCATGCAAAATGATAATAAGGAGGAGCACATAAATTTAAAAGGGGTTGCGGTCAATGCAAAAGCGATTATGTGCCTGGACATAAAACTTTGATGAAAGTCTATAGGAGGAAAAAGAGGTTTGGAAAAGTTCCAGGATGCAGGGCTACTATCAAAGCAATACTCAGTAAAATGCTAGAGGAATGTTTCTCGACGAAGAGAAGTAGCCCATTCAAATTTATGATGATGAGGGTGCCTCCATTCCATAGGCTTCTACTGCCTTACAACAGTCTCAAATGAAAAATTTAGGTATCCAAGAGAGTGAGCTCAAGCAATCCTCTGTATTTTTAGTACTTCTAGACTCTAGTAATAGGGCCAACCTCAGAGCTTCTCTTTGCCTATTGAGCCCCAAATATCAACCTCCTAACTAGGTTTATTTGTTTGTTGAGTTATACAACATGGTCGCTTACGGAAAAGGCTTTAATGCTCTGTTGCAAAATTGTTTTAATAATCCACATAGTAGTCAAAGGTTAGTCATTCCTATGCAAAATAGTTGTAACCCTTTGGGAGTGGGTGCCAACCAATCTGGGAGCTCTACATCTCTTTACCATGGTCTTTCTAAGCCTGCTTAAAGGATCAATCATGGACAATGGTCAAATCCCCCGCATCAGGAATTTTTCCAAGACAATTTGTCTCATTCTTTAGGACGTGGGATTAGTCACAATAATATACATGGGGTGTCTAGGTCTGATGCACAAGGCCTCATTGCCAATTTTTTTGATAGTATTCAATCAATGTATAAGTGTATTGTTGACAAAGGGGTTCCTAACCCTTTCCTGGGAAAATCCACTGGGAAAAAAGTAACATGGAGGCTTTTAACAAATATATTGCATCTATGACCAACAATCTTCAACTCCACCAGCATAAATTATAAGCAATAGAGAAGTTCCTGCTCTCAGATAATACCAAGAGGAGGCTTGATGAGATCCTGGTTGAGCAAGGTTGCCCCAAGCATAGTAGCAAAAATTGTTTGGGGATTTTTTTTTTCAATAGTGTAAGCGTTTTTCAAAAAATCGTGATTAATCGAGAAATAGTGGGAAAAACATAAAACTGTCAAAAAAGTGGAAAAAGGAGAACTTTTTAAAAAAAATTAAAGGCATAGAGATACATATTAGGCATTTCAATTGCAAAGAGAATAGATACAAATTATAAAAAAGAAGTTAAATGAGATTGTACGTCATCAAAATCAACTGTTTCTTTCATTAATTTCTAGACTATTTAATTTATATTACATTTGCATTTCAAAATGCATGTTATTGGTGTTTACAAAGGAACAAAAACTGGGAGGGAGCCAATGGCAACGAGGTAGACTAGGTATCAACAGGGGTAGATGTTGAAGCTCTAGGGTTAGAGCCTCTCCTAATTTGAGAGACGAACTCAGTGTCGTACACAACCTTCTCCAACAAGTCGAAGTTAGCTTCATCATAAATAGGGTCATCATTATTTTCGAGCCATTTGGAATTTGGATTGATTTTGTCAAGTTCAATCCGATGATCTTCCTTAACGGTACCTAACATTATCAAATACAATGCATATGTTAGTGACTTGGAGAATAATACTTTAGAAAAATATAAATCAACTTTACATATGAATTAAGAATTTGAAATGCAACATTTCTTAACCTTGAGCTTTCTTTAGCTTCGGGTAAAGATAATGGTGGACAAACACCAAATCACTCGTCCGTTCTTGAGTGCGTCGAATGTGTTTTTTGGAATATATATGTTCTAACACACTCCAACTATGCTTAAATAGCCTCTCTGTGACCTCTGCATCATCTCAAAATTAGCCACTAATGAACAAAGTTGGTTTCAAGAAATATCTAGCTGCATAGAAGGGAGAATGCATCTATCGATCCCATCTTTTATCAACTATTTTCCGTAATGGCATGTACTTGGCCTTATTATTCTTTGTTCTGCTCCTAATAACGTCCTTGGCCCTATCAATTGCCTAATATAGATAATTCATGGGGGTTTATCTCCATAGATGAGTCTCAAAAATTGAACTAGAGGTTCAGAGAATAACATAATTTTATCTACCTCTTCCCAAAAGGATAGTGATAAAACATAGTCAACCACCATTTTGCCCTCGATCTGTTTCACCAAGGAAGTTTCCATGCACTCCGTTGAAATATTGTTGTTGAAAAAGAGTTTGTAACGCAAGAAAGTGGGTTGTAAACCTTGTCACCCCTCGTTGAAGAAGTTTCTTGCCATCTATGAATGTGTGTATTATATTAAGCACTCCTGTGTGGATCTTTTTGCAAAACATCTTTCACCCATGGAATTTTGCCTATGCCATCCAAGGTCATATTAAGACAATGTACCACATGTAGAGTTCAAAACATAGTTCCATAATTGTCCATAAGAAGCCTCCCAACAACCACACAAAGAACATTATTTGTAATGAATTGGGCCACATTTTTGTGGCCCCACCTCAATCACAACCTCATCAAATAGATGAAATATTGTCTTGCCCGATTTTATCATCTCAGATTCATCGACACTCAATAAAAATTGTGCCAATGCTATATGACACAAGGAAGTTGATGAGTGTGTGGCTTCATTTGTCCATCCATCTAACATTATAATGCATCTTGATTTTTACCATTCCTTACGATGTTTTGCAAGAACATCGCTCACATCTTGTACAACATCCTTTAACAAATCAGTATGGAAAGCCTTGTATGATAGGGTAGTGAACTTAGAACTTTCAACTGCAATGCATCTGCCATACGCTAGAGCTGTACCAAAATTTGGAGATTGCCTTCTTTGCCTGCTCTTGAACAATATTTTTCCAACTAATACTCTCTAGTGTGGTTTGCACTCCATGTGTAGTGCGTGAGCTAAAGAAGGCAAGAATATTTACCCTACCTATATCTGGGCCATGAGGTATTAATCCAAGGGTAGATTATTAAGGAGTTATAATGAGAAATATTTCCACCATATTTCACAACTAAAAAAATTAAATATGTTCAAATGAATGTCAAATATAACATCTACCACAGAGGAGGGTTAGGTTTAATTTTTTTAAAGTTTTGGGTGTATTTAAGTTTTTTTAATTGTAGACAACATTTGAAATTACCCCATCATAGAGGATTTGTGGATTGATTTGTTGAAAAATGCCAAAAAACTGGGTTGAAAAAAGCGTTTTGGGCCAAGTATAACAATTAATCGTGATTAATCGCGTTTAAATTGCATGTTTTGCTACTATGGTTCCAAGAGGCAAGCTATTGATACTAAGAGCTTGGTGGAGGTTACTATAAGAAGCGCTGCTTAGGCTAACCTAATTTACAGGGTCCATGCCACCATGCTTGTGACTCCAGCTTGGCAGAATCATCATTAGGAAGTGGAATCAAACCAATGGAATCAAACTCATTCCAGAAAATAAAAGTGTCAAAACAACTCACTAAAAGTGGGGTATGATTGATTTTCCAATGCATTCCATAGAGGGTTCATTTGGTAGTATCTTGCAGAGAGGTCCAATATTCATGATCGTCTTATACCTTGCAAGAAGTTGAACTCGTCTTGGTGGTGGTTTGGTGCCATGCTATTTAAGATAAATAGCCTTTTCAATAATGAAAGATGTTCGTATTATGGGCAGGTGGCAATGATTGAGTTGACCAAGGAGATTGATCAGCGAGTCCAATTTCCAATTGGATTCATACTTTGAAGGTCAAATGGAGTCTTTTTATGATAGGTTTGGACACTATGTTTGAATCCCTATCTTGTCGATGCATTACACAATGATCCTATATATGTATAAATGTGATATATTCATGCATGCATGTCTTATTTTTCTTTGCCATGTTTATGGCCATGCACAGGGAAAGCAATTTATAAAAGTGGTATTAGACTCGTGTTAATGATTTCCTACAAACATCTAGTAATGGTTGATTTTCTTAGGAGAATTTCTGAAAAGTAAGGTTTTAGATTGTAGATTCTGTAAATAGCCCTCTTGTGTCTTTCTCATTTTGGCATATTGATGTTTAATCGGGGCAATTCACTAGTAGTGGCCTTTTTTGTTACATCTAAGACCTACACCCTAAATATACTTGTTTGATATTCTCTCACAACCTTGCTTGAATGGTTTTAAGAGCAACTAAACTTAACGTACCAAAGCTACAATCTTCTCATATGAGGTCAAGATTCATGACGGGATTCGAAACAAATGAAACGAGGGAAGTGACGGCAACGATTGCGATCTGTGCAAGAAGTGACAAGATCCATGCAACTGACTAGAAGAGATGGCCCGACTTCTTGTTCTCTTTCCTTGCACTAGTTTTAGTTCAACAAATACTGGCAGGCCAAGAAACTTGTGGAGTTTGGCATCAATCGGTGAGTAGACTCTTTCAACACCTTTGTAATCCCAAACAACGTCAAGTGATACTCGGGTTTGATGAGCTTCATGGTGAATGTGATCTTGTATTACAATGTTTTACAAGAAACTAATGTCAATGTTGAATTGGTTCTCTTGATTTGTCTCTTGTGCCTCAATTTCTCTGCGCTTTTATCTCTCTTAAACTTGCCCATCATGCTTGACAAAATGGTCGGCAAAGCAGTTGATATCTAGACAGACCCAAATTAGATTAGGCAATAATTCCAAAAATTTAGCATAGGAAATAGAAACCAAATATGCTCCTTAACCAGAGCAAAGAAAGTATATCTACAGCAAACAATTGAAAACTTGGCATTAAATTATATCAAATGTGTAATTTACGATTTTCTGGAATGGACATCAATACAACCAAGGGGACTGATAAGGAGAGCTCCTTCGACTAGTGACCATTCATGAACATATATTCCGCCACAAGAGGAATGCAAGTGGGACAACTCTCCAACTCCCATATTTACCAACTTACAAATTAAGTACCTATGTATTAGACAACACTAAAATTGGTTGAACAACATGGCAATACTTTATTCAACTCATAATATGCCAAAACATACATAACAAACGTTTTATTTTTTATTCTATTTAAATCCAATGCCAACAAGGATGCATAGTCTGCTAGGACAGTCTAAGCCACTCATGAACATATATTCGGCTAAAGAGGAATGCAAGTGGGCCAACTCTTCGACTCCCATATTTACCAACCACATACAAATTAAGTGCCTATGTATTAGACAACACTAATATTGGTTGAACAACATGGCAATACTTAATTCAACTCATAATATGCCAAAACATACATAGCAAAAGTTTTATTCTTTATTCTATTTAAGTCCAATGGCAACAAGGATGCATAGTCTGCTAGGACAGTCTAAAATTTCTTACGGTAGTGTTTTTGGTGGTGTTTTTAGTTGAGATTGATGTCACAAGGCACCATAATATTTCAAGATGTTAGTCTTGGTATGCTGTATTTTCTAATGAAGTGAAATGATTTTAATTACGTCCACGAGACCTAATGTTGTATGGGAACAAAAATTGCTACAGCTGCCTTAACCACCCACAAATGGTTATATTGCGGGTCGAGTTGTTTCTTTAAGAAGGTTGTTCCTTCTCCTACTGATATGGGTTGTCAGCTCCCCTAACCCTTTTATCCTGGTCACTTCTAATAGCTCCAACATGGAGCTAGCTTGTGTTTCGTTATTCTTGACTTGAATGTCCTTGTAATCTGGGAATTTAGTGATGAAATGTTTCTCTTTTTCTCCTGCCCCTGTGGTGCAGAAAACACATATCCTTTCCTCCTGTTCTTCCTTAGGAGTCATCCATTTGCCTGTTTGACATCTGAGCCTGTAGGAACCAGCCCTTATTTGAGCTATGAGTGTCTTCTCCCTCCCTTTGATATCAACCCCTATTTATGCCTTTTACTCATAAGTGGGGTTAAATTCTGTGATATAAAGTTGTCATTTCTTGTTTGTTTTCTTTCTCCACATGACTACTTAAAACCTTTCATTCATGTAGATTTTTATTTCCTTTGTTACATTTTGGGCATTCATTTAGGCTGACATCCTATCTACTCATCCATTTGTGGTTTTGTTTCATCTATGTGCTCTTCCATCTGTACAGCTCTTCTTCTGTTGTGGCCCTAGGCCAACTGTCGGTCTACATGTTTTCTGTATTTTTCAAGTAGCACAGAACCCTGGTGATGGTGGTTACTTGTAATGGGAAAGTGCCTGTTTCTGCCCAAGGATTATTTCATAGGGAATTGAAGCCTTGATTCTAATGTTGTTTGTGATTAGGGGCTTCAAGATCCTTTCTATGTGCCTCCAATCAAACTTGAAGTGCCACTAGCCCATAGTTCACACCCATACAACACCTCAGGGGTGAAGATGATTGTGTATTTGTTTTCCCATTAATAGGCAAGTATATTACTTTTCCAACCTTGTTGAAGAGATCTATTTTATGTATTCTAAGGAGGAATATCTTTAGTATATTGAATTCCTATTGTGTTAGGACTGAGTAGATATTGGGCATATTCTTATAGTAGTATGTCATTTGTCATGATACTTATGGTTCAAATCTGATCCCTTGCTATTCTTATTTTCTATTATTCTTGGGATTTGTTAGCAGTTATTTATTGTAACAAGTCTTTCTGTGATGCCTCTCGTGTTATGTTCAATATAAGGGTGTTCAGTTTAAGTTAATCCTAATTAGGGATTGATAGATGTATGATGATCTTGTAGAGGATTCTAAGTAGCTTTCTTTGTTGTTAAATTGGGGCTGGTTAGGAATTGATTTGCGAAGGGTTGCTTTGGACTTTGGGTGGGCTCAAGTTGGGCCTAGGAGGATAGTTTTGTCGTGTAGATGGTTCTGATGTTTAAGGCATGTTTTCTTTTGCAGTGAGTTGTCTGAGCGATGGGTTAGGATAGTTATTATGAGATGTTCACCTAATCTTGTTTGCACTGACAACAGATGATGTATGGGTTCTTAATTTTGGTTTGAAAGAGTTGTTGGGTGGGTGGGAGGATTTGTTGTTAGTGTTGTTGTTATGGTTTCTATTGTCTCTGTTATTATATAATTTCAATGTTCGTCAAGTCCTTTTGTGTTAAGTTGTTTTGGGTCTTGGTCGCTTTGTTTTTTATTTGAGTATACAGGTTGCTTTATGGATTCAAACTTGATTTAAGAATGAGATGACCTTGGCTCAGGTTTCAGTTTCTTGTAACTACACCATCTGCATAGCTATCTTGTCTCTTATAGGTAGTTTGAAAACTATTGTAGCATTATAAGAGTAGGGCAATTAATAGTAATATTTCCTTGTAGATTGGAAGTGTAGATCTTTTGACTCCAACCGGATTGTGAGAATGAGATGACCTTGGCTCAGTTGTCAGGTTCTTGAAGGTAGGGGTTTTACACCATCTACACGGTTATCTTGTCTTATAGGTTGTTTGAATTCTGTTGTAGCATTGCAATTGTTGAGCAGTTGATAGTAATTTGTCTTTGTAGAAATGGAGGTAAAGATCTCTCGACTTTAGTCCAGGTTGCCCTTTTTGGGTGTTGACTGCAATGTTTTTTTATTGTTTTCACTTTCCAGAGAGTTTAGTTATGTACTGTCAAAGGATTCTGACAAAAAATAAGTTGACTATGCTCATCAAGGTTATGCATTTGCCATGTTTTGGATGAAGACTTTAGATACAGTGTATTTTGACATCTAAATTTTATATGCACTTTATACACTAGAAAAAATGTCAAATAAATTTAGCATCTGGCTGTCCCAAAAAGAAAATTGTCAGATTTTTGTTCTATGCCGAAAATGGGAAAGAGGGAGGGTTCTACAACTACACTGTAATTGTAGATTATGCTTGTATAGAGTCTGTGTGTTGCCAGAGGGGGGATCAGCTTATCTATGATACAAGTGTCATTGACATACTCGTACTTGGGTCCACGAATGAACAAAAGAAGGTCAATGGGACTCAAAAATACATCCAATTACAATAGAAAATGCTAGGGTTAAAGGACCCTAAGATCAACAAGTAACTAAATAAAAGAACAAAAGCACTGAAAAATAAAATGAGTAAACCCAATGCGGTAAATACCCCAACCCATATGGTTAGGGTACCAATACATCTAGCCATGTGGGGGGTAGCTAGAATCCCCAAAGAGCATGGGTTGATAAAATCCAGAAAGACTGGATGGTAGTCCTGTCAAGCATCTCTGACTGTGCCTGGGATAGAGGAATCACCTGTCATTGTCTATCACTGTGACAGGGCCAATGCAGGATCTGATAATGCTCATTGGGGAGTGTCTAGGGCTGAGGGGGCAAGGTTGGGTAATCCTAGGAGGAAGCAAAGCACTCCCCCTAGAATCCCTTCGTACCTCCAAAGCCGAAGGGATTAGGACAAAGAGTGTGACCATAACCAAATGATGTTGACGTTCTTAATATATTTCTCTGAGATATTATGACTCAGTAATTTGGGGCTTCAACCAACTTGTCACTATGTCTATCCTCAATTAACAAATAAAAAATATGGAGGCTTGTAGACTTTAGTTGTTTTGCATCTGCAGGTTTATTTATCCACAAATGTGTCCATGTAATGACAATAGGTTTTAATTTCAGTATTTATGCCAATAGGCTGATCCATAGGTCTTTTTTCACTAATTGTTGTTGTTGGCTAATTCATAGGTATTTATTTTGGCTTTTGTTCTCATAAGCTAACCCATAGGTCTTCATTTCAGTATGTTGTGCCTTTAGGCTGACCTGTAGATCTTATTTTTTCATTTGTGCCTGTAGGCTGACTTGCAGGTCATATTTACTTACTGATGTCATGAACAAGCTTGATGTCAGCAACATGCAACGGTTAATGGACACAAACTCACATTTACAAATTTCAGACATGACGTGTTTTAACTGACAAATTAAAGACTTAAAGCTTCTGCAATTCATAATATTAAGAACTGTTTCTGGAAAAATTGTGTAAAGGATTTAGAGGATCAGATTGTCAGAAAGTCCCAAAAAGATCCTTCCATGCTGCACACATTCGGGTGCACATGAATTTACATATCAGTCTTCTGATGTCATCTGAAGATCATTATGCAGTGCAGCTGATGTCAGAATTATGGTTTTCAAAAATCAGGTATCAATTCCCAAAAACTGCCATCTTCTGTCCTTTAGTAAGTGTAGGTCAAAGGCTGATGTCAGAGTTATGGTTTTACTTTTAAAAAATCAGGTATCAATTCCCAAAAACTGCCACCTTCTGTCCTTTAGTAAGTGTAGGTCAAAGGTTAGCGAAAACCACTTTAAGAATAATGAAATGACGTGGATTTGTCAATATTTATATATGTTATTAAATGCATTAGTGTGAATGTAAAGGCGTTTTGGCTTGTCCCTAGTCATAGTTAGACAGGGAAACGTAATGTGAATGGTGGAATAATGTAAACATTCTTTAGCATTCAATACACTTATGGGTTTAGTTATTTGTGTGCAATATTTATTAACATTTTGTTTTGAAAAAATGCGCTGCATGGTGCTTCAGATGGTCTAAATTCTAGGAATATTTTGCTTCAACATTAGAGAGGTTTTATTTTCCAATTCCTAACTATTATTGATTTTTTCTTCTTTCAGGTTTTGAGCTTAGAGAGGTTTGAGCATCTAGGATTACTACTACATGTTGGAGAAAGTGGTAAAGAAGGCACATCTCTTAGCCAGGCAGCTCCATTCTTTGCAAATTCAGATCCAGATATGCCTGCTGTTCCTGTACCTACTTCTCAGGTGCTTGATTGGTTAGTTGAACATATTTGTGCTGCATCTGAGCATCCTTTTGAAAAGGTGCTTGGCATAGAAAACGTGTCTCCTACAGCTGGTCAATGTGGTGCATTTTCTAATGGCCCCACTCAGGAAATGAAGCACTTCCATCAAGAACTGGCTTTTGTGGAGGGAGTGAATAAAGCTTCGGTGGTCAAGCAACCTAGTGATATTCAGGCATCTTCTATCAAGGTTACGAAGAATATTAGCAGTATATGAATTAGAGTATCTTACTTTTGGGAAATGCACAATCTTCATTTATGTTTTGTAGAATTGTGCTTCACTGTTTATTTTTTAGATTACATGGATTTTGAGAAATGCACAGCCTCATTTTATTATTATTAGGAATTAGTTTCACAACTTTTTTGACTATGGTATATGCTTTTTGTGAAGTTTAGGATTTTTCCAATATTATCGATTCTGAATTAGAATTGACAAAAATTCTATATTAATAAAATAAAGAAAATGTTTGGAAAAAGATGTTAAATGGGAGCAAAATCAATGAGGGGAAGGTATATTCTTATTTGTGGAATTCTTTTATAAAACATGAAAACACAAGTGCACGTCTCTTTAGTGCCATACGGACCCTGTTTTCCAAAATTGTTAACAATGCTAATTATGGCAAACAATTTTAACACAAATTAGAATCACAAGCTGTGTTTTCCTTCACAACAATGTTTTTTCGAGCTACAAAATGTCCCAAAGACGTCGTGTCGCACTGCTGATTATATATGTGCGAAATACATAATGAAGATGCCAAAAGCACCTTCTTAGATTCAAATGTCAATGCTAAAGTGGAATGCAAATGTTCGGTCTTATTTTGTGCTTTCTTCATCTCCTATTTCTTATTTAACATCATGAGACATGACAGGAGACAAATGCTTAACTTTTGTATTCTACAGAGTTCTTTATGTTGGCTTTTATATTTTTGGTATAATTGAGTTCGATAATATGCTTTTTTATATAGCATAATTTTATTCAGCATCCTGGTATCCCTATTAACTTTATTTAGCTGTCAATTTGTTAAATAAACATATTAAAACATTTGATTATCTATACTATCATATTATTTAATTTGTTTTTCTTTCATTTAATATGGCATTAGGATACAAAAGAATCACAAGTTACATTTATGAGGCCTTGACGATTGTTTTATATCATGATAGCAACGCTTGGAGCATACTTTGTAGTGTTGAAATGGCCAAGAAGTTTAATTTGTTCAACTGCAGTTTATTTTTTTTGTACTATAGAATAGTTGTCATCATTACGCACTCGCGAGTTGAATATCTTTATGACAAGGTTTTAATTTTTCATGCTGGTTGCAATGTTTTGAATTGGGGTTCCATTCTATGAATAGTAACATGTGGTGAGGCATAATCATATTTGAAACAATCCCTTTATTTTTCTTTCATGTAGTATGGCATTAGGATGCAAAAGAACCACAAGTTACATTTATGAGGCCTTGACGACTGTTTAACATCATGATAGCAATGCTTGGAGCATACTTTGTTGTGTTGAATTGGCCAACAAGTTTAATTTGTTCAACTGCAGTTTATTTTTGCTGTACTATAGAATAGTTGTTATCATGACCCACTCTTGAGTTGAAAATCTTTATGAGAAGGAGTTAATTTTGCATGCTGGTTGCAAATTGCAATGTTTTGAATTGGGGTTCCAATCTATGAATGGTAACTTGTGATGAAGCATAACCATGTTTGAAACAATCCTTTTGTTTTTTGTATTTTTTGATTATATCCCCTGATTTGTTCCTTTTTCCTCTGTCACACCTTCGTAAGGAGTAATGAATTCATCCAAAACTTTTCTTTGCTGCAATTATTAGGGGTTCTATTGGGGCCCCTGGCCTCACAGGAATAATAAAAAACACCTCATGACAACGGAAACATATTAGTGTTTATATAACTAATAAAAACATCTTAAATACATCAATCTGAATATGCCGGGATGTTTCAATCACGAGGCTCCTGTCTTGGAATTGTCACATGGGTTTCACCCATAGAATCAAAACTCGTGGAAAACAGCGAGTACTTGCTGAGTATTCACCTGTTTTTTTCTCGCCGGTTAGTTGTACAACTTCTTGCGAGCTGAGTAATTTGCTCAGGCTCGCGAGTCCTTGATAAAAACTCGGCTACTGAACAATAATAACAGCTGGAGCATAAAACATCATTTTTATCATTTACCAATGATTCTTTTGATGTTTTTGCTCTGCTAAACCATTTTTTTATCATTTTCGTAATGTTGTTACAGACCTTTTAAAGAGGCTGTTGCTGTGTGGCAAGCTTAAGCTGTCTTGGCTATGGCAGAGCAGCTGGTTCCGGCGGATAGCATATGGTGCATTGTACTTTGTTTTGGTCTAAAACTGAGCATTGTACTCTTTTTTGGTCTAAAACTAATATAAAATATACTTATGCATTCTTTGCATTCATTTCTCATTCTTTTTAACAATGTTTTACATGTTATTTAAGTCTATTTTATGAATTTATATTTTCTTAACTAGCGAATATTTATTTGAATAATTATTGAGTAACGAGTCCTAGTCAATACTTTGGGTTGCCGAGTACGAGCTTTTGTACAATGGAATTTTTTCACCCATCGAACGATTCCACATTGATTAACGACTCCACCTTCTCCGTAAATTTCTTGGTGACTGGTGACAGATGGCCTCAATCTAGCTGCACCACTGCATTGTGTTCCGATTTTTTTTTTTTTTTTGAAAAAACAAACAGGCTCCATGCTCCACTGTATGCCCAAGATATCTTAATTTTTGATCACTTTCTGCAAGCAAGAAAATAAGCTACCCTGTGATGGTCAAATGGACGTCAAATTTCAGGAGATCCATTTTAATTGACATCTCATACTCTTACACTCCACGTCCCCTGGCTGCCATTGCAGGTTATGCCTATCAGTGTAACCAGCCTGTAACAACAAAATGAGGTAGCAAAAAAAAAAAACCAGCTCCCAGCAGAGAAAAACTGAGTTTTGAACAACCACCAGGTTAATCGCAAAGGCAAAGATAGCAAATCAAAAACCTGCCTTTGGGCTGTCAAAATAGTACCTAAACAACAGTAAATGGAACGAGGCCAGAACAGGAAACAAATGGAAACACTTGAGAGTCTGAGACCACTCACAAGGCAATTTGGCCACACCTGAAACAGCATCATCGACCCGCCATGTCCCACCAACCGCCAACCACATCCAGCTTCTTATCTGCTATCTACTGGAACCAGCTGCTCTGCCATAGCCACGACAGCTGTAGATTGCCATAGAGCAGCTGCTGCTTTAGAAGGTCTGCCATGAACTCTCGTTGCTGGGTATGGGTCAAGTGAGGTTGAGCCTTTATGTTTAATCGCAGAAAGAACTTCAGGAGGCGGCAAGAAGGGTTGAGAGGTTTTCATGTTTTCAATGTAATCCGCCAAATGCTTCCCTGTATTGCGCCAATTGTTCAGTTTCGCCTCTAACTCTGTAACCTTTGCCATAAGCAGGGAAATGTATCTTCAGCCAAAGGGGTTTCTACTTGTTCGATGCATTAGGAATGAACATATGAACCAGGTGATCGAAGGCTGTGGGTTCTTTAAATTTTTGGCTCAAATGGAGAATGAAAAGGCCCTGTAGTTCTTCCTTGGAGGGGGGATGCAAAAACACCCTGCCCAATAATATTTCTGACAAAAACTAAATCCTTCCTGTCCTGCAGTTTAAAATCAGTGCTTAAATCTGCTGTAGAGACCCCTTCAACAGGAGCCATAGTACCACTAATATGTGCTTTGCTCATAGCAAGAAAACACCAGTCAAGAAAACCAACCAGAAAACCGAATGTGGAGTGCACAGCACCATGATGATTGTTGATAAAGGAAAGAGAAGAAGAGGATGGGAATGCCAAATCAGTCATCGTTTTGTTGCATGGGGAAATTCAGCAAGCGAGTCACACTGGCAAGTAATAAATCACTGCCCAAATGGCTTTAAAATGCCACAAGGGACAAAAGCAAGGATTTAGAAGTAACTTAGGAGAGCACTTTGAGATTTTATCCCATGATTGTTGTCCAACACTACAAAATATGCTCAAAATGATCTCTTCAAAAGTGGAAGCGAGTGTTAAAGCTTCCATGAGAATTGAATTCAAATGCCAATTAGCACCGAAAATCTGACAGCTCAGTAGATCATTAACCACTTGGGACTCTCATTCCACAACGAATTTGGAAAATCCCAGGCCCATGGCCAACTGAAAACCTTCCACAAGAGCAATTGCCTCAGCATGGTTGTTCGAGTCTTTTCCCAAAGTCATGTAGAAGGCACCACAACAAGAACCAGAGCTACATCATAATACCGTCAGCCCCTTCTGGGCCCTAGTTTCTTTATGAAGCCCTGTTAAGATTCAACATGTTATAACCGAAGGGTGGAGAGAACCATTTCACATCACCTCTATCAGCTTTAAGACTTGCATCCTGAGACCCTTTATTTGGCCAAAATAACACTAAAACCGATTCTCTTTCTAAGTATTTATATACCATGATGATTGTTTCTAGTTCATCCAAAATTTGTACTTAATGTAAAACGTTTTATTACCCATTATTTTTTTAATGTACTAGGTGCTTTTCAACACTAGTTTGTGTGTAATCATAGTAAATTCCGCCTGGCCCCTCTGTGCTGTGGTTGCCTTATCAGGCCCCATTATAATTCAACTTCTTATAACCGATGGGTGGAGGGACCCATTTCACATCACCTCTATCATCTATATGACTTGTACCAAAAGACCTTTTATTGGGCTATAATAACGCTAGAATCAATTCTCTGACTAAGTTCTTACCTATCATTATGAATTTTCATGGTTCATTCAAAACGTGTACTTGATGTAAGACATTTTATTACCCATTATTTTTCTTGGGTACAAGATGTTTTTCAACACTATATAATGTGTAATCATATATGGATCAGTTTCAAATCCATCATAGTTTAGAGAAACTCATTGACAAGAGAAGAAGACACTTGGCCGATGCAAATAACTTTTGGCCTCTGCTTTTTCATTCCCAACTCAAGCCACATCCATCCTCCTGCTCAGCGGTTTCTTAATCTGAGCCTATCCTGACAGGCTTCTGCAGCTATCTTTAGTGAGGAGCCCAGCTGCGATTTCCTAGGAAAGCAGTCCCAAGTCCACAGATGACCTACTTGAATTTCATCACCAGCAGCACAATAGATGACAATTAAACCGTCCTCCCCTGCCAAATATAGAGGTCAATCCTCTGTATAAACTTCCCTCTGGAGGAGATAGAACAAAGACTTGTTTCTCTTAAAGAAACAGCACTCATATGCTGATTCATTGCTGCTAGCTTGGTTCTAAGACCGTCAAGGTTTGGGTGTATGAGAATTTGAAGCCATCAGGTTCTATAGATATCTGGATAATACCTAAGTTCTACATCGTTGTCAACTTTGCCTTTCATTCTGTGAAAGATACCATCTTCTGGTGGGGACCATGGTTTTTGAGATGAAGCTGGTTTGTCCATAAAGCCTACATTAAATGCTATAGACTATCTTCCCAGCATAGTTCTTGTTTAGATCAGACTCCCTCTCTTGCCTAGTGAATTTTGGGGGAGCTTTCTTTAAAGGTTATTGGGAATTCAGTTGGATAATATATCATGGCACTCACCCTCCATCTCATAGTTTTGATGTATGCCTGCATTTATACCAATCTAGATTTAGAGAATCTCCTGCCTGATGGACTTTTTTCTGGAACTCAGAGGCTTTGATTGGGAACAGCCTGTGGCCTACAAAAACATTCCATTTAGGTGCAGCACATGCCATGTAGATGGTCACCTAGTATTCTTTCTATCTTCTCATCAGTATTGTTAGGAGCAAAATCAAGAGGGGGAACCAAAATATAGATTCCAAAGAATACACAGCCGGTGAGCCCTCAAAGCAATCAAGAAGAAGCTAACAAAATAGCAAGATGTCCAGCTCTCAAGCTCAAAACTAATGGTAATTTGGTCCTTTCCATCCCACTGTCTGCACTTCCCGACAAGGATTACACCCTGAAGCCAAGGCAGAAACATGTATGTCTTCATATCCTATTCCTTTCAATTACTAGAGGCTGAGGACATGATGGGAAGCAAACAGCATGAGACACGCCATCTACTTCCATGGTTTCATATACCCCAACGAAATTTTCCCAAAATAAATCATTATAGAAGTGTTTTTGTTGTAAACAAAGAATTAATACAGATTTTTGAGAAGCTCCATCAGATCTTCTCCATCTCATCTGTTGCTGTTACAAGAGAACATAGTTTCTAGTTGGACTGTAGTTTGTTCAGGCATTTATGTTTGGGGGTCAAATTGTTGCATCTGTATGGGTGCCAACGGCATATCAGGCTGTGCCACCATTGCATGGAAGCCAACGAAGTCTGGCATTATCTCCTCATTGTCATCCGTTGGGGATGTCTATGGAGTCAAGGTCTTGTGAATTTAGTATTATTTTAATTATTTAAGTTTATATACTGCTAAACATGGTGTAATCATAGGAAGGGTGACATGTATATAGCAGGGAAATTGGACTGATTTATGCTTTCAAATCACTGGATGAATACCTGATGGTACATTTTGGTTTCAGTATCCTACTTCACACTCTCCTACCATTGGCCAATCCATCCCCACATCAACCATAAATTAGAATCACAATCTCGAGATCCTGCTTGATATTTGAGATTTTTAGTTGCAGGATTCCTTCTATAGAGCCAAATTATTGAATGGTGGCAGGTGTGTCCACAGCTGCGTTACCAGAAATCAGAAATGGGAAATGGAACAGCAATGACAACGTGATGGTAAAAGAGTTTGTGGATAAGATTCATATATATATATTTATTCATTTCAAAATATTTTATTTCTAATTGTTATAACATTATAAAAGATCTTGCAATAAAAAAAAAGAATTATAAATTGTATGAAAGAAAGAGTGAAGACAGTTAAATTTTATTATTTAAGCTACATTTGAAAAGGAAACAAAAGGAATGCCAATTAAGTCGACTGTGCTCTGTACCCCTTATTTCTGTTCTTCTATACAGGTCAAACGTGGTATCAGACATGGCACATTTAGTGTCAATATCGTATTATTTTTTATGTGTAGGTTTCATACCAAAAGAAAAGTAGTTGAATTTTGTAGAGTGGATTTCTTTTCCATGTATAAAAGTGTGCGGAATACATAGAGCAAGAACAAGAGCAATAGAATGGAAAACTTTTGAATCAACCACATACATAAATTGTATAGCAATGCAAAACTGTCTAAAATAAACTTAGTTGAAAGGTTTAAGTGCAATTAATAATACAGAAATTAAACAGAGCTACTTGCATTGAGATGATTAAAACCCTAGATGCACTCACTCATCCTTGGGGCTAGATCACAAGCGTCATATATATAAGGAGGTCAGCATTCAAGGACATACTAAACTGTTTGGCAGCACATGGCTCTTTCGTATGGAGGCACCTTCGGTAATGTCTTCCACTCATGCAAGAAGGCCTACATTGGAAAATACATGGGGCAATATATGGGAAGGTTACCAGAACTATTTTAAGAGACTCTCTTCCATATATGAACTTAGACTGCTGGCAATGGATGGAAAATAGATTGCTGGTCAATAATGGATGATTTGAAGATGGGCTCATCGAAGAAGGGTTCGTCAAAGACAGGCGAATAATTATAGAGAGGCTCTTCAAAGCAAGTCTCATCAAAGATAGAATGATGGTCAAAGGATGAGTCATCAAATATGGGTGATTCAACGAGAATGTCGGAGATTGGTGATTTGTCTTGATCTTGACTTGAGATTGATGAGTATGATTGTGATTAATAAAGTGATCTTGGCATATCCCTTGAGTGATTCTCAGACTAGGGTGTACGTGGTTCCTCAATAGATGATGGACCTTGGAGTGGTAATGACAAGATATAATTGGATAGCCTAATTGACTCTGACTCTAAGGTCAGAGCAATAATAGACATAATGTAAAATAGGTTTTGGCTAAGTTGAAAGAGTTTGCTTATAACATCTTGGCTTACAAATGGGCCTGGACTTGGTGCTTGATATGATTGTTGTGGCTCAAAACCCAGATAGTCAGGAGATTGGTGATTTGTCTTGATCTTGACTTGAGATTGATGAGTATGATTGTGATTAATAAAGTGATCTTGGCATATCCCGACTGAGTGATTCTCAGACTAGGGTGTACTTGGTTCCTCAATAGATGATGGACCTTGGAGTGGTAATGACAAGATATAATTGGATAGCCTAATTGACTTTGACTCTAAGGTCAGATCAATAATAGACATAATGTAAAATAGGTTTTGGCTAAGTTGAAAGAGTTTGCTTATAACATCTTGGCTTACAAATGGGCCTGGACTTGGTGCTTGACATGATTGTTGTGGCTCAAAACCTAGATAGTCATTAGATAAAGGTGCCAAAAGAGTTTTCCCTTTGCTTGTATGATCATGATCAAGTGGGTAACTAGTAGACAAGATGTTTGACGGACGTTGCTGTGAAACGGTGTGATTACTCCTACTTAGGATAGAATCTAAGTTTGTTGCATCGAAATTGTCAGGTAGTCGAGAACCTGTTTCTAAGAGTCGTAAAAGGAGATCATCTTTGTTGTCAAACATGTAGTGTTCAAAGGCTCTGTCTTGATCTAGAGTGAAAGTCATAAAATTGAATAGAAATGTAATAGAACACTGATCGAAGGATGCCCCCAAGCAAGGATACATGCAAGGGTAATGAATAAATTGGAATTGGCCCCAAGCAGGGCATAATTGACTTTATTGAAATGGAATTGGCCCCAAGTAGGGCAGAATTGATTTGATTGGATTTGGCCCTAAATGGGGCTGAATTGATTAGAAGTGATTTGATTGGATTGGGCCCCAAATAGGGCGGAATTGATTTGATTTAGATTAGTCCCAAGCAGAGCAGATTGATTGGATTGTTTTAAGCTCAAGTTGGACTTTGATGTTGGATTGAATTCAAACGAGATAAAGGATGGATGTCATGACTTCATCGTTCCCAACCGACAGGTGCAAGAGATTGAATGGAAAGATAAGGATATGATTTGAATTGGTGGACCTTGATCAAGGTTAACCTGATTTGAATGTGATTTTGTTTAGGGTAGTGTGAATTAGGGTTGGACTTGATTTGAAATAGATCTTGAAACATGATTTGAAAAAGAGAATTGATGGTTGATTCAAATGGAATTGACTTCGGAAGATAGTTGACTTTAGAACAGTTTGACTATGAATAGTTGACCGAATTCGACTTGAATAGTTGACTTGATTTGAACTAGATTGGAAAATTTTGTTTTAAATTGAAATTTGGAATTCGATTGGAATCAGGGCTGACTCAAAACGGGCAATATAATGGTGTAATTTGGAAAAAGGGGGCGGGGTTTCAACATAACGCGTAGAAATAAGTAGGGTGGACCACTTTTGGCAGCATAACACCTTTGGGGGATATGAAATTTTGATTCAAAAATCAGGTAGAGTAATGCCAAGTAATGCCTCTCTTTGTGAAGATGTATGTAGATTATGACAAGTTTTTGACACAACCACCAAGCAACTAATCATTCAAGCTCATGAATCTCCTTTAGGAATTGACATAGGAATACGGCATAATCACTGGTCCTTTTGATATACTTGCCTTTGAGAGGATTAAAAGTTTAATGGTTCATTAAGTAATTAAAAGCAATTATGGTGGTGTTTTAATTCCACCCCTATCTTAAAGGTTTGTACGAAAAGACAATCTTCGGGCGCTGTACCTTTGGACGCCAGCATCAATGAAAATTCCATGGCAAAGGAGGCTTCTATTCTAACGTTTTTGTTTGTCTTTCTAGATGGTCCCCAAAGGGCACAAATCCGTCAATTGGATGTCGAGAGTTAACAGGGCATTTGCCAAAGGGTTTTTGTAGTGTCCCTTTTTGGGGTTGCCAACTGAAAATAAGGATTTCTCCACAAACCCTAGCAATTATTTTATCAACAAATTTCTATGAAAACTCGAGCTGCTGTAACAAAATTCAGAATGCTGTAAAGAAGCCAAAATCTCCACAAAATATTATTTATTAATTTTGAAAATTATGGGAACAATACACAACAATTCGAGCCACAATAGGATCCACATATTGCTGGGAAATGATTAAAAAAATATTCAAAAATACTGAGCTGCTGCCCAGCTACAAATGAGGCTAAACAAGCCCTTCCAAACCCTTCGCTCAACCCTAGAGAGGGGTCGTTTACCTTTCCTAGGCAATTGCTCAACCTCCAAGTGTGTTTGCTGACGTTTGATGGCTTTTCTTTGATATGGAGACCCCCAAACCACTCACTTGTAGGAAGAAGAAATGGTGTTGCAAACACCCTTTTGCTGCCAATGTTGCTCAATGCAATCTATTTGTGAAGTTGTCCTAGGTCTGAAATCAAAGGTTTCCATCTTTGTTCCAAACAACCTTGAAGGGATTTTGTCCTCAAGGCAAAGTCTAGCTTTTCGTGCTTAAGACTTGATGAAATCAATTATCAAAATTAGCATGAAACCTTCCACAAGATCCCCCCCTTTACCTTTATAGCCCTTCCCCAAAGGGGTGCATCCAAAAGGGAGGGAAAACAATTCAAATATTAAAAGGACCTTTTCTTACAAGCTTTCACTTAACCACTTGGGCACCCATGACCCTCAAATGTTCCTTTCTTAAGTAAAAATTAGAATCATAAAGTACCTTTTTGATGAAAAAGCATTTAGAACCCAACGTTCCCCTTTTATCTCACTTCTTTCCTTAGCTTTTTGGGAAACAAACTAAGCTAAGGGTCTTCAAACGAATCATGTTGAAAAGGGGGATATGACAGTCCTCCATTTCCAAATTGCTTGTCCTCAAGCAATTGCAAGCTTGGATGTTGAAGGATGACTTCCCCTTCCCAAGTAGTATCTTTGAAAGACAAGTCTTTCCAACATACCAAGTATTCAGTGATGACTCGCTTTCTAAGCTTGCTTTCTCTAGTCTCAACAATAGAATCCATAATCGAAATCAACTTATCCTCATCATCAAGGGATGGTAGATCAATGGATGGAGTGATGTGTTGGCCAAGTGCCCTTTTGAGGCAAGACACATGAAAACCATTATGAATCTTGCTACTTTCCGGTAGCTCCAACTCATAAGCCACTTCCTCTACATTTCTTAGGATCTTGTAGGGACAATAAAACCGTGGTTTCAATTTTTCCACCCCACTTTACTTGATAGATGATTGCCTATAAGGCTGCAACCTAAAAAAAACCATGTCACCTACCTCGAAATTCCTTTTCGTTCAGTGCTGATCCGTATAGGCCTTCTGCTGGTTTTGAGCTTGTTGAAGGTTCTTGAGTTGTTCTAAAGTCTCCGTGCTTTGCTGTACTAAATCAGCAGCCCCAGGCATTCTATTGTCAAATCCAAATCAGGTTTAGGAAGGAAAAGCTTGATATCCATACAAGGCCTTGAAGGGAGACATACCTATTGACAACTCCGCCATATACAACCACTTATTCCATACCTTTTGCTGTCTTGAAACATAATTTCGTAGGTATCCTTCCACCCACTTGTTCACAATTTCAGTTTGCCCATCCGTTTGGGGATGGTAGCTAGTGCTTGGAGACAACTCGGTGCCCACCAAACAGAAGAGCTCTTGCCAAAATAGGTTCAAGAACCTGCTGTCACCCTATCACTTACAATATTTCTAGGCAAACCATGAAGTTTAAACACCTCTCTGAAAAAAGATCAGCCACCATAGGAGCATTGCAATAGGCTGGAAGAGCAAAGAAATGAGCGTATTTGGTGAGTCTATTCACCGTAAGGAACATAGAATACTTACCTTGTGTCATGGGCAGTCCCATGATGAGGTCCATAGAGATGCTCTCCCATTTTTGGTGGGGAATAGGTAGAGGTTGCAAAAGACCAATTTGGAATGTGTGCTCTCCCTTACGTTGACAAACAAGGCATTCCCAAACGTATTGAAGTACCTCTCCCTTTAGGCCCTCCTAAAAGAATCTTTTTCTTACCTCTTTTTTAAGTCTTGAAATACCTTGGATGACTCCCATTGGGGAGTCATGAGCAACTCTTATTATTTGTGCCTTTAGCTTGGATATAGGGATCGAAAGAATTCTGTTTTTGTACAAAATCAGTCCATCCACAATCTTTTACCTCTCATCATCCATCTTTTTATCCATGACAGTCATGGCAAAGGCATCGTTAGCATACTCAGTGGTTATGACAGCCTTCCATTCTGCTGTAAACTCACTCATGGCACACAAAATAGGCTTTCGGGACAACATATCAGACACCACATTATTTTTTCCCTTCACATACTCAATGTCAAAATTATAATATTGCAACTTGCTTACCCATTTTTGTTGCCAAATCAATTTGTGTAAGGAAGTACTTCAGAGTATTGAGGCCAGTTTTCACCACAAACTTTCTGCAAATCAAGTATTAACAGAATTTGGCCAATGCATGCATGATGGCCAACATCTCTTTGTCATAAATTAAGAATTTTCATTTAATTTCTTTGAGCTTCCTGCTTTCAAATGCAATTGGGTGTCCCTTTTGCATTACGACAGCCCTTATGCCTTCCCTTGAAGCATCACATTCCAATACAAATAGAATAGTGAAATTTGGAACAACAAGCATCGGGCATGAGTTCATGATTTCTTTGGGTTTTTCAAATGTTCCCAAGGTTGTTTTGGACCAGCTGAAGGCACCCTTCTTCGTCAAATCCATGAGAGGGGCAACAAGTTGAGAAAAGCCCTTTACAAACCTCCGGTAGTAGCTACTCAATTTGAGCAATCCTCTCAACTATTTCAGATTAGTAGGGGGTGGCCAATCCAAAATAGCTTGTATTTTCTGTTGGTCCACATGGACCCCTTGGACATTGATCACATGTCCTAAATATAAATTTTCAGGAGTGACAAACTCAGATTTTGATTTTTTGGCAAAGAGTGTTTGCTGTTCCAGCACTTCCAAAACTATATGCAAGTGCTGCAAATGCTCCTCCCATGTTTTGCTATACACTAGAATGTCATCAAAAAAGACCAAGACAAACTTCCCCAAGTATTGTCTAAAGATGTAATTTATGCAAGATTGGAATGTGGCAAGAGCATTGGTCAATCCGAAAGGCATAACAAAAAACTCATAGTGTCCATTATGACATCCAAAAGTGGTCTTCTGCACATCTTTCTCTTTAACCTGGGTTTGGTGGTACTCGGTTTTCAAATCAATTTTGGAGAAATAAACTGATCCGTGGAGCTCATCTCTAAGCTCATCAATCCTAGGTATGGGGTACCTATTCTTGAATGTCTTCTTATTTAACGACTGGTAGTCAATGCATAGTCTCATGGTTTCGTCCTTCACAAGCACAACCGAAGATGCAAAGAGGCAGGAACTAGGCCTTATGTGGCCCATATCTAGGAGCTCATGTATGGCTTTCTCTATCTCTTCTTTGTAAATCTTTGGGTGACAGTAGGGTGTAGTGATTACCGCTTTGGTACCTTGTTCCAACTCAATTATGTGTTCAAACCCTCTATTCGGGGGCAGCCCATGAGCAATGTCACTAAAAAACTTTGCATGCTTGTCAAGAAGGAATTGAACATCCTTATGAAGAGGTTGTTGTCCCAGATTAGAATTCATGTCTTACAGAAAACATTTAGCTGCCTACACAACCTGCCCTTTGTTGAAATCCCTTTCCATCCTTTTGGAGGTCACCACCATAGGTGCTCCATTTCTCAACGGATGAATGACTACTTCTTTACCTGCTGTTTTGAATTTCAGCTTCATAATTTGAAGATTTTGAGTGTATTCTCCAAGGGAGTGTAGCCATTGGACACCCAACACCACATCGGTTTCCTCTACGTCAATCACATGGAAGTCTCCTTGCACTTCATGCTTCTCCAAAGTGAGTTTCAATTTCGGAACCTTGTGATGGCAAGGGAGAGAGAATCCATCCCCCAAATTCACATTGAACCCCTCAAAAAATGTATTTTGCAGGTCACACCTTGAAGCCAATTTCTTATCAACAAAGTTATGCGTAGCCCCACTATCAATGAGTATGGTGACCTTATTACCTTGTAGGACTCCTCTTACCTTAAAGGAGTGGTAATTGGGAATTTCGGCAAGGGGGGCAAAATTGCCCACTACCTTGCTTTCTTTTTTATCTATGGCCTGCTTCTTTCCACAAGGTGTTGCCTCTATCACCGTAGCTCCTTCCCTTCTCCCTTGGATTGCTTCTATTGGATTTTCTATGCTGTTGTTATTTGTTTGCAGCTCCTTTGATTGCCTTTCCGCTTGCTGGAAACTCTCATTTTTATGCCCAAGAAGGTCTGATTTTTGAGACTTAGAGCTTGCAGCCCTAGGTTGTTTTGAAATTCCTTTTTCCCGCTGCTCCATAGTTTGTGAAGTGCTGGTTTTCTGCCTTTCAAGGGACATATCTTGAACTATAGGTGCTGAATGCTCAAGGTCTATAGCCCTTTTGATGGCCATTTGAAGGGAGGGAGGGTCAAAAGCTTTGACCAACCCTTTAAGGGGTTTAGCCAACCCTTCAATGAACAAAACGATGAGTCTATTTTCTAAAATGTCCGTCACCATAGTTGATATCCTTTGAAATTCTACAACATGCTCCCCCATGGAGTTGCCTTGTTGTAGGTGTGCTAAGTCTCAGATGTGCAACTCCGAATCTGCCCTATCAAATCTATCAATAATCTTTATGCTGAATTACTCATATGTCTTGATGAGGTTGTGCCGTAGGGTTATTAACCCTTGGTGCCACCACTTATGGGCAACCTCTTCCAAGTGTAGTATGATCAACTTCAAGGCTTCATCTTCCCTCATATGATGCAATGAAAAGTAGGTATCCACCTTGCTAATTTAAGCCTTGGCGGAATTATTTGGGGAACCATCAAATGTGGGTGGGGCAATCTTTCCCACCTCATCATGCAATTCTATGTGGTTGTCTCGTCCCACGCCAGAGCCTCCTCTACCTCTTTTCCAAGTTATGAAATCATTGAAGCTCATTTCCTTTCTGAATGGAGGGAGGGTATGTCATGTATTCCCCACATGTTGTCATCAATTCTGATCTATAGGAGGGCTATTCCTTCCCAACAAAGTTTCATCCTTTTGAAGGACCCTATGTCTATTAGGTCTTGGCGTAGGTCCTATGTTTATGTCCAAGGTGCTGTCCATCACAATCTGTGCTCTTACTCCCTTCATATCTTTCACTGTTTGAAGGAATTCATTCATCACTTCCTTCATCTGCCCTTGTGCTCGAGACAACTTCTGAAATCTAGCTTTGTCCATGTCATTGTTTGACATTAAACCCTTGTTGTCCCATAGCTGGCCAAGAAATGGCTCTAATATCACGGTAGTGTCCCTTTCTGGGGCTGCCAACCTAAAATAAGGATTTCTCCACAAACCCTAGCAATTATTTTATTTTTTGACTTCTATGAAAACTCTAACTGCTGTAACAAAATTTAGAATGTTGTAAAGAGGCCAAAATTGCTACAAAATATTATTTATTAATTCTAAAAATTATGGGAAAAATACACAACAATTCCAGCCACAATAGGATCCACAAAACTGAAATTTCCAATTTAATATTGCTGCAAAATGATTACAAAAATATTAAAAAATACCCAGTTGCTGCCCAGCTACAAATGAGGCTAAACAAGCCCTTCCAAACCCTTCACTCAAACCTAGGGAGGGGTCGTTGACCTCTCCTAGGCAATCGCTCAACCTCCAAGTGTGTTTGCTGAAGTAAGATGGCTTTTCTTTGAAGTGGAGAACCCCAAACCAACTCGCTCACCTGTAGGAAGAAGAATTGGTGTTGAAAACACCCTTTTGCTGCCAATGTTGCTCAATGCAACCTCTTTGTGAAGTTGTCCTAGGTCTGAAATCAAGGGTTTCCGACCTTGTTGCAAATAACCTTGAAGGGATTCTGTCCTCAAAGCAAAGTCCAGATTTTCGTGCTTAAGACTAGATGAAATAAATTATCAAAATTAGCATGAAACTTTCCACAAGATCCAAGAGGGAAAACAATTCAAAATATTTAAAGGACCTTTTCTTACAAGCTTTGACTTAACCACTTGGGCACCCATGACCCTCAAATGCCCCCTTCTTAAGTGAAAATTAGAATCATAAAGTACCTTTTTTATGAAAAGCATTTAAAACCCAACGTTCCCTTTTCTCTTACTTCTTCCCTTTGATTTTTGGGAAACAAACCAAGCTAAGGTTCCTCAAAGGAATCTTGTTGAAAAAGGGGACATGACAGTCTAGTCACTTCGTAACCACTTCATCCTTAAGATTTCAGTGAAGTGCTACTAGAAAAATCAAGTTCCAAGCGACATTTCAGCTAAGATACCGTTGATGCAGCCTCAATTTATATACTCCGTCGGATAACGAGGTTGGTACGAATACTGAAATAGATGTCCTAGTCATCGTGCCCTAGTCATCGCGCCCTAAGGACTTACAAGAAGGCAATGACATCCCATTTGCACAACTAAAAGAAAAATGAAAGGTATTGTCGTTTTGATTCGCTGAAATCCCATTAAGGGCAAGCAAAGAGCATAATAGACAAATCTCTTGAGATAAAAACAAGTGATCACCTCCATGTTTGTGAGTCACCCTACCAAAGGGGAGAACATATGTGTGAAGGAATCGTACAAAACTTAGACAAAAAAATAGACACGAGAAATAGAAAACAATAAAGGAAATAACTTTGGAAAGAAATGTGTTTTAAGAGCCCAAATGAAACATGTTTTTTTTATGCACAAATGAAAATTGTTGGAAAAGAAAAAGCTCTTGATTTAAGATTTATCCCCCTTTCTTTGACAAAGGACGTGATAAAACAGTCAATAGTTTGTAATGGGGTCTTTGGCATGCGTAGATTTGCAAACAAAATATTAAAAAATTGAAAACAAAAAAAGATAAAGCAGTAGTCAGTACTTTAATGATAACTACTAAAATATAAACCGTTTTTTCATTAAATTTTGAAAGGTTTTTGATAGGACAAATCTACACACCTCTGCAAAAATTTAGATTAAAACAGATAACAAATCAAAGTTATGATCATTTTACCAGTCGTTTGTTAGCTAAAAACCAAAATCAGAAATAAATGGTGGCTGTCGGCAATTTCATAATAATTCCTAAACTATAAATCAGTTTTTAACAAAATTTTGATAGGTTTTTGATAGGACAAATCCACACTCTCCTGTAAAAATTCAGATTAAAACAGATAAGAGATTAAAAGTTATGATCATTTTACCAACTATCTATTAGCCAATAAACAAAATCAGAAACAAAAGATGACAGTCAATAATTTGACAATAATTCAAACTATAAATCAGTTTTCAACAAAATTTTGGGAGGTTTTTGATAGGAGAAATCTGCACATCTTTGAAAAAATCCAAATTAAAACAAATAACAAATCAAAAGTTATGATCATTTTACCAACTGTTTCTTAGCAAAAATCAGAATATATTTTTTAACTAAAACACTGATAAAGAGACTAGAAGAATTTGTGGAATGCGAGTTGAGTCCCACCGAATGTGCTATATGTATTCATAGGATTGTTCACAAGTGTAAGTTTCACAATGTTAGATAAATCAAACAAAGCAAATGAAACATAAAAACTTGAGCCTAGGACCTCGATGAGCATTTCGAGGATTTGCAGAGTTTCGGAGGAAATCTTGTTGCAGTTGGAGGTGTCGATTCTGCTCTCATGACGCGAGCAATAGACATGACTCGAGCAACAAACACGAAGCAAGCAGACACTGGGGTTTCTTCTATGACACAAGCAAACACGATGTGGAAAAGATCCCAAGCAGGGCACAACCAGGGGGAAAATGCGAGCAGGGCACGACTAGGGGGGAAAACACGGTCGTTGCAAGAAAGAACCGTGAGTCATTGCAGGCAAGAAGATTTGTGGATATTTGAGAATGAAGGTAAGAGGAAAGAAGACAAGTCAAAATTAAATAGAACCAACTCTCTTGCCGGGGCATGACACAAAACTATTGCAGTGTTCATTCATTGCAGGCTTCGACTGGGTTTGCTGGTTCAACAACAATCCATGTAACTGGTTTACGACCCTTCTAGACATTTTTCTCGACGACAGAGTTGCAAAATGACAGAATTGTAGATTTGGAGGTGATTTTAATTGATTGGTTATTGTTTTGAGGATAATGGGGAAAAATGATGAGCCGATTCCCCTTTTAACACAAACCTATCAATGCATTCCCCTTTTAACACAAACCTATCAATGCAAATCGACTGACAACAGTCTCATCCTTGAACTGATCGATAGAATTCAATAGGTGGAGAATGCAAATAAATTACTTCGATTTGAAATTTGTGATCTCATGATCAGAGTTGCAACAGTTGAATCTAAAAACTTCTTGAAGGAAATGATCGCCAACAGAGAGCAGCGTCCTAATGAGACTATACAAGCATAAATTCTCGATATCAAAAACAAGTAGGAAGAGATCAGATCTCAATAGGCTTCTCTTAAACATGAAATAGAAACACATTCATTCTTAGGCACAAGTGGTCAACGACAAAGATAAAAATCCTCCCCCTATAGCAACAGTCGAGGAAATTGTTCAACCTAAACTCAGAGAGGAGCGAATTAGACGTTTTAGAGAATTGAACCTCAAGGTGAGAGGGCTTCCCTTACCTCTTTCCTCTTCAGATCCTATGGTGGTTGCGATCGAGTTCTTTAGGGACAAGCTAGGTATCTCAGATGTAGTACTGTGAAGAGCATGACTGGGGTGTGATTCCACACTTTTCCTTTGTTTCAGATCCATTGCTGACTGGCTTAGAGCCCTTAGGGTTAGGCATTCGTTGTTCTCTCTTCCTGTTAAGATCTTTTTTGACGAAGATCTTACTAAATCATAGATTGCAGACCTTAAATGCTCTAGAGAAGTGGTTATGGCAGTGTGAAAAGCAGGAAAATGGGCAATTATTAGGAACCTCAAGGCAGTGGTTAGGGACTCCTTTCTTTTAGGATGGGAGTCCCAACCTAGGGTTTCTAAATGACGGGCTCAGTGGGAGAGGAAACAGGGACCAGACATTTCTTTCAGCTGTTGGAATGGTAATGGCTCTTTTTGGTCATCACCAGGTCTAATGTATGATGCTCTTGGGTCGTCAGACATCCTTTTTATCATTGAGACACGTGAGAGCCCTGTATGGCCTCTCCCAGATATTACATGATACCATTGGTTTTCAGCTTGTTGTCAGGAGACTAGGAGTTTTGATGGTGTCAGAGGTTCGGGCAGGGTGGCTTATCTATTTAGAGACTCATTACAGAGCAGAATTTCAGTGGTGGGTTCTGATGAGTTTCCCAGATTCATGTGGGTCCAAATGAATGGGGCTGCCCCACCTCCGAGTGATATCTACATTGCAGTATATTACATTCTTCCAGTGTCTTCATCATATGCCATTCACAATGGTCCTGAGGGGGACCCTTTTATAGACTTATACACTGGGATCACTCAATATTCAACGATTGGGGAAGTTATCCTTCTTGGTGACTTCAATGCACGTACTAGAAACTTTCAGACACCTCTCCATGACCACTCAATAGACATATTCTACACACAGGAGATTGATTCAGAGTCAGTGGGGTTGCATAGAATATCATATGATGTTTCAGGGCCTTACAAGGCATATAGAAGACACCTCTTACAGTTGGGTGAATCTTATGATTTGTTGATCCTTAATGGGCTGCCTTGCTTTTCAGATTCCCACTCTTTCACATCTACACCTCATCGTGGAGGTAAGAGTGTGGTAGATTATGTCCTATCTAGTCAGAATCTTTTGTCCTTCATTCGTCATTTTTCCATTTCCCCCATTCCTCTTGCGGACCATGCTCTTCTTTGCTTTTCCCTCCGGGCTGATCTTCCCCTTCCTGTTATGATCCCCTCTTTCAGTATACTGCATACCACTTTCCAATTTGATGATGGGGACCCTGACATCTCCCACATCCGTTAGCTTCTGCCCCCTGAACCCCACTTTTTCTCACTTGGTTGTGTTACTTCCAAGTACACATGCCTTTCTTCCATTATTTGTGAAGCTTCCCTCAAATCTTTTCCTAGCTATACCAAATCTACTTGTACCTCCCATCAATCTAAAAGATCTTGCCCCATGAATAAATGGCATGATGATGATTGTAGGACTCTCCACCCCCAGCTTTGTTATGCCTTCATGCCAATCCCTCTTACCTAGCCTTAAAATCATCTTACCGCTGTCTTCTTCGACGTAAGAAACGCCACTTTATTTTTCAAAGGAGATGGGTCTTACTTGCTTCCTACATCTATTCTCCCAAACTCTTTTGACGTACCATCCTCGCCCAACATTCTCCCTCCCCCCTTGGGCTTAATCCTGTGTCCATGATTTCCCATACCTCCACTCTTTATGAGATCCTTGGTCAACTTCAAATCCATGTTAATTCTCCACCATCTTCTTGTCACTTATTCACATACAAGAATATCAAAGAGGCGGTGAAGGTGATGTATAGTAGCAAAGCAGTTGATGAAGAGGGTTTTCTAGCCGAGTTCTTCAAACATGGTCTTAGACTTTTGGAAACTACTTGGTTGATCTTTTCAACTATGTGGTTTGTTTGGGTTTCCCACCTTTTTGGTCACATGACATTATTCACCAGATACACAAATTAGGCTCCTATTCAGATCCTAACAATGACAAGACAATCATGGTTGGACACACATTCTCGAAATTGTATGCTATTGTGTTACACATGCAGCTTTCGAGAGAGTTAGAGCAGAGGCATCTCAGAGCTAGGGGTCAGGGAGGGTTTAAACCAACCCATCATAGCATTGATCATATTTTCACTCTCTGGGGCATTATTGAGGAGGCACGTCATTGCTCATCCAAAGTTTACCCGTTTGTTTTGTAGACTTTAGGAAAGCATTTGATTTTGCTCCGAGAGAGGCCCTTTTCTAGAAGCTTAGGAATATTGGCATTTTCAACAAGATCTTGGTAGCGATCATCCGACTATACGAGAATGCCCTTGGTTGTCTTCGTACAGTTCATGGTATCTCACATTTTATTAGGAGAACCATTGGGGTCAAACAGGGCTGCCCCTTGTCCCCAACTTTATTTGCCATATACATTGATGAGTTAGAGACCTTTTTTCATGAGCATATTCAGGGTAGTGATGGGTGTCTTCTTCACTATGTTCTGATTTCTATTCTTCTATTTGCGGACGATGTGGTTCTCCTAGCTTCATTTCCTGAGGGCTTGCAGTGGCAGTTGGATGCCTTGGCTCTCTTTTGAGATCTCCATCAGTTGACGGTTAACTTGGGGAAAACCAAGGTTATGGTGTTCAACGGATTGAAGACTTCCCACCTCCATTTCGTCTTTAGGGGAGATGAGGTTGAGATCACCACCTCCTATACTTATTTGGGAGTGCAATTTTCTGGTCCACATTTCAGCTTGAGGCAAGCCTTTCAGCCTAGGATAAACAAAGGATATGGTTCTTTAGCCCTATTTGAGCGATAGTGTTTTTGACATCACTTTTAGGACATCTCATCCATGCTATCCCTCATGGATACACTTATCAGACCCACTGTTCTTTATGGATTTGTGATTTGGGGACCTTTGCTTGAGGGTGATTGGGTTGCTGTTGAGAGGGTTCAGACATTTCTCCTTCACCACATTAGCAGATTTAAGCTTACAGTTCCCCAACACATTATACTTGCAAAATTTGGAGCCCGACCCTTCTGGTTGGAGACTATATTTGAGTTGATTTCTTTCTTACATTGCATTCGGAGGTTTGTTGATTCAGTGAGTGGGCGTGACAGATATCCATATTTAGCTTATTGTTCTTCAGAGATTATTGCCCTCTCAGCTCCCTCGACCTGTGTTTGCTGCTGTAAACTGGTGTTTCTGAGCTATTAGAGTCCGTGGGAATTAGGATGGATTGCCTTCTTCTGTTTAGGTACTCTTTGGATGCACCAACTCATCTTCTACCCACCGGATAGGAGCTGAACCAGATTATTAGGGATGATATTTACAGGTAGTTTATTCATACCACTTGGCTAAACCCTCCTGGGGGACCACACCCAAAGATGGCATTCTATTCAAAACACTTTTTGAAGTTGAAAGATGGGCTTATCATTCGTCCACAGTATACATTCTGCCACTGGATGCACTCTCTTTGCATCCCGTTAGGATAGTTTAGAGTGGGATCTCACAGACTTAGGATTGAGACAGATCACCAGATAGATCGAGCCGATAGGATCTGTCAGCGATGCAGCATTCAGGGGATTGAGACCAACGAACACTTCATCTTTTGTTGTCCCATATACTATGAGATCAAGAGGAGGTTTCATTGCCTATTTAGGACACACTCTTTTTGACTTTTTCAGATATGAGGACCGAAGATGTTTAGCTTTATAGATACAAGAAGCTCTTAAGCTTTGTAATCATTCTATTTAGAGACGTACTAGATCAGATTCCACCCAGTGGATCACTACCTTCTTCACGGTGCTACGTTTGGGGAGAGGCACTAAGCGACATATTAACACTAGTACAACATCACATTCTAGATCAATGCGACCTAGAGAGACTATGTAGAGTTCCCTGAGATTTCTCTAGCATAACCATTTCAGGCCTGGCATCAGGAGATAGACTAGATTCACCATATCTTCATAGAGGACTCTTCCCTCTAGGCAGCGGCATGGAGGACATACTAGGCATCTTACCTTTTCTTCGGTTCATCCTCCTATTAGGAGCTTCTTGTTGGCCTTGGATGCTAGGAGAGTTGGATTGAACTCTTGATGGACCCCCTCTTGGTTCTTCCTTCTCATGGTTCATTCCCGCTTGCTTGATGTTCAGGGGCTTTTGTGGGTTGTTCATTTATGCTTCTTTCTTTCTTTGGCTTTGAGCGCTTTTTGCTCCTTGCCTTGTTTTGTACTATTTTCTTCCAGCGTTGTTCTTTTCGTTTTCAAAGACCTTTATGGTTCCCCGCTTGTTCCTGACACACTTTTGTAATCTGCTGTCCTTTTGACCTACCTTTGTGGTCATTTGTTGGACATTAATATATCTATCTTCATCTTTCATTCGTGATTGTTCACCGTGTTGTCAGCGGATGTAGCTTGGATGTAGTCTCAATAGGTCTTTGTCGATGCCATTTCATGATGAAACATCTCCTTTGAAACTTTGATTAGTTGAATTATTAAAGAGTGAAATGTGATGCACAAAAGATTTTAAGAATCTGACAACACTTCATTATTAAACTTGAGCATGGAAAATTGCAAAGGGAATGGGTCTATTTATAAAATTTCAAATCAATAAGGACCCTGCATCTTGCTTCCAAGATGGATGGTTGTAAATGCATCCTCAACAAGGCACATGGATCAATAGATGGATTGACAACATGAGCCTTTCATCTTGTACAAGATAAAGGGTGGAGGCTCTTCAAAATATCCCAAGGGTGATTAATATGAGCCCTCTACCTTGCATGAAAGACTGAGGGTGGAGAATTCTCCTCAAAATATTTTTGTGAGAGTCAATGTTTCTAAGATGAAGGGTGGAGAACCATTCTCAAGAAACCACATGGATAACCAATGTAGGCCGTTCATCTTCTTTCCAAGATGAAGGGTTGAGAGTGTTACCTAAAATATCTCACAATATTCATCAAGGGCCCTTCAATTTGTCTTCAAGATGAAGGGTGGAGAATAACCCTTCATATTAATTCATTTATTAATTGGTGGGCTCACAAAAAGATATTCCATAGGATCTCAAGATTCTTTCTCAAATGAAGATGCTCTTTGGAAGGAGAAGGAAAAATAAAGAGTCAATAATTGAAAGAAAATATAATTTCATTTGCATAGAATTATAGTTAGAAGAATGATTAATTCAATTAATCAAAGATCAATTTAATTAATACCATGTGAAAAAATTGATTAGACGAATGATAAAAGGAGATGACTAAAGAAAGGGGAAATATTTGAATTAATTGATCAGAGAAGGAGAATTAGTGACTTTATTAGAGTAGAATAATTGATCAGAGAAAATGACCATAATGATAACAGATTTAATATGGTGAATTATTCCACCTAGAGGTGCCCCAAGATGAATTTGAACTCGTATGTTGGATGAACAAATGAATTTGGGCTAAACATATGATTTTGGACCAGTTTGTGTGCAATTGCGAGAAGTCGTTCCATTTTGCAATTTTGATATGAAGTGATGAAAATGGAGTGTATACGGTCTTACACTCATGCAAGAAGGCCTACATTGAAAAATACATGGGGCAATATTTGGGAAGGTTACCAAAACTACTATAAGAGACTCTCTTCCATCTGTGAACTTAGACATTTGATCGCTGACATGGTCAATTACTGCCTCATTTGGGTTAAGGACTATATGTTTTAGAATCCCTCAACTAAATGACAATGGAATTGGGTTGTTCTTATGAAGTGTTATGAAGGTATCTCGAAGCAGTTAGTCGACTAAGAGCGGAGCTAAAGCATTGACTTAGAGCCACACAATGCCTAAAAAGTAACTCAATAGCAGTATCGATTGATATATGAAACAGTAATTCAGCATACACATACCTGTATAGCAGAAAACAGGAACATAAAACAATAGCAGATATATTGCAATTATAACAGCTATTCTATTGTGGGAATACTTCATGATCAAATGATAGAAAGGTCTCAGTATAAGCATTCAACTTAAGGTTACCTTCAATAAAAGCATACCTCTTGAAGGCACCTTCCCATAACCAAACTGTTTAACTCCTTGTTAATATAAACTCCAAGTCTTCATCACCATTTAACTAAACTAAGTCTTAAATCCAACCTATGAACTGTTCCATTTGTAGCCTTACAAGCGTAACACTACTTGTCCTGAAATATAATAGTTGGTCTCCTATTTTTTTTTTTTTTTTTGTTTCGTTTGGAATGTTTGACACATGACCATCTGCTACACTTAAACCGTCGCCAAGTATATTCAACAACACATCTTGAACTAGTTTGTGTGCTACTGTAATTGTGCAAAACCAAGTTCAAATTTTACAGTTGTTAAACATAATATGGCGAAATAAACAGGAGCAGCAGCAATACCTGCTGCAGTACCAACGGGATCCATTGAAGATATTGTGTTTTCAGCCCAGATCCTTCTTCATTACTGTCTTCTAGTTCTCTGCAATCCTATAATTGTTATTCTACATCGAACATACAATTTAAAGTTTCTTTATATTTGGATGTTGGTGAAATTTTTAGATTTTGATAAAACTAATGTTATGTGGGGACGCGTTTTTCCATCTTGGAGCCGTCATGAACATCTAGGATGTTTTAGGGATGGGATTATGGGGGAAAATGTTCCCCAAAAGTACCAAAAAATATGAAAAACAGGGGGATGTCCCCAAAAAGCCCTCCTTTTTAGGGGATGTTTTTGGGAAGTCGTGATGTCTCCAATTTTTTTAATTTTGTTTTCAATTTTTTTTTTAAATATTTAAATACTAATACGAAAGTCTTAAATATATTTATCTTTAAAACATTGAGAGATATCCATTTTGAAGCGTCTATCTTATATTTTTTACATACCAGACTGATTAAAGACTCCATTACCTTTTCCACAAATTCCCCTTTGATTGGTGACAAATAGTCTCAATCTGGCTGCACCAATACATCGTGCTCAAAAAAATATTTCTAGGGTAAAAAAAACAAAAAGAGAACAGGTTTAAAACTCCACTGTATGCCCAAGATATCACCATTTTTTAATCTTCTTTTCCAAGCAAGAAGAGAAGCTCCCATATGACGGTCAAATAGTTGTGAAATTTAAGATCAAACATTTTTATTGACATCTCACATTGTTACACTCTGCCATCCTAGGTGTACATTGTAGGTTATGCCTATTACTGTAATTATTTTTTTATATATTATTAAATATTCCGCTTGCCATCCCCAAAATTTTGAATTTTTTTTGCCATCCTGGATACCCCATGCCCTTGTTCCTGAGACTTAGATAACTTTGGTTACAACCCCTTTATTAAATCTTTTATGAAATATCATAATTCGAACTCATCCCCCAATGGTTTAGATAATGTTTGTGTTATGAACTCATCTCCTAGTGGTTTAGATAATGTTTTTGTTATGAACTCATCTATATGCCATTTTTGAAACTCTAAAAAAAAATTCCAATTTTAGTATTTCCCAACCTTTCTTACTGTCATCCGTTAGTCTATTTTCATTTTATTATCTATTATCCAAATTATTTCCAGTAATTTTCCTAATTCAGACAATGAGTGAGTGGATCTTTTGCCTTATGTCCGTTCAATGTTGATGGTTCCATCTTTTGTCTTTTTTAACCTTGACTTTATGTTCTACTTTGTTTTGTGCCTTGTTTTCTATTTGGTATAGTCAAGTGGTTCCAAATCCTGCGTGACATCTAATCTCATGCCCTGTAAATTTATTTCGTGGCCATTTCTAGTAAAGTTCAGCCAAAGGTCTGGGAATATTTGAGCAGCGGTCAACTGTTTGAAAAATGTACTAGCTATTTTTGATTGACTGCCAAATGTTGGACGAAAGTGCTGATTATACTTTTGAATGCCTTTGAAGTTTTTGATGAAAGTATTGAACTTGGAGATGGAAAAACTAGAATCAAAAGTCAGAATACAGGTGAAATCATAGTGGGGGCTCTGATTTTGGAAGCTATTTTGATGCAGGAGTTTATAACTTCTCTTCACCACTCCTCCTTTGCTTCCATGACCCAAAAATTCAGCTGTCATTACGCAAAAGATCTAATATAGCAGACTGTGCAGCTGGATTTCTGCTGTTGAGAAATTTGGGTTCCGAGTTTTAGGAATTCCTTTGAGTTTTCAAACAGCAGCTGCAAGAGAAAGATCAGACCATGTCACTTTTCAACAACAATTTTAAGAGAAAGACTATCATTTCTGACTTGAGGGCGAAGGTTACTTTGCTTGAGCAGTCTCAAGGCCTCCATGTAGACACTCCACATTTTAAGCAACTTTAGGATCTGGTCTGCGAGATTAAAAAAATTCAAATCTACTTACCCAATAGGAGAACCTAAAGTGTTCCAAAAACATGTAGACAAATGAAAATTGTGGCTCCAAATGGCTAAACGGGGTAGGGCCCCGTCTTTGAAATGGCTGTCCAAGCCAAACGACCTTGTCACTTAATAAACAGCACTTGCAAGAGAAAGACCTTATCGTTGCTGGTTCGAGGGTGAGGGTTACTTTGCTTGAGCAATCTTGAGCCCCCATGCAGACTCTCCGCATTTTCAACACCTTGAGGAGTTGGTCCGCGATATTAAAAGTAAACAATCAGATATACTTACTCAACATGAGCATATAAGGGCAAGAAATTGCAACACATCAACAATCTATCCAAAAACAAGTAGACAAACAAAAAACGTGGGGCCAAAGTGATAAAGGAAAGAGGGCTCCTCCAATTGTTGAAATGGTTGTCCAAGCTAAATTTGATGAGGTGAGAGCATGGCAAACCAAGGCCCTTAATTTTCATGTTTGTGTCCCACGTAAGCCTATTGATCCCTTACAAGCCGTTTGATCCTTTTTTATAGGAGTCCATACACTTCACTGGTATCTCCCTAGACCATGCATGGACAAAATCTCTCATTAACAAGTTCTAATTGGGAGACGAGAATTTAAAAGATTTGAAATCTAAAAGGAAGCTCTTTTCCCTCCCTGATAAAATCTACTTGGATGCTGATCACACTAGACTCCAAGTGGAGGAGCTTTAGAAGGCTCAAGCCTTGGTTGTTGTTGCCAAGAAAGAAAACAAATAGGTGGTTATTTAGGATTGGAGGTTTGTGATATGTGCTTTCCCACCCCGAGGGCGATCACATCCTTTACCATCTAAATGATGGCATGCTCTGGTTTGAGACAGTGATATTAGCATCTCCATTGCGTTATAGAATTGTAATGGTGTTATGTGGTCTTCTTTGAGTGCCTTCCACGATGTGGTTGCATTGTGAGATCTCATATTCCTTATTGAGAGCCATGAGAGCCCTGAGTAGGCCCTCTCTCCATTCATAGGTTACTATAGGGTCTTGACTTGTTGGTTTGAGACCTGTAGATCAGTTGGTGTTCGTGGTTCAGGGGGAGTGGCTTGCGTCATTCATGATAGTCTAAGGTCCAAATTATGGTTGGTACCCTGTGATATCCATTCTAGATACATGTGGCCACATGTTTAGAGGAACCATCTCCTATTCGTGGTGTCATCATTGCACTATGCTACTTCCCCTTCTGCGTTGTCACCATTTGTTGTGCATGTTGATTGGGACCCATACCTTGACCTTTATGTAGAGATTCACCTTGATTATTTAGTGGGTGATGTTACACATTTGGGTGAATTCAATGCCTATATAGGGATCCAATAAACACATATTCATGATGTTACATAGGATGATAACTTTAGGAGTTGGATTCGGAAGAGTTTTATTTGCAGTGATAATAAGCGATGGGAATACTCCGGTCACAGCCTATGGGAGGCACTTTCTCCGAATGTGAAAATCTCAAAGTCTCAACATTCTCAATGAACTTCTGTGTTTACTTGATTCTAGTAGATTCACTTGTATTTCTCCATGGGAGGAGCAAGCACAGTGGATTATGTTCTCACTAGTAGATCCCTCATCCCCCACATCCTGATTTTCCTTATTTCCAAGCAAATCCCATTTGCTGACCATATTGCCTTTACTTTCACCCTCCATGTTGCTTCTCATTCCTATTCCCCCACCCTTACTCCTTTCCTTTCCCCCTCCCACTATTCCCCCACCCCCAACACTCATCACACCGCAATCCACTTTGATGATCAATACACCATTGACTATGCTGCTCCAATTTCCCAATTTATGTCTGACTATTTTTCCCTTTCTCTTTCCATCATAGAGTCTGTGTATGAGTTTCTATGGCATGCCTTGTTGAATGCAATCCTTGACTCTTGTCCCTGCACTCTGCCTACTCTAGCTCACCTCGTCCCCATGGGTTTGGCCCTATGAAACATTGGGACAATGATGAGTGTAAATCTCTGCATCAAAGACTTCATTTGTGACCCATAACCCTCCCTCCATAGCCACCACCCATAGAGATTATCATTATCGTTTCTGAGAAAAGAAACGTGTGTTTCTTACATCCCTCCACCATTCACCTAAGACCTTTTGTCGCACTCTCAGATCCTCATTTCAGACATTGACCCTAAGGCCCATGTTTCCTATGCCAACCTCTCTTTACGATATCCCTTACGACATGCCATACGAACCTATCGCCATTGTTTCTACTTGATCACCATATTCTACAATTTTCTCAACTGGTACAGTTTAGAAGTTTTGTACCAACAAAGTAATGGATTTTGAGGGCTTCCATGTTGAGCTTCTCAAATATGGTGTAAAGCTCTTAAATGAGGGTGTTTGCTCGAGTTTTCCTTGTTCTTGGTCCCATCACACAATCCATCTCATTCATAAGTCTAGGGATAGATCTAATCCTAGAAAATACATAACCATTATTATTGGGCATATGTTTTTAAAACTTTGTGTTGAGGTGTTAGACATGCAACTTTTTAACTACCTGGAGAGAGGTAATCTTTAAACCAAACTTCAGGAGAGAAAACCAGACTATTGCCCATATCTTGATACTCTAGGCTATTGTTGAGGAGGCTTGTCATTGGTCTTCCAAATTCTTTTATTGTTTTGTATACTTCAACTAAGGCCTTTGACTTGGTTCAATACATGCTTTTCCTTAAGTTGGGTGATGTCGGCATTCCAAACTCTCTAATTACTGCCCCGTGGTCTATGAGATGGTTTTGTACTTCCCAGTCTTTTTGGCATTGTGAAGAGTGTTAGCAGATGACTATTGAGAGAATGAAGAGACAATGGAAGTACCTGACACACTTATTGATGTGTGTGTCTTTTTACTAAGCAAAATGTGGTTACACTTGTTAGGAGGTTGGTACAAGTGTCCATTAGTTAGCTACTAACTAATAGCTAACTATAACATTAACATTATAACTTTAACAAAGAGTACCATTAGGGTCAATGAGGGTTGCCCTCTGTCACTGATGATTTATTTTACATTGATGAGCTAGATGATTTTCATTGACAACATACATAAATAAAAGGTGGCCTAGTGTTTGCCATCCTCTTAATTTTTTTTTTAATATTAAATTCCAAACACTTCTTAAACAAAGATGAAGGTTACATTTTACTAGATGTGGTGATAACCGCTTCTTTTTGCTGATGATGTTAATCTTCTCTCTTGCTCCGTTGATGGTTTACAGAGACAACTTGATTCCATTGTTCGTTTCTTTGAGCTTCATCAAATGGTGGTCAACCTTAGCAAAATTGAGGTTGGGATATTCAACACCAGAAAAGGTTGCTTCTCTTGGTTTCAGTTCCTCCATAAAGGGGAACCTTTGGGGATCACATGGGCACTTACTCGGGGGTCAAATTTTTTGAATTGTATTTTAGTATGAGCCCTGCCTCTCAGTCGTGCCTTTGCAATGGATATGCCTCTCTTTTTGTCTTGAAGCACCAATGCTTTCTAATCCACTTATAGGATATTAGTATATATCTACAAAGATGCACCTCTTTTATATAGTCATCAATTGATGTAGACAAGAATGAGGGGAGCAAGTGAATGGCTGCCTTACTTCCCAACGGTGTTAAACTTTCTTCACTCTCAAGGACATTTGCAAACACAAAACTCTAAACGGGACTCAAAATGCTCTTTATTAATGTTCAATTGTGTTACAGAGATTACACACACTCACATTTTCCCTTCCCCTAGGAATAAGAAGAAGACTTCCTCAGTCTAATGACTGAGTTACATCTATCTCAATAGGCTCTTAGCTTGGCATTCTCATTCTTTGAGCTTATCTGAGCTATTTATTAGTTATGTTGTGCTCTGGAGTTGGACTCTCCTCTCGCTAACTTGCATGATCTTCCTATGCTCAGCCTTGGATGATTTGAATTGACTCTCACATTTCCCTCCAAAATTGACTTCGAATCTTGGTGGGGTGACTTTGACATCTTGCTATAGCGATCGAGCTCCCTCAATCTTGGAAAAGTCTATGCATCATATTTGCTTGATGTGGGCAATTACCTTGCATAGTCTTTGAACAGAGGTGAAACCACGACAAAGGTTTCATAACCACTCCCTGTACAAAGTGGTGGTTTCGAAACCGTTGCTTGCATGAAGCAACTATTTCGTCATGCTCCCACCAAAAGATCAATCTGACTAATGGGAGATGATTGAAACCATCCTTCTTGAACTTCCTTGCCTCGTTGGACTCTTAATGATGTTCTTTGGCTTGACGTTGATATTCCTTGACACGCGCAACGTTGTCGCAAGAGACATCAAGTTGCACAACACAAAACAGATGTGCACGAGTGCTTACAAGAACTCAAACCCATGTTTTTGGATGATGCAAGATTATTGAACCCAGATTCTCCTGCATCATCAAGCCTACAATCTTGTATGGGTTTAGTGTTTGGGGACCTGGTTTTGGGTTTCTTGACTGGGCTTGTATTGAGTGTGTTCAGATTGTCATGATTCAATGTATGATCCATTGCAAAGGGATTGTTCCCCAGGGCACTGTTCAAGTTGAGTTTGCCACCTAACCTCTGTGCCTTGAGACTATCTTCAGGCTTACTTTCTACATTCATAGAGAAGAACCCTGGGGGGTTCAAGTTTAGGTTGTGGTAGGTATCCATATTTAGCCCTCTGTTCTTTATAGAGGATTGAATCATTGGGCTCCACTAGACACCGATGTTGTTGGTAATCTTAGACTAGTTTGCTCCTTCTATCTATCAACATCTCTATTGGTAGAATACCTCCCTTAAGGTACTCCTTGAATGACCCTCATTGGCATTTTCCCGTAAAGGAGGTCAATTTTAAAGATGCAAGAGATGATATCTACAAATAGTACATTTAGGTCACTTGGAGATCTTCACCTGAGTCGCACATCCCCAAGCTTCCCGTTTATGTTAAGCATTTCTTACAAGTGGTGGATGGTGTCATTCGTTGGCCTAAATATCTCCAACGTCATGGCCAATTGAGGCTGTGCTGCCACCAATTGCGAGACTGATCATCATATTCCATGCGGCAATTGGATTTGTCATCTTTTGTCCCTACAAGAGGTGGAGATTGAGGAGCACTTTATTTTCAGTTGCCCCATTTATTATGAGATCCAAGGGAGACAACACTTTCTTTACAAAGACTTGGGCAACACTCTATCCACTTTATTTCGGTACTTAAACTAGCAATGCTTTGCCCTTTTTCGAGTGGTTGTTACCCTTCGCTGCAAGTCCATGCAAGGGGGCCCTATAGTTTCGAAGATGATCATCTCTTTTTTTTAACCCAACACGGAGGTTGGTGGCATTAAGCACCCTTTTGATGTTGTTACTTTACACACAGAGGAGGGTAGGTCCACGAGGCAACACTCATATTTTCACACTACTACTAGAGTGCCCCAACACATTTTTTCTTGGTGTCGTGAATTTGCTTCTTATCGACCACTTCTCGAGTGTTTGGGACAGGCACACATTACTTGTTTCTTTGCTGCCACCATTGCTTCTTTGGCCTTAGATTTTAGGATAGGTTTTAGATGGAGTGCTTTGCTTTCTCCTAGGATTATTCAGTATGCCCCCCTCAACATTTGACAATCCTCAATGAGCATTATCAGATCATGCAGTGGCCCTTTCATAGGGGTAGATGATGACACAAATGATTCCTCTTGTCAGGGCCTTGAGAAAGATGTGTGATGGACTATTATTCAGTATTTTCGACTTTCATGAGCCCATGTTATTTGTATTGGCACCTTAACAACATGCATTGGGGCTTTTCAGGGTTGTATATTAAATCTATTTTTAACATGATTAAAGATATTTCCTTTTTCTAATTACACGTGTGGGATTCCTCTTCTTCCATTTTGGTATGTACTTATTAATATTTTAAATGACTTGCAACATTTAATTGTACAACATTGGTGATTTGATTTACGTCGATCCAATCACAACTTGCATGCATTCATGCCTGATGGCATCTTGCCTCTTCAATCAAGCACCTACTCTACCTTTAGCTTGGTACCATAGGAGAATGACCTGGTTTGGAAAAGTGGGGAGCATGGTTCCTTATAATTAATGCTTCAAATCATATGTTAAGTTGTATGATGGCTCCAACCTTAATGTGAATGGTTTATAACATTTTGGCATTAGTTTGCCTTAAGATCGTTTGTTCACATGGTTGAGGGCATATGATAATTCCACATTCTAGTAGCATTCCATTTACACAATGATGACATGACATGAAAAAAAGTGTTTATTAAATCCATGGGTTTGAAATGTGAAAAATTCGGAAAACTACGACAAATTAAAAAATCTTTATAATATTCATAAAAATAAAACCTATATAATATTCATGAAAATAAGCAAAAAATGATTGTGTTATTTTTTTGCCAAATAGAGTGCAAAGTTATCGAAATAAGCATATGACATTGTTAAATAGGAAAATTATAACTATGATGAAAATGTTAGTAAATGGGTCAAAAATTTCAAGAGTCAATATATTTCAATTCTTAAATACCATCACAGTTTCAAACGCCAAACCCAAAAAGCCTTTGAGAGCATTTTATAACGGACAAAGCCGCTGCATTTTCTTGCATTTGTTAAAAATGTAGCTTTTTTAACTATCCAACATTTTTTGAAAAAACCATAGGCTTGATTGTAATAATTCCTTTGTTTGATTGTCATGCCATGAGGCGGGCCATAACGACATATAAAAATACATGGTTTGTGATTACTTGCATTCTTTTGCCGAGTAATATTACCATGTTCCACGTATTTGTTCTCATTCTTTGAAAACTCGTGTACTTTCAATGCATTGCCTTCTCATTGTGGATGATGCTTGTATTTATTATAGTGGTCTGTGGCTGAGATGGTTTTCGATCTCTACATATGTCGTCAACAGAATTCTCTAAATGAGCCTTTTCCCAATTAAAGGAAGGCACGAGTCTTTGGCTTCATGAAGCTGCAATAAAAAGGGTAATTTACTCCCCCGTCTCTTGCAAATGTTTAACAATTAAGGACAACCTTAACAAACCAGCCAGGTCCTTTGATTCTTGGCCTGAGATACTGAAAAATATTTTGACTCCCACTTACTCATCAGCAGCATAGGGTGCTGTTGTAGGTTGAATGCTCTAGTCACCAAGAATCAACACTCCCGGTCCTTTATAAAGCACAAAACCTTTTCATGGTCTTCAATGGCTCTCACATAATGTGATTGTAGGAGGAACAGAAAAAATGAAAGCTCTGACCTTAGGTATGAATGTTCTTTGTTCTAATCATAGAATAAGAGGACTTTTTGTCAGTTTGTGTCTCAAACCGATTTTGCAAACTTTAAAGAAAGAAAGAAAGAAATTATATAATGTCCACAGATGACCAAACGTACCTCAATGGGACTTGAGGATACAATATTTAACAATAAGAAGTTCTAGGAAGCTATAATCCTCGAAGCCAAATAAAGGAATAAAAGTACATAAAACAAAGTAAAACAATGTGCCACTAACAAAGGTGGCAATGGAACCAATACAAATAACAATGAAGGGTAAACAAGAGCCCACCAAAACATGTGCTGATGAAACCTAGGAGACTTCATCGAGTATTGCTGTCTGGGATTGTAGTGGAGGAGCCATCATCAACCACTGTGAAAAGCATTTTTAATTTTTCCATTCCACTCTGCCAACCCCGCTTCTCCCTCAACTACCCCTCTAAAAGTCTTTTTCTCCTTAAACAGCTACATGGAAACCTGCAAACCTTGTTTTGTTACTCTTATTCTACTCTTATTTTATGTTTCTAAATCTTATCATGGGTGGACATCATCCCTCCCCTCTCCAAGCTGTTTGTGAGGTTTGCACTTTAGACTTGGGTTTTTCTAGACTATCAACTAGCTGACCCCTCTCTTTCGTAGAGGACCTTTCCTTTCGAGGGTCCAATTTCAGTGTAGCAATGCCTCTCTTTATGTAGAGCATGACAATATAGATGTCACCTGTCTGGGATTAATGCAAAGGCCATAATGTTGTTCAAGAGGCAATTCTAGGAACAATAGGGCTGTGAAGATGATGTTGGAGGGAAGGACAAGGCACCTGCAGTTTTGAAAATAGGTTTTTTCAGCATGTTGGACACAACCTGTTGCTTCTGCTCCAATTTGTAGACCAGCAAAGCTGCCTATGACCACTTTAGGGATATCCACAAGCATTGTTAATAAGGACCTCTCTACCTGTCAGTGTTGTTCTAGTGGAGAAGAATTTTCTCAAGCTTTCTATCGTTACCGGATGATGAAATGAATCATTAGCATCATGCTTCTTGTTCATAGGATTTTATTTCAGTCTGTCTTCTTTCAGTATTAGACTATGTATCTCCTGCTTTTATATGCATTTTGATACCCTCTTTGCTATGCTATTGGTGCTCGTGGGGTGTTGTTACTTTGGCTACAAATAGGGGGAGGAAGGGAGGAGGGAGAAGGGACGGGGAGAGAAGGATTAAACTAATGTCCACAAATGACCGAAGTAGGTCAGTGTGACTCAAAAGTACATGCTTAAGGAGTAAAGACAACATTAAAACAATGTAAACATAACTCTAGAGAATAAACCTAAAGTGGTCAAACCCCAAACCGTATGATCTAAGTGCAAGAACAAAAAGCCTTGTGTGGGGTCATCCTTATAATGTAACAAGGAGGTGATGAACATAATTGGTGGAGACCAAGATTGGACAACAATGCTATCACAAATTTTTGGCAAGGTTCAGGCTAGAAGAGCCGAGGACGAAATCATCTACCACTGCAAAAGGGCCTAGTGTAGAATATGATAGTGTTCCTGATGTAATGTCTAGGCCCAAGGAACTAAGCTGGATAATCCTGGGATGAAGCATCGTACGTCCTGTAGATTCTTTTCTAGCACCAAATGCCGATGAACCTTTGGAGGTAAAGAAAAAATAGTAATATGCCCTTGTCCTGGTGATCTGGTCTGTGAGTAAGGGGGCCTAGAATGCCCTCCATGCTGAGACGAAACAGATCCATGGGGCCTATGATGAAAAGAGTGAGAGGGCTGGGTCAACTAGTAGTTGCATGCAAAGATGGACAGCATCTCATTGACTTGTTAGAAAACATTGTGTACACATTGAGGAAGCAAAACAATGTGGACAGCATATGCGAGAGGGAGGGAGACCTTTGGAATCATACAAATCCAATTCCCTTTACTGTAGTAAATGGTGCCAATTTTCTTTGGCCACAAGTCTAACTAAGGATTTCTGAAATAAATGTTACAACAATCTTAGGGGATAAATTCCAATAAACATTATCTTCAACCAGACCGGTGAACTTCTATGTATGAATTGGCATATCTAAAGGGGGACATTTGTGACAACATGAAAGAAAGAAATAATTAGCCTGACAACTCCAGGGTTCCATAAAAGTTTGTGCTTCCTAAGTGAGAACCTCTGAAAGAAAAGAGTCAGATATCTCTATTTGGATATATTTTAATACTCGGGGGTTCAAGATCATTGTTGAATACTTAAGTGTATTTTGATATTATAAAAGAAGCCTTCAAGTTTATGTTAAAGACTTGTTTAAGATGCAAAATGAAGTGGTGAAGCTTATGGTTACTCTTGATGATGGCCTTTCGGTTGTACTTATTAAGAACATTTTGAATGCCATCAATCATCCATAATCAGAAAATTATAGTCTTTCGTGAATGACTGTGATGTCTCTTTCAGAATGTGTGTATTCTGGTTTGAATGCTTAATGCTGATAAAAGAACCCTAGCACCCAAAGCACCTTACATTGGTCAGATAAACATGCATCCTATCTTCCATATGAGTTAGTTCAATTATGCTTTATCTTGTTTTTCTAATTATTTTTCAAGTTAAGTAGGAGAGATATGATCCATAAAGGATCGTGGATGTGAGTGTTTCAGAAACTTAAAATTAGCGAAATAAAGTATATTTGATAGAATAGTCAAACAAGCTTTAGAAGTGCAGTCACCACAAAGTCATCACAGCAGAAAATCCCCTTCCTTCCCTGGCAGAAGGCAATACAGCCGCATTGTCCTTGCTGTTATATATTCTTGGTTCCCTATTGTGTGGTTCAGAAGGATGCTGAATCCTGAAAAAGACCATTATTTTGTTTTTATGTATATAGTTTTAGTTGCATTAGTGACCTACCTGCCACAATGAGAATAAATGGGACCCATTAGGAGACGGTACAGGGATTGGTCTTTTTGAAATAGGGTGTTGGAGTATATGAATAAGAGTGCGGCTATATTACATTTAAATATAGAAATCAGGAGATGCGAGTATGAGTACAGGAACAAGGTCCCTGCCCTTGAACTCAAGAATTTTAGTAGCTGATAAATTGTATAATGCATGAGATGTAAATGTATTTTAATTTTTGTGATTCTTAGTCAATAAGTCACTGTTGGTTAACGTTTAAAGTTTCACTAACCATTGCCACCAACCCCCATGTTGTCTAAACATTGCTATTCGACAATTGCATTAAAGTGTTGTTTCTTGAAAGGGGGTATAGATATTGATCAATCCATTCTTTTGTTCATATCTTTATATATTGATTTGGATTCTTAGATTTCATAAAAAGAATAAAATGAAGTAATGCATGAGATGTACGTGTATTTAATTTTTGTGGGTCTTAGTCAATAAATCACTGTTGGTTAATGTTTAAAGTTTAACTAAAGATTACTACCAACCCCCATGTTGTCTATACATTGGTATTCAACAACTGTATTAAAGGATTACTTCTTGAAAAGGGGTATAGATGTTGATCAATTTAAAGACACTATTCTTTTGTTCCTATCTATATATATTGATTTAGATTATTGTCTTACTTTTTCATAAAAAGAATAAAATGAAATAATGCATGCGATATATGTGTGTTTCTTAATTTTTTGATTTTTAGTCATTATGTCATCATTCGATTTTATTTATACATATCTATTTAGCTATTATCAACATACTAACTATAATGGTTGTTCTCATCATTTCTTCCCTACTTGGAGGAAATTGTCCCCAATGTTTATGATAAATTCGGATTTTTTTTTGCAAAGCCTGACATGGAGAACCACTTTGTTGTCCTGTATTTTGACATAGACACAGTAAGGGGTACAAGATCCTCCCATTTGGGGCCAAATAGAACAAGAAGAGGTATGGGTTATGAAATCCTAACAAAGGTACAAAAATAAAAAAAACAAAGGAAATCTAATCAAACCACCCAACATGTCTCATCATCAGGATAAGGGACATCTAATTTAAACATAACGAAATCCTATCTAACCCGCTTTTGAATAAAAGTAAAGGTTGAATGAAATAAATTTAGAATATGCTTGAAAAGATAAGAAATTCATTGATGATATTATTGATCTAGGACACTATTGTAATCAAAGGCAATTCCAAGTTTGAAGTACAATTCACTTGATTTTTATAAGTAAACTCATTCAACATAGAAACAAAAAAACCCAAGTCTACAAAGAAGGGTGCTAGATTTCCAATAAATCAATTCCGGGAATTAAACATCACGCGCCCAAATAACTAGCAGAACTTCATAATCAGACAAATGGATTCCACTACTAATTCCCAAACAACATAAGCACAAATTCGTACTCAGAATTAAAATTCAATCTAATAATTGCATTCCATGACAAAGCATGTATAGCCAAAATGATACAGGTCCAAGTCAATTACATATGATCATGATCACATATTGCTTTGCGTGAAAACAAAAATATATCAGAGAAAGAATTAAAATACCAGTAATTTTCCAAAGTCTTTGTAATATCCCAAATCAGAGTATTATAAGTTAATTTGGATTTTTCAGAATTCCTTTTTAAAGTTTGAAATAATAATATTCAATGAATATAGATTTATGTTCTTATTAACCAGATAATAAATTTATATAACAAATAATGTTGTATAATGATCAAATGTGCAATGCGGAATTATGTTTATAGATATTCTAATAGAGAACTCTCAAAGGGTTTCATCCTTTAGGGGTTGATATCAAGGGGTTTCGTCCTTATATCTAATAAATGAGGGGTTTCGTCCTCAATTATAAAAGAAGAGGCTGCTGCCTAAACTTCAGATAAGGGAATGAATGTTAAATCTGAATATATATCATTTTCCTTCACCACGTTCTTCTTATAAATACCCTTCATAGCTTTGCATCAAATGATGTGTCTTCTTTCCAAAGTGATGGGTCATTTCATCAAATGGGATGACTTGCATTAATATAACTTCTATTCCTTGCATTAAATGTGGCACTCCTTCCCATATGGACAATTTATTTAATTTAGCTGCTGCTGTAGTTAATTTAATTGCTGCTAGTTTAAACGATTCCATTGGTGATTTATTTATATTAATGCAGTTCATGTTTATGGTTTCCTTTGTATTTGCGGATATTATAGACCTCTCTTCTTTAGATTGCTTATTCTCAAGCAGTTTTAAACCCGATGGTACACTCTACAACAAACTATCTTCTGCTTCAAGCTTAGATGTTTCTTTCCCCATCCTTGTAAAATTGATTGCATTATTATTAGTTCTCTCTTGCAAGGGATTATTACAACTGTTCTTTCTCGGATCCCACAACCTGCTGCTATTATAACCATTGCTGTAATTATTAATGAGCTCTTGGTTGAGCATAAGGATCTTGGGACCTTTACGTACTCCAAATTGATCATTTCTTGGGCTGCTGCTAATGAGCTGCTGCTAATGACCTGTTCAAGCTCATTTGTCACCAAATCTGCCCTTACAATCTTCATTAATGACTGACCTCCACTTTTTATGAAGACAAACCTATTTTTTGTGTTATTATGGAGACCAAGCAATGGTTCATCTTTTATAAAAGTTTCATACCTGTTTTCATTGCGATAATATGATGAATTTATGGTTGTCATAAGATGATTCCAACGTTTGTTTCGCTGTTCAAGTTCAAGAACCACTGCCTTCAACTCGGGCTTAGATAATTCTTTGAGTGATGCTGTTGGGATGTTTTTCAACATTGAATAGTTTACTTCCACCGACTGCTCCTGCAACTCAAGGTTGTTGCCTAAATCATTGTCAATCATCCAAATTTTATGCTCTTTCGGTAGCTACTCTGTGATGACTTGTTTGATTGAATTTGGTTGTCATTCATCTTCCTCTAGTACACATTTTCCATATAAACGACAAAAATCTATGAATGTCAATTCATCCCTTATTATAGGATCAAGATTCAAATATTTATTGTGACATGCCTTAATATCATTGAAAATCAACTTGGCCTCATCTTCTTCCTGTATCGGTTCCTCTCATTGAAGGAATGTAGGCATCATTGGGTGTACATAAGTCCTTGATGGGAGTCCTTCATGACTGTTATTAAATGTATAACCCTATTGTGCTTGTGATGATCTTCCCTCACCATTAAAATTCTGAGTTAGCGAGTTATTCCACTGCTGCATTTGTTGAACTAATTGTGACATCAACGTATATACTTGAATTAGTCCTTGGGCCCACTGGTCAAGCTGTGCATCATTTATGTTGTTTATGTTGACCTTATGATTTGAATGCAGAACGCTTATCGAAAACCTCAGGGTACTGTTGCATTTGTTGAACTAATTGTGACATCAACGTATATACTTGAATTAGTCCTTGGGCTCACTGGTCAAGCTGTGCATCATTTATGTTGTTTATGTTGACCTTATGATTTGAATGCATAATGCTTATCGAAAACCTTAGGCTAGCAGGGTGAAAAGCTTTGATACCATTGTAATATCCCAAATTAGAATATTATAAGTTAATTCAGATTTTTTAGAATTCCTTTTTAAAGTTTGAAATAATATTATTCAATGAATATAGAATTATGTTCTTATTAACAAGATAATAAATTTTATTAACAAATAATGTTGTATAATGATCAAATGTGCAATGCAAAATTTTGGTTATAAATATTCTAATAGAGAACTCTCAAAGGGTTTCGTCCTTGAGGGGTTGATATCAAGGGGTTTTATCCTCAATCATAAAAGAGGCTATTGTCTAAACTTCAGATAAGGGAATGAATGTTAAATCTGAATATATATCCTTTTCCTTCACCAAGTTCTTATAAATACCCTTCATAGCTTTGCATCAAATGATGTGTCTCCTTTCTAAAGTGATGTGTCTTTTCATCAAATGGGACGATTTGCATTAATATAACTTCTATTCCTTGCATTAAATGTGGCGCTCTTTCCTGTATGGACAATTTATTTAATTTAGTTGTTGTTGTAGTTAATCTAATTGCTGTTAGTTTAAGCGATTCCATTGGTGATGATTTACTTATATTAATGCAGTTCATGTTTATGGTCTCCTTAGTATTTGGGGATATTACAGTCTTTTGTTGATCAAATTTCAAACATAGTTTTCTTCACACCTTTTCCAAAGCACAACACAACAAAAATAGTTCTTTGCCTAGGACACCAACCATTTCAACTGTATACAAAACTGAAAAGACACATAACAAATGAAAAATGCTCTCAACAAAATCAATTAAAGATTGATTAATGCTCAATGGATTAATCTCACTACAAGGTTATCTATTAACTTAGACAGTCATCAAATGGGTGTTTTTAAAACAAGGAGGAAATTGAAAGGTGAAGGTAAATGGATAACCCCTCCATATGGTGATGGGAAGTTGAATACTGATGGAGCATCTAGAGGAAGTCCAGGACAAACAAGCATGGGTGGAATAGGCAGACATTCCAATGGATCAGTGACATTTCTCTTTTATGAAAGACTGGATTATGCAACAAATAATCTGGCAGAAATTAAGGCATTTTTTTAGAGGTTTACAAGAAGCAATTAAAGTTGGATGGAATAAGATTCAAGTAGAATCTGATTCTCAAATAATTATAAACTTGTTATACAATTCAATATTGCTGAAGGGCAAGAATTGACAAATAACTAGAGAAATGGACAAAATTAACCAGTTGAAAGCTAATTTTCAATAGATATACTTCATCCATGTTCCTAGACATCAGAATAAAGTGGCCACATGGTTTAGCCAATTGGGCTTTGGATAATCATAATTTTGTTTGCTATGGTTCGCCACCTATATGGTGGGCCAGTAAGCTACAAGAAGATATCCAGAAGATTCAGTATCTTGATTGACTTCCTCTATGTGGCAGTAGTGAATAGATTTGTTTCTTGTGCCATGGCCTGGACTAATAGTTATCATGCTGGACATGATAGAATTAGTATATATGTTTTACTCTTTGGATTAATATAATTTTCTCTTTAAAAAAAAAAAAAGATTGATTTTGTTTAGCATTTTTATTTTTTCCATTTACTAAGAGTCCACAAGAGTTAAACACAATGGTTACATAAGAGAGATCAATCAACATCAGTTTCTCCAACTGTTTTCTAGTAAACATTATTTCTTCTTGAATTTATGGGATGGCTAGTTTCACCTCCTTTATTAACGCCTTGGTATGTTACGCCACCAAAGCTAGACCAATGGCATAGTTATCGAAAAATTCATTTGTGAAAGCCTATAGGTTAATAACCTCTTGCATTGGAGTACTTAAAGTTGTGGAAACAATCTCTTTGATGTCATTTGGACACAACGACTGTCCATTTAGATTTTTAAAAATTTGACAAAGAAGATAAAAATAAGAAATTAACCTTCGTAATAAAAGAGTTCAACAATGTTTCTATGTTTCCCAACTGCTCACTCGGAGTGGCAATTCGTTGAAGTGATTATTGATGAAATCTTTCAACATGTTTGTTTCAACCTTTGAATGTTCCACTCAAACTTTGAAAAAATGATCAAATCAGACCCACTTGGCCCTAACTGCTTCCTGGTATTCTCAATGAAATAATTCTTCACTTCCTACAATTTTCCATGTTTGTCTTATGTTCATTTTTGAGCTCCTCCACCTGGAGATACTTGTCATGCGATAGTAGAAATACAACAAACAAAGAATTCATGTTTTATTTCTACCTCAAAGGGACTTTAGACGGAGTTTCATAGAGACCATATCAGCTGACTGCTTCTGAAGCTCATTAATGGTTTGTCAAGGATCTTGTATCTCTTTTTTATACCTAGCCTTCTCATGTTGTATAGCCTCTTGAGCATACTCCCTAAGGGTTTTATCAATTGAGACCAAATATTCTTAGTTTGAGAGATATCTACAATTGTTTGCTTCGTTATTGCAGTAACCTCTTTAGGCCCTCCATCTTCTGCTTATTCACCATCTTAATTTTCGTGTTTTTATATTTCAAAATAATCTCTGGTTCCTCAACAACTAATATATCATTATTCTATTTCTTTTGCCTTTCCATCTCGAATTGTTCTCTCCAATTTGTTGATGAACTGTTTAACTAAGAGATGTCCCAGTTGGGACATCTGGTGACATTTGGTTCAACTCATAGGAAGAGATCTGAATCTTAGCAAAGGTAGGGGTAGGCAACACAGACCGACACATATTAGTATGATTGAGAGACGTCGGGACCTAAGAACATTCATTGAACTTCTGCTAGCTTCTGTTGATAAATTCATAAAAGGACTGGTTGCGACTGTTCCCTATTCTGGAATGTTTACCTCCGGAGGCACAACCATTGGAACCTTTTCATAAATCACAATGTCTTCCATCTAGCAATATAACCTCAGACTAGCTTGCTATGGTACGAGACAAAGGAGTAAAAAGTGGAGAGATCACTGGATTATTGGGCACCAATATGGTACATCCTCATCTATTTGTGCCATTGAAGAGGAAGCTCCTTGAACTTCCACTCTTGCATTGTTTGGCAACCTTGAATTTGTGCCAAGGATAGGTCATGGTCCTCAATACAAGGTACAAGGGGAGACTTGTTTAGGAGCTCTTGATAGTTTTTCTGCCTTAATCGATTTATTAATCACCTTCTTAGATTTCATTGCATCTTAGTAAAACTCCAAGTCTTAGTGCAATTCATGTATATACTCAATATTAGCCATAGGTTTTAAGGCTTTCAGATGCTTTTGTACCATTTTAGTGGGATTCAATCTCTTGAAAACTGCTTTGTGGAACTTGTAAGCATGAGTTTCATTACCCTTAATCTCCAAGATAGGTAATTATTGAAATGTATAATCCCCAAGAACAATAGGGAATCTAGGAAAAATCCCTTAGTTTTTGGTCTCAATGCCTAGGCAAACCAAGTGGACAATTGATAACAAACCTCCATGGCTATTAAATGATCAGGCCTATAGAAGGGTAGTTCATGGGGTGCATCCAAGAAACCTTCAACCCTAATTAGGGTGCCTTGATTATAAAATAACCAACTCCCTATTCACCTTAAGGAACTCCACCGTTGGCTCAAAATCCTAGAACACTCTACACCATGGACTGCAAGAAAAAAAAATGCAATCAATGAGATAAGAAGCCATGAAGAATTTTTCCCCTTGCTTACTCTCATAAAACTACTTAGCCAGATTATAAGAAATTAACTCACCCCAATTTGATGGTTGACCATTTTCAAGGATGTCATGGAGGAGAGGTACCCAAAGCATAACCACCAGCTCGATTCTATCTTTTCCATACAATCTATTCAACAATACCATGGCATCCCTAATAGGAGCTCTGAACAAACATGCCAGGTAAGATTTTGTGTTAGACCAATTCTTCCAAGCTTTGGCATTCTTCGACCAATCCTTCAAAGCTTGAAATACCTGATTCTTAGTGTGCCATTTACCAACTTATCCAATATTATAATTGAATTTAGGGTCCGACAACTTCAACATTTGTCTAATAACAAAGCCATTGATATCCACTACTATTCTTCCACCAGGGGCATCCAACTTTCCATATCTTTCTTTACAATATTGACTGACATCAAGAATAAGCTTAGGACATGGAAAAACATTAGGGTTCACAACAGCTCTATGGAAGAATGTTGCCCAAATTTTGTATGTCTTGGCCTTTTCATCAAAGTCTTCCGTATCCTCACGTGGCATTTGTGTATCTCTGAAATACATTGTACGTCCCTTGATTTCACAATAGGATTAAACATGGTATCCTTGATCTTTCTACCAAGTGGTGGTTGAATTTTCTTATGAGCCATTCAGAGATGCATTTCAACATAGCAAATTATCCATGTCTGAAAGCAACTCATGAATTCTGAATTCTGATCACCCATCACCCAGGAATTCTGATCATGAATACATTTAAGTCAATCAAAACCGGAAAAACCCACAAGCAATAACAGCAGCGCCAACGTTATACAAGATGAAACATGTGTCTCAATCTAGTTTACTTGAACCTCGGGAGACACACAAATGGCAAAACATTACAAAGCAAAGGATGGAGGGATTGAAGCACGAGATGAGGACACGTGTCCACATCTTGTCAGCTTTTTCCTGACCAAAGCAAAAATACCATAAGAGTCAAAATGATACTTGTCGCTCAAATGTGAACTTAGTGATGAGATGATAAAGCAGAAAAGGCAGACTGCATTTCATTTTGACAAGGGGAGATGAAACAAAAGAGACACATGTGACGTGGTCTTGTAGCATGGGGACATACAAGGAGAAATGACAACCTGAGAGAAAATAATGAAGAATACAAAGAAAAGAAAACGAGGCGGTGACTTTTGTCACCTTGTTGATGCTATATATGAAAATCTGAAGTTAGAGAAAAAACCATTGTTCATTGCGTGAAACATGGTTTACACAAACGATGATTGATTGCAAGCTTAGAGAATGAAGGAACCGAAAGACAAGAATAATGAAAACTGAGATAAACTAATGTAGCAACGTACTATGAAAGTTGGACAAATGTCAAGCTCTTGTCCACCCAGGCAAAGTATCAAAATTACAACCAGATAATGAAGAAGAAATAGGGGGAAACCATTGAGGATAAGGAAAATATAAGAGATTTGAGAAATATTTTTTTAGCTTGAATTCAATATCACCATGAATTATTATAAATAACACAGTACCCTCATGTAATTTAAAAGTTTTGATTTGTCACAGCATGCTTGGCTTGCATGAGCAGATTATCTTTGCGGCCAACAAGGAAAGTATTAGTTTGCTTCTTGCAAACGGTGTGAGTCCAAATATCAAGATTATTATTTTAATTTTTCGGCTAATGGTTGCTGAAAACATGGAATGATAGCCTCAGGATGAGTGATATAAACGTTCTCCTCCAAATGAGATGGTTTGAACTTGAACTTGCCAACATTGTCAAAATTATGGATGCCAAGTTGAGCTAGAAGTTCTAGGCGAAAGGCATTAGGCCTGACTGCTTGGATAATAGTGTAAGGCTCATATCTTATGGGCTTCAGCTTATGATGTTTGTTGTGAAACTATTATTTGTCCAAGTGAATCCAAACATGAATGAGGTAGTCTATGCCAGTCTTTAAGTTCTTTGAATTTAGCTTGAATTTCTTGTAGAATGCCCTACATTTTTGTGTGAAGGTTTGCCAAATATTTTACAAACAAAATATATTTTTCTGGTTCCTTTGTTGGTGGGTCCGTCTTTGGAGCTATAAGAGCAACCATAATCTCCTAAGGTGCTGCAGGTTGGAAGCCACACCGGTCCATCTTTGGAGCTAGAAGAGCAACCATAATCTCCTAAGGTGCTGCAGGTTGGAAGCCACACCATACATTAAAGTAGAATGCCTTGAAGAAACATGGGTAGTCTGGTTGTAGCTATGTTGAATGACATACATATAGCTGTCTCACTGCCTAGCCGTTGGATGAGAAATGCAGAGTATAAACCGAGGTGTGATTAACCATCTCAATCTGACCATCACTATTGAATGAAATGCAGTGAAGAAGTGCAATTGTCAAGCCAAAAACTTCCATAATGATTCCCATAAGTGTCTCAAGATGCATGAGCCGTGATATTTAATGATATTGGGCGGTAGCCCGAAACTGCTCCAGACATGCTTAAAGAACAAGTTTGCATCCTTTGGAGCATCAGGTGTATTTGTGCATGAAATAAAGATGGCCAATTTGGAAAATTGGGAGACAATCACAAAGATTAAGTACTGTTGGCGATGAGCATTGGGGATATTGCTAAGGAAGTCCTTGGAAATAGATGATTACCATGGTCAAAAAGATAATGGTAATGGTTGATATGGTCCAAGCTTCCAATTGGAAGGCTTTGATTGTCCATAAATTTATCATCGCTGAAGATAATCCTCAACATGCTTCCGCATTGAAGGTTCATAATCAAGGTCTTTAGCATGCCAAAATGGTCAGAGGAGGACGAGTGATCCTTCTTTAGCAAAAGTTGGGGAGAAAAGCTCATGGGAATGAAATGTTGAGTGAACTTATAGAAAAGTTCTTCTAACAAATTGTACTCAAGGAAAGGTGTTTAGTTCACCATTGTGGTTTGCAACAAAGCTTCAAACAATCGTACCAAAGTGAGTCTATGTGGAAGAGAGACCTTTCCACCCATCATAAGCTGTACACAGAGTATTCTAATGCTAAGTACCTTAGAAGGAGGATGGCTAAAAAGGTACACCACTTTGTTGTTTACTTACCGTTCTTATACTTGCTGACCAAATGAAACAACTGGATGTAGGATGCCAATATTCCTGAATATTAGATTGAGATTTCAAGAACTGAAGTGATTGGTGATCAATATGTTGAATGACCACATTACCAAGAAGATAGTGTTTCCACTTCATGAGTGTTTGGACTAACGCACATAATTTCTTGTCATAGTTTCTATAATTGAGCATGGCTTATGACAAGGCTTTTAAGTTTTGAATGATTACCATTGGATGCCCTGCCTGCTTAAGTATAGTGCCTATGGCATGTTTCAATGCATCGGTTTGAAGCTTGAATTGCTGCTACAAGTTGGGGAGAGAAAGCATTGGAGTAGAGAAAAGATCATCTTTCAAATGGCCAAATTCTTTAATGGCAACTAAATTCTAATAGTGATGATGAAGAGGGTGGGCAACGTGTTAGTAGTTACCAATGAACCTCCTATACGCGTTCAAACCCCCATAAAACTTTTCAAAGCTCGAATGTTGGATGGAGTGGGACACTCACGAAGGACCTTTATTTTGTTTGGACATGCATGTACTCCATGCTTGTTGATTAGGAATCCCAAATACTTAGCTGAGGTTTTCACAAAGAAGGGTTTTATTATTTTGGACTCGAGATGATGTTGGCTAAGAAGATCCCTTATCTACACATTGACTAAGCGGTCATCCCAGGTCTTGTTGTGGACCAAGATGTGATTTGGATAGACAAAAACAAATTTTCCAAGACAAGGTTGGAGAACATTATTGATCATGCACATGAATGTGGCAGGTGGATTGGTGATGCCAAGAGGCATTGCAAACCATTCGTAGAATGCAAACTTATTCTCTTCCAAACATCACGGGGATGCATGCGGACTTGGTGATATCCATAAGTCGAGTCAAGCTTAGTGAAGTACTTGGAAGTCCTGTGTAGCAAGGTTTGCTGTTTTTTTGCCTTGAAAATTGAAGTTTGCCAAAATTTTTTTATCTAACAGAAAAGTTCGGACATATTTGGCCCAAAAAACAGCAAAAATGAGGGGATCCAAAGGCTTTGCTGTGTGTGGAGGCCTTGGAAGGACATGAACGGAGGAGCTAGGTGGAGCAGGATTGGGCGGTGCTGGATGGAGCTGGACCGGCGTGAGTTCGGCATCTGTGGATTCGTGGACATGTGTGACCAGTCTGCTGTGGAAGTGTTGAGACCAGTTTGCTGCAGGAGCCATCGCCAGGTCATGACTCCCCCATTTGTTTTTGTTACATTTTTAATGCTTTTTTAAGTTTTTTATTTGTTTATTTAAGTTTTTTAATAATGTATTTAATTTTTTAAATTTATGTTTTGTAATATTATTTTAAATATTTTTAATTTTGATAATTATTAATGTTTACTTTTAAGTTATTTATATATATACTTTTTTATGATTTATTTTTTCCATTTCTTTTGTTTGCTTATTTAAATTTTTTTATTATGTATTTTAATTTTTTTTTTATGTTTTGTTATTTAATTTAATTGTTTTTTAATCATTATTGATTTTTTATGTATATTTTAATTTGACTTGCTTTTTATATGTTTTTATGTTTTCCCATGGTTCGAACTTAATGGCGAGTTTTTTTTTCTGAACTTTATCCACTGGCGAACTTGAACCGAATTTTATCCTCGTCGAACTCGAATTCGAACCTTGTGACTTAGCTTGGAACCTTGAATCTGCTCTAGAACGCCATTGATTCTAGGAACTGGGTAGGAATTCTTCACAGAGTTTTTATTGAGAGTACGATAACCTGTGACAAACTAGCACTCATTACGTTCCATCTCTGGAAATGCAAAAAAACAGGAGATCTGCAAGCAGAAGTATTGGGTTGTACCATTTCCTTGGTTAATATGAAAGTATTATTACTGTCATGAAAAGGAAATACTGTTGAGCCTCTATTGTAGCCGAATCAGCACTTTGATACTTTTTGATATGTATCAAAATATCTATATTCAAAACCTAGAAAATCAAGGCTAAGTTAGATATAATCTATTTTTTGCAAATGATGAAATTAGAATAGATGTTGCTCTTTTCCTTCATATTTTATGCTCATAAAGTAATCAGAACAACATCCTCAAGGAGTTAAGCTGCATTTTGAGCACTGTTGATGCCCAAAGGAATTAAGCTGCATTCTTATGTCCTAAGAGAGTTTTGACTCGGCAATTATCCTTTTCCCTGCATAATGACCTTTCCTTTGTTGAAGCTGAAACTTGTTAATGAAGATGGATGAGCTAATAGCTTTATCCTAATAAATGTTTCCTTCTATGTTTCGATGCACAACTTGCCTGCAAGAATGGATAGCCTGCCCATAAATTATAGCTACAGAAACATTAGCTACCAAATGGGTAACTGACTTTGTATCTGCTTAGCTGGCATTATCCATTAAATGGGTAAATGCCCTTTATATTCTCCCCTGTAAAATTACTAGCTCCCTATGCTAGAAGTCAAATATGAAATCTGGGAGAATTTACGAGGCATAACACAACCCTTTGTAATTTATATGGAAATGACAAAACATAGCCGTGGCTTTTATAAGGAAGTTGAAAATGCTTTGTTTCATTGTGTGGTTTACTTTGATTCTTGTTTTCTAAGTAAGATGAAATCTAGAGTTTACATGATATAAACATATTTCAACTATATCATCATTTCTGATAGAATTGTACGATATTATAAATACTGGAAAGTAAATGCCTTTGAAATCCATGTATTTTGTTTAGGTCGTTACAGTACAAATTTAAGTTGCCTTTGTCGAGGCTTTATTTTTGTTGTCTTCACTATTGTTTAATATCAACTAATGGATTCTTTTCAGGTCTTGAATTGCCATGATTCAATGATATATATATTAGCTCCCTTGAGTTATGCGACTGTGAATGGATGTTCAGATGCTACTATTGTTCTTGGAGCTGTTGGAAAGGTATAATTTGAAGTGTTTTGTTTAGTGGTAGTGGCATTGTTAGTCTTTTCTTCACTTTCTAAAAGTGCACCTCCAAGTCCATATTACTTTTTTGTTTGGCTAAGAGGCAGATTATAAAGACCTCTTTATTCGTAGCTCATGATAATTAATATTTATTATTCCACACTTACAGAGAATCAATATAGAAATGGAAGTATTGGTTTTATCTATTAGTAATGACTTGGGTGCATTTATATTCAATATGTACACGATCTCAACAGCTTTCCACTAAAATTATATTGCATTAAGACCTTTTAAAAAATGGAACAAGAGGAAGTGGTTATTAAAGACAAGAATATTTTATATCAAGAAGTTAGGATTCCCGGGCCTCTTGGTCAAGCAAGTCTTAGATTAGAAGTTTCTCGTAGTGAACTTGTAGCTTAAGTCAGTTTAAGCATGGATTCTGGTAGTTTTATCATACATTTTACATGAGCCCATAGTTAGCTTCAGGCACTTTATAGGATGTTTGGGTTCCTAAAAATCTGTTTTAGGCCCCTCTCACAGGAGGATAAAAGAATGATGCAATCCAAATTCTTTTGGTATCAGTGTTGCTATTTCTGCTGGGTTTGCTTCGACATCAGATACACGCGTCTAATATGTTTTTGGATTGTTTTTCATGATGAATTGTTCACAAATCATAAGTTCCTGTCTTCATGTGGATAAATTCAGTTCATGAAATAGGACTTGCTTTGCCAGTCAAATCTGATGTTGACAAGTGCATCATTAAGAAGTCTGTCATCAGCATGCTGATTTGTATATATGCCAGGATGTTGACGACCCTTCTCACAGAAGAGAAATCTAAATGCCCAAAAAGCAAATTGGTAGGGGGGACAATGAAACATGACCATAGTTATTGTGATGCAAACGGTTGACACAGAAGATGATGGTATTAATAGTGAGCCTTCATCAAGTAGCTGTGAGACATGACAGAAGAAAAATTCAGAAGCCGATAAATGACATTGAATATATTAGTCACACATTGTATAACCCAATCTTTGTATTATAACAATGCCTTTCAAGGCAACATATAGGGCTGTCCCTTAGGATCAACCACAAAGTTAACAACATGCTTAGAACTTAACAGAATTTTTAGACATAGAACTTGGCAGTGTGATGACCTGCAAGACAGTACATGCTCCTCTAATCGATTATGTTGTTAATATAAATACCCTATATTTAATGTCTGATGTGTAAGTATAGCCATAAAAAGGAACTCAATGACCCTTACACCTAGAGCTGTAAAAATGGAGGCTAAACTGAAAAATTAAACATAGATTTATAAAATTGTGAAGTGGGCTCAAATAGTACGGAATAAGCTGGCACTCCCCTCTTTGAAAGTTGGAAGACGTTGTAGAGGAATGATTTTTCCTCCCTCAAAATGCCAAGAGACACACCTCCTCAAGTCTCATTTAAAGATGGGGGGTCTGATGCAAGAGACTTCACTGGATATTGGAGATGTCAGATAATGATAAAAGTCACTGAAGTTGCAGATCCAATTCCAACACGTTCAGGTAAGCTGAAGAAACACCATAACATCCAGAGAATTTGAAAAAAGAGAGAAGGATTGAAGAGTCACTTGTAGTGTTTCTGCAAGAGACTCAATTGTGCTCTTCCTGCCACAGTAATCAGCCATGTCGAGGCCTGAACTTTGGAAGGAAACTCTGCAATCCTGTATCTTCTCACTTATATTTGATTTTTTGTCTTACTCTTTCCAATTTATTAATGGCTATTATGTTTATTTTATTGCATGGCTATATGGATTTTGTTTAATTGACCATAAGCTGGAAACTATAGGGAGAAGTGTCTAAGGAGGTGATTGTGAGATATATGAGGACTCCTTAGTGTTTTACGTGTAATTTGTTTCTCTTATGATGGAAGCAACTTATATAATCAATTGCTATAAAGAGACAACACGCGATTTGCCACAATTGTACATGTTGTACGCCATTTGTACTATCTATATATAAGACTACAAGGGATGTAAACTTGTTATTATTATGTATATATAAAACAAATCTGGTATTGAGAATATGCAAAACCTTGGAAAGAGGACTACTCAACATATCTTAACAGTCCCCTTTTTGTACTTAATAATGAGATGAAATCGCTGAATATAAGAAGCACATTTAAGATGCCTTTGCTCTTAGATCTTGGTTTTTGATTTCAAAAACATGAAAGGTTGATGATAAGTATAACTGTATAACTACGATCCTAACCACGGATGTAGTGCTTCCATTGCTCTAGTGCTTGAACCAATGCATAAAATTGTTTATCATATATATTGTAGTTCTGTTTTGCCACATAAAGTGCTTAAGAACAATGCCTATGGCATAATGATATGTATATGTCTCTATCTGTAAGGGTTGATGCAGATTTGGAAGAGCAAGCAATATAGCTGAGCAAATGTCATCCATGAGTGGCTAAAAACAATTAGTTGTTGGTGCATTACATGATAAATGCTTTTGATTGGATGGTTGATGAAATGGCCTAGAAATGTCAAATGCATTTATTCATACCACCTAGGAAACCTTTCAGATGTGTGGTATTGAATGGAATTGGCCAATTCTTAAGAACTTGGTTTTTAATCTAGGATCACTACGATTCTAACAACCAAGGACGTAGTGCCTCCATTGCACAAGTGCTTGAACCATCATGTAGAACTCTTTATCACATGTACTGTAGTTATATTTTGCTGCAGAAAGTGCCCAAGAACAACACCTATTGCATAATAATAGGCATCGTCTCTATCTGTAAGGGATGATTCAAATTAGGAAGAGCAAGAACTAGAACTGAGAAAATGGCATCTGTGAACTGCTGAAAGGTTTATATTGTTGGCGCATTCCATTATAAGTTCTTTTGATTGGATAGTTGATGTGATGGCCTAGAATGTAAGAGAAGTGTTGAATACATTCGCTGGGAACATTCACATCACTTTGGAAATCTTTCAGATATGTAGTATTGGATGGAGTTGGCCAATACTTAAGGGTTTGGATTTTTTCTTGATCTACGTGTACGCCATTGTGATCAAAACCCAAATATTGAATTGAAAATTTCCCAAACAATGATTTATTCATTTTGTCCTGCAATTTATGCTGCCACAACAGATGAAAATCAATATGGATATGTTTCACTTGGTCCTCTGACATGCTATTGCTATCGACCAATATATCATCCAGATATACTTGTATATTTTTTTCTAAATTTGGGTGAAACATATTATTGATTATTTTCTTGTTGGAGCAGTAGTAAGACCAACAAACAAAACTAGCCGCTCATTTGGACCATATTTTGTTTTGATAATTGTTTTCAGAACACTTGAATGTTCCATATGAGCCTGATAATGGCAAAAAAGTCAAATACATATTTCTAAAATATTTAGCCCCCTTTAACCGGTGCATGACACAATTGTTCTTGTGCAATGGGTCTGCTTTTCCATGATTATTTTGTTCAAGGCGTATTTTGTTCTTTCTGGGCACAATGAGTACTAGAGAATGACATTGAAAAGTTCTTACCACAGTAAAGAAGTTTGTGCAACTGTTTCTTGATCTCTTTACTCTCAATATGCATGTCGTCATGAAATGTAGGAAAATTAGGGAGTGAATTACTTGGAACCAGATCAGTGCTATGCTGGAATATGAGGGGAGAAGAGCCGTTAGGTTCCTCAAAAACATTTGAACATGCATCAATACCAGCTTGAGTACTTGAAGGAGGCATCTTCCAAATGTTATTGTTTGCTTGGAAAAACACACAAATTAATAAGTACTTATTGATATTCCCGAATCTCAATGTTTTCTTTCTAGAAATTATTGAAGAGTTAGGCAAATATTGGAGCTTGTATACTTCACCATCCTTCTGAATTCTTTAGGTGTTGTGTTGCCAATCATGAATGTCATGCTAGTCATATTAGTAAGGATGCCGAGGGATTAACTCAGAACAATATAATGGAGTGGCATTGCATTAAATTATATACTTAATGGGTTCGATGCAAATGTTATTGCACACTGCCTTGTTACCAACATTATATTCCCAACATCTTTGTCACTAAGTTACTAGGGTATGGGTTTTAGTATGGGAAACACCCATTTTTTCGGGACCTTGAGTTTGGTTCATTGTGAAAATGTCCATACATAAAATATAAAATACACAAAATATAAAAATTTAACCATAATATACCAAGTTTTCTGATTGCCATTAGCAATGATGAGAAATTAACCAATTTTAGGTTGAGGGATTTCTTCATGCTCAATGATAGTTTTGGATCATCCTGATAAGTTGCGGATTGAAAGAGGTTCATTGTTGGCTGCAATTTCTGCATCTTGTCTTACTCTTTCTTGCTTTGAACAGCTGTGCATGTTATATTTGAATAAGTGTAGTATTTTCCTTTACCAGTAGATGAATATGGCTGTCATGAACCCTTAGATTATCTGGTAGGGTTAGACAGAATCTTGGAGGTGGAAGTGTTTGGGGAAGAACTAGTAGATTTCGATTTGAGTTTCGAACCTGTTTTTTGAAAGTTGGATCTGGACTTGTCTTTAACAGATATTGCTATTTTATGTGCTCATTTTAAGGAATCCTCAGCAAATTAAGTATCTTCACAAATGGCTAGCAAAGTTTCAAGTGGCATCGAGGCAATTGATCAACAATGATAAATCTTGTGTCATCTTTGTTGACATTCTCGTTAAACTGAAAATGATAAATCCTTATTATTTTGGACCAACTTCCTATTAAGTATTTGGGCTTACCTCTACATGTAAATGTTGTCAACCTGGAGCTGCACCCTGATTCGAAGACGTGCGCGAAACGGTCAGTCCTCTATCCGGCTGAAACAATGGGATCTTCTCACGAGGGTGGGTGCCTCAATAGTGAGAAGAACCTCTAGAGAAGGCTGGTTCCTGTATGATGTATTGATGAAGATTCCTACTCTACGCTGCTGACAACCATGGAAAAGGGAGAAAGAAAACTTAAAGGGGAAATCCTACCTAAAAGAGGGTGATACACCAGAATTATGATCCTACTTAGCTTAGAACCTTGAACACTGAGCGAACAAGAGAGACGGAAGACCTTAGACTTCAATTAATCATTTGTGCATAAGTATTTCATGCAGAGGTTCGGTCCAATGACTAAAACCTGAGGGAAATGGTGGAGAGAGGTCTGATAAAAGACACTTTGCAGCCGCCTAACATCCACTTACAGTTTTAGCAAAAGACAATAAAGAACACTTTAACATGACCTGCGCAAGAACAATATAGCAACTAGGTACAAAACAAAATTTGGGAAGGGAGAAAACTCTACCACTTACGCAAATTGCTGAAGAAATATACACTATGCCACGCTTGAATTCTGAAAGTAAGTACTTCTTATTGATCGAAGAGGTTACACAACTCTTAATGGCAGAGTCTGGTCTAACCAAGAGAAATTGGATGATTTTTAATCAAGGCTAAAAGCCATTATATAACAAATTACAAGAGGCCAAAGATAGGCATATAAACTTGAAGAGAAAGATTTACTTTTGTTAACTCCAAGCTTTACTTGGCCTTAAAATAAAATATAGTTTTCTTTTGTCCTTGCATGAAGCCTATTCGTTTGATGAAGCGAACTTATCCTTGTTATGAACCGTCCACCTCTTCTTTGCATGTAAATCTTCTAGTGGATGTGGCGTTTGATCAATTAGTCAACTCTAAATATGGACTAGTCAACTCCTTGTTAGAACTCAAAACTCCAGTTGAAGCCGGATTTAGTCCTTCGGATGCATGCGTTGAATGAAGATGAAGAGGTCTTTAATTAGTCAACTGAAACTTAGACTGTTTATTCGAAAATAGCTCCGATGTTCAAAAATAGCTTCAACGTTCGAAAATAGCTCCAACGTTTGCATGTAAATCTTCTAATTTTGATCGTGTCTATTTTCGGCAGGATTCCGTATTCAACTCCTTCATCAGATTATCTATTTTCTATTCTTTTTTGCACAGTCAGCTTCCATTTATTTCGGATTTTCTGTTATCTTTTTAATTTCAACGGTTACTTCCTGCAGGAAAAAATTGACGGCCTGCAGGACGTCACCGGAAACTGTAATATTCTCTTCGGAAAATTTTCTCGGGCTTATTTCTGTCATTTTTCTCTGTTGGCCCTTTCGTATTGGTCGCTGAGTCATATTCTGGCGGTTTATTCTCTTGATTGTCTAAGCTTTATTTCTTGCGGCCTTTTTGTTTTGAATGCCTCCGTGGACACTTCCGAATTCCTTCGGACAAAAGTCCAAAGAAATTCATACCCTTAGTTTTTCCGTCTTTCAAAGCTTTTCCGCAACTTCCTTGACTTTTCCCGGGATGTCTGCTGTGTGTAAGTCATTCCAAATTCCTTCGGACTTTTGTCCGAAGGAATTCCTTTGGACAAAAAGTCTGAAGGATTCTAATTGTCTTTGATTTTGCCTTTTTGAAAAGTCTGGGGTCTTCTTTGTTTGACTTGTCTTGAGCCACTTCCGAATTCCTTCAGACTTTTTGTCCAAAGGAATTCCTTCGGACAAAAAGTCCGAAGGATATATCATTCTCTTTGCCTTAGCTTTTATGAAATGCCTTTCGTGATTCCAATGTGTCCTCCGCCAGCCAGCCAGTCCACGTGTCCTTCAGCAGCAGTCCATGTGTCATCCAGCAGTCCAGGTGTCAGTCCACGTGGCCTCCAGCAGTGCCCTTCGGAAAAATTGGAGGCACCCGGACTTTTTGCAACGGTCACTGATTTTTGTCTTCTGCCTTCTTGCAACTTTTCCGAATTTCTCCTAAGTGCTTTACAAACTTGACTGAGTCCGTAGAAATTGCTGAGTGCGTAGATTTATCTGAGTGAGTCCGTAGATTTATCTGACTGAGTCCGTAGATTTTAGCCTGACTGAGTGAGTCCGTAGATATTAGCCTGACTGTGAGTCTATAGAATCAACAAAGGAAAACAATAATATCTTCCTTCCTTGACTAGAGACGAGAACTTGCCAATTGGCAAGAAATAATCTGACTCGTGGAAGATTTGTCAACAGTAAGGACTACATACTATCTTTGGGATTCTATCTTTGCCAATTAAAGCTCAAATTGGCTCAGTGGACTAATCATTGGCTCACTTTCACAGAAAAAAGACAACTTCTGCAGGGTGTTCAGCCAGCTTTTCCTGTATACTATCTTACTCTCCTGCCCATTCCTCGACATGTGGAAGATAAAACCAACTCCATCCAAAGAAGCTTCTTATGGCAAGTGGTGGGTGACAAATATAAACATTTGCTTATGGCGTGGAAGATCATCTGCCAGCTGAAACTTCGATGACTTAACTTTCACAATGTTCAATACTTCAACAAAACCCTTGCTATGAAGGCTGCCTGGAGATTGGGCTAGAATTATTCCACCCCTTGGAGCTCCATCATCGAGGGGAAATACATTTTTCCACTATATACTGATTGTCTCCATGCCAATTGGAGACGCATGCTATTGAAAACAACCCCACCTATTTGTAAGGGAATGAGGATGCTCAAGGAAGATGTAACATGACAGGTTTGGGATGGAGGTATAATTATTTATTGGCAGGTTACTTGGAATGACCAGGCTCCTCTTTTGGCCCTAGGCCTGGTCGAACTCCAAAACCAGCTGTCTAGCTCTAGGATGTATCAGATTTCTGATTACTCTAGAGTCCCAGTTGTTAAGACAGTGCAATGAAACACCCTGAATATACTTCCCATCGGTATTAATAATGCCTTTGAACCCCACACTTTAATTGAGAAATTATTTAACAAACCATTGTTTTATTCCCAAGCCAAGGATCAGATTGTTTGGCCTCACATCAATAGTAGAGATTGTTTAGTATCACCGACCTACAGTTTGATAAAGGATTGATACGGAGTTCGAGGTTTGGCTTATCTTGCATGGCAAGATTTTAACCTTAGAAAATATTCAAGAGGAGGGGTTGTGTGGGACCCTCAATATGCACGAACCGTGTGGACGAGGAAAATGTGTTCCATCTCTTTATCATCTGTCCTTTGGGTAAAGCCCTTCGGAGGATCTTCTCATTGAGAAATGACCCTTGAGCCTCACCTCATCAAAAGATTACCTATTCAATTTAATTTGAATCAGATCTGACCTGCATATCATATACATCATTCACAAACTCATTCCAGGGTTTGCTCTTTGGCAACTGTGGAAGGAGTCAAATTTTAATTTTTTTTTTTTTAATGATGACAAGAAAGAGGTTGGTCAATTCACACAAATAGTCAAAGCCCAGGTCGGGAGCATTGCATTGATACATGCAACATTTTCTCCGGGTTCTGGTGTCAGGTAGTATGACAGCCTTTTATGTTTACATATTATGAAATATTCCATCCCATAAAAAACTACCTTGTTTTGTTGTATCTGCCATGAGGTGGCAGATCCTATCTCCCCAAATTAATATAAGTTAAATTTTGACGGTGCAACAAAGATTTATGCTGGTCATGTTGGAATTGGGTGCATCATCAAGGAGTTTCAAAAGCAAACCAATAATTTTTCTCAACTGCTCACATTGCATCAAGGGTTAAACCTAGTCATTCTCTGTGGTTTATCCAGGTTATAAATTGAGGGTGATTCCAACATTATTATCGAGTACATTTTTCAGGGTTTGGCTACTTAGGAAATGACTGATTTGAGGTATTAAAATGATGGTCTCATCCATTGGACAAAACACTATACAGTATATCTTATTATTTATACTTGATGTTTTGAGAGTTATGGAGTCCGTTCAAAATTTTCATCAAAAAAAGACATCGTTAAACATTCACTGATTTTCTAGCCAACTTGGCTCTAGATCATAACCAGTAAAGACAACTCCAACTGTACAATGACACTTCACTTCTCTCTCTGACTATACACATTCTGGTGGCCTTAGAGAAGCTACCTACCACTAATAAAGCTTACGATGATAAGCAATATCTCTTCTTCCTGGAGGAATTGCAAACTCTCCTTTTCCTCAAAGTTAGCTGAATTTTCATTCCCATGTTGTAGACGTCCCCACATCGCCTTGCTTTTTGGGCCCTTGTTGCACATTGACTTCCTTTCTTTGTATGTGAATCCAATTCAACTTCTTCACTTCACTACCATTTTTGGGCACCTCTTTTCACTCCCATTTTACCATGGTTCTCAAGTTATTTCTAAAGACACATGCCCCTTGTATTTGTCGTCATCAGTGCAATCTAACATTAAAAATTGGCATTTATGGGTCTTAATTACTCTTTACTCTTCTTCTTTGCATATTTTTTTTTGTCTACGCCCCCTTCAACCAACTACACCTTAACCCCTTGTTTCCACTTCTACCTATAACTACCCTCACTTGTTTCCACTTTTGTTTACCATGTACTTTTTCTCACTCAAAACTAAAGGCTTGCTTATTTTTCATCGAATTTTTGCTCGATTTGTGGATTTCATAGGATACTATCGTATGGAATTTGAATTTCATGGAACCTCTTGAATTCCCCCACATCACGTTTATGAATGCCATCCATCCACATCTGTTGATCCCATGGGGCAAAGGTACTTTGTGTGCTTGAGTTTGTGGTTCATTGTTTTTTTCTACCAACATCAGACAAATTTCTCTCGTATCCAATTGCATCAAACTTGTCTAGTGTATCTACTTTTTTATTGTAAAGGTTGCTTTCACCATTGTAACATTTGTAAAATAAATACCATTAAGGGTTTTTTATGGCGATATGGTCCAAAAAAGGTGAATATCCTTAACTAGGGCCAAGGGGGGTGGTTTTAGGGGAGCCCCGACTCTGAGAATGTTTTTGTTTTTGAATTCAACACAGGGATTGTATTGCACATAGATGGAACAAAACAATCTATATTTCCATCCCCCCTATTTCGTGGATTAAACGACACCCCTACTCGGCTTCCATTTCCTCTCCTGATTCACATCGAGGCACAATCACTCATTTGGATATCAATTCTCTCAATTGTTTGAAGATTTTTTGCAAAAGGTAAAAGTTGCTTTCACCGCTACAATGTTTATGAATTTAATATTAAGGGTAACTTTATGGCGATGCAATCCAAAAAAGGTGAATCTCTTTAACTAGGGCCAGGGGGAGTGGTTTTAGGGGAGCCCTGACTCTGAGAATGTTTTTGTTTTTGAATTCAACACGGGAATTGTTTTGCACATAGATGGAACAAAGCAATCTATATTTCCATCCCCCCTATTTCGTGGATTAAACCTCACACCTACTCAACTTCCATTTTGTCTCATGATTCACATCCTTGGGACACGCACTCACTTGGATATCAATTCTCTCTATTGTTTGAAGATTTTTTATGCAGAAGGTAAAAGATGCTTTCACTGCTACAATGTTTTTGAATTTAATATTAAGGGTCACTTTATGGGGAATAGTCCAAAAAAGGTGAACCTCCTTACCCAGGGTCAGGGGGAGTGGTTTTAGGTGATCCCCAACTTTGAGGATATTTTTGTTTTTGAATTCAGTGCAAGGATTGTTTTGCACACAAATGAAGCAAAGTAGCCTATATTTTCCATCCCCTTATCTTGTGTGTTAAATCACACTCCAAATTGGCTTCTCCTTTGTCTCATGATTCACATTAGTGGGACTCAAACACTTGGTTGGATAACAATGCTCTCAATCCTTTGATGATTTTTGATACAAAAGGTGAAATTGAGGTGTTAAGACGCCAATACAACTCTTCAAAACATAATCTCCTGTCTAATATCATGGCTCTTTGGAAAAAGTTCAAGACTGTAAGCATTGGTTAGAAATAAAGTCTCGAACAAGCCTAAATGCAGATGTTACAACACCCCTCTCAAAAGTTTTCAAGTTTACCAAAGACAACCAAAACATCAAAAGATGAATTGCTACCAATAACACCTTGAATGCTTGGCTAGCCAATATGTTTAGATGGTTAGTGTGCAAACAAGGCATGCTAAGAATGACTTGTCAGTTGTTAAGGTGAGGATGGTGAGAGGTTTCAGATGCTAAACATAATGATATCAAACCAATTCACATCTAACAGATGATTCTCAACCTGCAGCAAGAACAAAGGTTTAAAAAATGGCAGCATGTATTTCCATTAGGAACCAACATTCTGGTTCACACTCATATTCATACTAGACCCACGAAGGAAACCTTGTCTCCCCCAACTTCCAAGACTCACCCAATTTCATTGCCTTCTCAAGTTGGGCTGCGTTCACCAAAGCCTCAAATATATCATTGTCTAGGCAGCTAATCTGAATCATGATCCTTAACATTCCTGCGTATCCCTCTTGAAGCTTTTCTGCTTTTGAGCTGGGAAAACCCCTATTGAAGCTTCTTCCTCTTATTGGTCTTGCGGGGCTAAGATTTTACTTGCTCCTCAGGCCATCCATCAAGGAGGGTCTTATGGGGGTTCTGCTAGTTCAAACTGTAATTCAAGGGAAACCAAAACGGACAACATTATCACTACCTTCCTCCCCATGACTGATTCAACAACATAGGAGTTAAATAGAAAAGATGGTTCCTACATCGCCTTTGCCCCCACCCACCTCCGCCGAGTTGTTGGAGTAGTATATTATTTTCTTGTCCAATAACAATAAATATTTGGTGGCTAATGATTATTTTCTGACCACAAGTAACAAAAACCAGCAAAAAAATAATTGAGATAATGAGGAATAAGTGCAATATTGAAGACCTACTAGTACCTACTATGGTTAACCTCCCCTCCAAGTGGTAGGCTATTCAATAGGAAAGCTTTGGACTGGAGGACTTACAAGTGGAAGCCTCTTTTGGTCCTATAATTTGGATTGTTCCTTCTCATGGGAACGATAACTGGGCTACAAAAGGAGGAATGACAGACATGCAAAGAAATGCCCATCTCTGCTCGTACTTCTGGGACTCGGAAGAAGTGCAAGGGCTTTTTGGTTTGCCTTTGGATGGTTGGGCTGGAATTGATGGTTGTGGGTTGTGTTCTATTTTGCTCTTCATTCAAGAAAATACCATGGTAGTTTCCAAGTGGAAATTTTTGGTGTATATTCTTTTAGTCTGCCATGAGAGGGCCTATGTGTAGAAACCCCTGTTTCCCCTGAATTTTGGTACTGAATATTTTTTTGACTGTTTTTGTGTATTTTGATTTTTTTGGTGTTTTTGTATGAAATAAAGAAGAATGCAAATTTGTAGGATAAATTCGTATAAATTCAAATAAATAAATACTGAAACAGTAAACCCTTTTTCTGGCTAAACTATATTCTTATTATTCTTCCCAGATGATTACAATATAATTCCTCTATCATGCATATAAAAATAATATAAAATATTGTTCAAAACCTGATTTTTTCACAGTCTGAAAATAAATCCTAGATCTGGTACGGCTGCAATAAATAAGGTTTTCTCTGGTTGCTGTTTCAAAAACATAGTCGCTGATATCGGTTATACTGCCGCGATTGGTTGGATAATACTGCTGATGTCGGTTTACTCTGCCGATGTCGGTATGTGAGTCGACCGATGTCGGTCTCTGTATGTCGGATAATACTGCCGATGTCGGTTTACTCCGCCGATGTCGGTATGTGCGTTGGCCAATGTCGGTCTCTGCGCTTCTCGCTGGCTGCGACTGCTGCGCGCGATTTGCTCTAAAAGAAAAAAAGCACGCCTTTTTACAGAAACTGTACGGCCTGCTGCAGATTCGTACGGATTTCGTACAACAGCAGTAAAAACTGTACGGCCTGTATGTTGGACGTCTGATCTCAAGAAATATGGTGCTAATATTGAAGATCTTTATCTGGACGATTTTCGGATCAAAACCCTGATGAAATAAATCTCTGTGAAGCTCTGTGATAATCTGTGTGAAATTATCTCTCTCCTAGCAATAGATCAGCTGATATTTCACAACCTCTGAATTGCACACACTGAAGATTGCACGTTCTCCAATGCAAATCAAATACTGGAAACCCTTGGCTCAGTCTTCTCAAAAAATACTTAGCAAAAATTTGTCTTCAACATGAATGAATGGCACACCCTCCAATGAGAAACCCTTATATCCTCTAAAAGGTGCGCTTGCCGTAATTAGGGTTTCTTTCTCTTTTAATTTTTCCATAATCTAAAGACAATTTTAATTATAAAAATATAAGTAAAACGGCCCCTTCATAATGAGCGCCCCCTTGGGTCAAAACGCCTAAGTCATTAAATTATGCCAAATAATTAATATTTAATCAAATCAATTAAATATTAATATCTCCCTCAATACATATCCGATTCTCGAACCGTCTGAAGTTGGCGAACAAGGGAGTGATTCTGCACATGACCATACCATAACAGGGGTGCTCCGCTGAGTACCAAAAATCCCTAAAAAATAGGAACTCAGGCAGATTGTGTCTGAAAGAGCTCGAACGAAAGCCAACTGGAAAAATTATGATAGTCGAAGCCAAGCCAAGCCAAGCTCCATCAAGACCCCCTATCCATCCTATCAGCCTACGAGGGTCGCATAATAGGCTAATCATCAGCTCTGAGAGATGTCAATTGGAAAGGGGACATGACAGTCCGCCGCTCCTGAAATTACTTGTCCCCAAGCAATCGCTGAACAATAAACCAATCAATCCACCTGGATCCCAAATGTAGTCATGATCTATATTGATGTCAATCAACACAAGCTCCTGCAATATCCTTTGAAATATAATCAAGAGGAATCCATAATCAAATTGGCAAATACAACTCAACCAAACTTTAAAATCACAACTGCCACAGTCAGGGACACATGAGAAACAAACTCTCGAATTATCAGAACCCAAGTAGAGTGGACATCTCAAACTGCCAAAATCGCAAATACCATATACACATTCCACCATGCTATGCGGAAGTCACACTCCAACTCTGCAACAACTTCCAAATGGAACTACGCCAAGTGCGGAGAATCCACACAATGTACCTCTACTGTAATCAACATATCTCTGCAGATCACCGACCACGGTCTCACCACCCAAACTCCTATGCATCGCTGATAATGAAGAGACATCACATACTAGATAGCAATAACACAAACCAAATCTACTTGCCATCAACTCCTGCTCTAAGTCATGCACTGACAAACTGTCAACCCCAACACCTATCACCATGCCATGTCTATCACAACTCTCATCCCATGGCGTCAAACCATCCCATATCCCATACTTGATGACAAGCACTTATAGTGTAATGTCGATAAAATGCGCCACTCTCAGTGGCTCAGACTGCAATCTAGAAGAAACTAACTGCAATTGACCACTAACCAAGCCCGAACCAACTATTACCTCCGAAGACACCTCCAAAGGAGTAGTATCACAAACAAGAACCAAACCAACTGTTGGCTCACCAACATCACAACTGATCCCTGACACAACCTCACTAGTCCCTGTGCCATCAGTAGTAGAGACCATCACCATATCAGGCTGAATACCATGCTCAATTGCAGCACCCAACTCAACTGAATCTAACTTCAGTGGAAACGAACCAGGTAAGCCAATACTAACATCGAGGATAGATATATGCTCATCCCCACTGTCTCTAACGATCTCGACTATGGACATCCTCGGGTCACCAGATACCACACCCTGTGATTGTACGGACTCTGGTAAAGACGGAAGTCGCTCTAACTCCATGGTCACCTCAGCCAAATGAAACTGCGACTCCTCGAAAGCCAACTGCGTACTCTTAAGAATCTCAGAAGTCACCTCGAGCTGCTGAGTAAGCTCACTCACCTTATCTTCCTTGACCAATAATGCATCATATGCTGTACTGCCCCACTCTCTAAGATAATCTTTGTTGTCTACTAACCGCATATAATCCTGTCTCAAAATCCGGATAGCCTCCCATAAAGAGTGGATCTTTGTCAAGGAAAAATAACTGCCTCTCTGCTCATCACTAGTAGGAGAACCCCACCCATAAACTGCTAACAACTGACGAGCAGCATCGAAATGCTCGCAAGCGATAGCAATGTCTCGCTCACTAACTCTCAGCTGACTAGACACATGATTGTGTTGGCTGGTCGAACTCCTATACTCTACCCCTGGCAAACTGTCCAAAGGAGTAACCTCAGAATAACTATCATCTGTAATACTGCCATCCAAATTCGGTAGACCAATTGTTGAACTCGTATCATCAAACGGAGTGACTGAAACATCCATATAAACCTCCGTATCAAAGGAACCCGCTGAAGAGACTAAGTCCTCAACACTGTCCACAACATCCCCCTGGGTGTCATCTGCAATAATCGGATCCTGGGACTCTTCTATAGACTCTGCCATATCTGAAAGATCATCAACCCATTCCAACATGAATGGTTCACTAGATACTTGAACAATGCCCAACACAGAGTTATAAAAACTAATTCCAGCATCAGACAAGCTGCTGGCATGGATGAGAACTACACCTGGTAAACTACTAATCAAGTCCATGATAGTGCAACAGATACCACTACCAAAGAATGATAGATATCTTTGAGTAATGTGAACAATACCAACTGACTTCATGCACCTGTCTCTTGTACCCACTACAATCTCTGAATCCGGAGTGTGAATGCTAGACATACTCATATCATCATCAACATGTGACCTGTCTGTAAAAGAAAGCCGAGTCCCTGCCACGTGCGCTAACTCCTGAACTGAACTCACCTCAAGACAAAGCTCGTCCACATGTCTCTCAGAATCCTGGAGAGCCAACTAAGTACACACCAAGGAATTCTGAGTATCCTCCAGCTCATGAGAAAGCCGGTCAACCTTCTCTTCTTTAATGCATCTAAATAGATTCCCGCAAGATTAAGGAGATGATCGCGATCTGAAAGTAGGTGTATGTAACTTACCTTCATTGCCTCCATGCCTTCCTTGATCTGCTGTAAGTCGTCACAAGAAGACCCTGCTGTGACTCCTTTCTGTCTCTCCTGCAGTTGAATCATCCAAATGTGATTCTCGATCGATTCATGCATTCTATCATAATGAGATAAAGCCGCGACAATATCCTTTCCCCTCGTCTTCAGCTGGCTCGCCAAACCACGGGAAGAACTACTAACCTCTATCTCATGTGAAGAAGCATCCAACTGTGCCTGATACACATTTTCTGCAAAGTCCTGAATGCTCACTTTCTGATCAACTGTACTATCCTCAAACATGACAAGATCCTTAACTGTTGTAACTTCATCTGGACCAACTGTACTGGAATCACTATCTGTGTCAATCATGCAATCCGATGTGCCTGTGATATCACCTTCTGATGCAACTAGCTCAACCGGCACAACATCTTTAACCGCTTCTGCCTGTGAAGATACTGCAGATAAATCATACCCGAAGATGTGTTAATGTCACCCTGTATTGGATCAGCGTGTCTGTCAAACTCATCATTCAAGTTTCTGCCTGTCATAGGGAAAGTACTACGATCCTTAGGCCTATCAATTAAACTCTTTAACCACACACATGCCATAGGTGACAAATTCCTTTCTTTTGTCCAAACATACCATAAATCTTCTGCCAAAAATTTAGAAATTTTATCCTCTTCAAACAAGATTGTGAACATGATAGAGTGCATCGATACTAATACATCGCTGGAATGAAACTCATCCATAATATTCCAAAATGTGTTAAACATCCTGCGAATGTCACCAATACAACCTACTGACAGCATAATGTTTTCAAATCTACACCTTGCAAATACTTAAATTAATCTTGCCCTCTTTGTGAAATGAGGGTGCCTAATGTCATCCAACTTTTCGAAGCTTTTCACCATGGCATGAAGTACCTCTCTCATAATCTGATCATCATAAGAATTAAAGCCAGCTATTATCCTCATGATTTCACTAATGCAAGAGAGAGCTGCAAGTCTTACCACCTCATCATGATGTCTCAATAATCGAGCCTTCACCAACGAACCAAATGCTGGAGATAAAGCTGTTTGCATAGCATAGGAATCTAACTGATCAACCTTGCCTAAATAAGTTTCCAACTTCTCCAAAGTTCTTAGAAGGTCCTCTGTTCGCTGAAATGGACGATCTAATTTCTTCTTTGCATTGTGCATTCTTTCTTCCAAATCCTTGTCTCCTGTTAAAGCCATACTGATAATCGAATTCAATCTGAAATAACCCAATCAGGCTGGCAAAAAACTGCTCTGATACCACTGTAGAAACCCCTGTTTCCCTTGAATTTTGGTATCGAATATTTTTTTGATTTTTTTTGTGTATTTTGATTTTTTTGGTGTTTTTGTATGAAATAAAGAAGAATGCGAATTTGCAAGATAAATTCGTATAAATTCAAATAAATAAATACTAAAACAGTAAACCCTTTTTCTGGCTAAACTATATTCTTATTATTCTTTCCAGATGATTACAATATAATTCCTCTATCATGCATATAAAAATAATATAAAATATTGTTCAAAACTTGATTTTTCCGCAATCTGAAAATAAACCTTAGATCTGGTATTGCTGGTGCGATTGCAATAAATAAGCTTTTCTCTGGTTGCTGTTTCAAAAACACAGTCGCCGATGTCGGTTATACTGTCGTGGTCGGTCGGATAATACTGCTGATGTCGGTTTACTCTGTCGATGTTGGTATGTGAGTCGGCCGATGTCGGTCTCTGTCGGTCGGATAATAATGTCGATGTCGGTTTACTCCGTCGATGTTGGTATGTGAGTCGGCCGATGTCGGTCTCTGCGTTGCCGATGTCGGTCTTTGCACTTCCTGCTGGCTGCGACTGCTACGCACGATTTGCTCTAGAAGAAAAAAACATGCCTTTTTTCAGAAACTGTATAGCCTGTTGCAGATTCGTACGTATTTCGTACAACAGTAAAAACTGTACAGCCTGTATGCTGGACGTCTGATCTCAAAAAATATGGCGCTAATACTGAAGATCTTTATCTAGACGATTTTCGGATCAAAACCCTGATGAAATAAATCTCTGTGAAGCTTTGTGATAATCTGTGTGTGAAATTATCACTCTCCTAGCAATAAATCAGCTGATATTTCACAACCTCTGAATTGCACACATTGAAGATTGCACGTTCTCCAATGCAAATCGAATACTGGAAACCCTTGGCTCAGTCTTCTCAGAAAATACTTAGCAAAAATTTGTCTTCAACATGAATGAATGGCACACCCTCCAATGAGAAACCCTTATATCCTCTAAAAGGTGCGCTTGCCCTAATTAGGGTTTCATAATTAAAAATTAGGGTTTCTTTCTCTTTTAATTTTTTCATAGTCTAAAGACACAATTTTAATTATAAAAATATAATTAAAACGGCCCCCTTCATAATGAGTGCCCCCTTGGGTCAAAATGCCTAAGTCATTAAATTACGCCAAACAATTAATATTTAATCAAATCAATTAAATATTAATATCTCCCTTAATACATATCCGATTCTCGAACCGTCTGAAGCTGGCGAACAAGGGAGTGATTCCGCACATGACCATACCATAACAGGGGTGCTCCGCTGAGTACCAAAAATCCCTAAAAAATAGGAACTCAGGCAGACTGTGTTCGAAAGAGCCCGAACGAAAGCCAACTGGAAACATTATGATAGTCGAAGCCAAGCCAAGCTCCATCAAGACCCCCTATCCATCCTATCAGCCTACGAGGGTCGCATAATAGGCTAATCATCAGCTCTGAGAGATGTCAACTGGAAAGGGGACATGACACTATGTCCTCTCAAGATACGTTTCTAAGAATTGACAATAATTTTGTTTTGAAGGTCGTGGTTATTATTCATGTTTTTAATGTAGACCAATGGTTTCTTTTTGCGGACAAATTAGTTTAGTTTTCATTTTTTTTTTGTCTTTTTTGATATTTGTTCATGTAATCATGTTTCGTGGAGTAGATGGTGGTGCCTTATTGATCCATAAACTAGGTAGATATTCCACACTAAGCTTCACCAACATGGATCCTATACTCTTAGCTCAACATATGATTGATAGAAGACTGTTGTATACTTTCAATGCTAAAACATAGATAAACAAATGCTGGAAATGAATTGTACAATGTATTAAATATAAAAAGAGAAGCATAAGATAAATCCAAAGCATAAGGTGCACACACTATATAACCTAGAGAAACTCGGTGTGGGAAAAACTCTAGTGGGTGAGGCAGTAGCTCTCCCTTTCCACTATTTAATTCAACAATTGTACAACTTACTGCCAAATATGGCCTTCATGATCAAAGCTTTCGTTACTACACTATCCAAAGCTTGCACACAAGATTGCTTTGCACTTCTTAGACACTTCACAGCGACCCAACACAACTAGCACAACCATTCACAACCAAAAAACAATGAGACGACATGAACAAGGACCCAAATTTCTAAACTACAATGTATATCCAGCTTCAAGACTTGTCACTGACTTTTCTGATAATCTATGCCTTCAATAGAGATTGTATTTATGCCCTTCCATCTTGGAACCTGCCAAAGACTTCAAACAAACCGTCGAAAAGATTTGAAAGCGTTTTCAACCGCTCCTCTGTTTGTCTTTTGGTTGGTGGTGAAATTGTCGCTTTAAGCAAACCAAAGATTCCGAAATTTCCACATGTAGATATAGGGGGTTATGCAACCGCCACTTGCGCTTATCAGAAGTTGCCTCATCTTTAACGAAACCTTTAGATTCCAAGGTTGCAAGAGGCTGACTTCATTGTTACAAGAATGTCTAGACCATCCTAAAACTGATTCTTCCACTGCAACTTAACTGAATAGTTCATTTTACATGAACAAGTTTGAAGAAGTGACTTACATAGCGTTTTCAATATATGAATTACACAATTGGGTATAGAGGAAATGAACTAAAATACATGCCTAGTAAACTATATTCATATTTTGGATCATGCCTCCCCAATTTGAGGTTTTAAAGTCCCTAAAAGCTTCATAACTCTATGAGTGAGGAAATCTCTTCGTCACATCTTCTCTGGTATACCGTTTGGCTTTACCGGTAGCTTTCCTTTTAACCCAACCAACCAATGCTTTTGCACTCTTCTTCTTGTCCTCTCCTTGTGTAGCACATCCTCCTCTTTCAATTCCAGTGACTATTAGGAGCGAGGTATTCAATTGAAGCTATAACAACCCTTTATCTTCATTGTCTAACATAAAAGGCTCAAAGAGATGTAAGTTCTTAACATTGACTATGTAATAAATTTTCATATAAGGAGGCAAATCAAGTCTAAATGCATTCTTGCCCACTTGTTCTAAAATTTCAAACGGATCATACCTGAGAGGCTTAAGTGTCTTAGTCTTTCCTTGGAGCCTCTCTCGACTCAAGTACAAGCACATCTTGTTACCAACAAGGAAACTATGTTTAGTTCTATGTTGATCTTATCTTGCTTTGTACATGGCTTGTGACTCCTTCAACCTTTCTTGCACTTGGAGGTGAACTGGCTGAATTTTCTCAATGAACTTTTCAACTTTGTGGACCTTTTGATCCACTTTTTCATTTCCTTTGTATGGTTGTCTCAAAACAACATCAAATGCACTCGGAGGTAAATAACCAAAACAAGTTTCATAAGAAGTTTTTATAGGAGAAGAATGCACTGCCTTGTCATAGGAATGTTGAATATAGACCAAATTTTCATCCTAAGTCTTAGGGTGATTCCTATTATACCCTCTCAAGACCTGTACCAATGTTCTATTCACGATTTCTGTTTGTTCATCAGTTTGTGGGTGAAAAGCGGTAAACTATTTCAGCTTGGTTTCCATCTTCTCCCATAATGTGGCCCAAAAGTTACCAATTTTTTTTGAATTTTGATCATAAACAATAGAACTAGGCAAACCAAAATGAACCCACATATTAGCAATGAACAACTTAGTTGCATCGCTACCTTTTGTCTTTTTACAAGAAATAAGACTACATATTTTACTAAACCGGTCCATTTTCACAAAGAGATAGTCATGCCCTTGACATTGGCAATCCACCTACAAAATCCATGGAAATGCTTTCCCATGGTCCAAAAGGAATTAGTAATGGCTTATACAAATTATTACTAGGCTTGTTTGTATCACATAATACACATCTCCTTATGAACTTAGCAACATCAAACTGCATATTTGGCCTTAAAACATACCTCTATAAATTTGCAACTGTCTTTGTAACACCAAAATGTTCTACAATTTTTGACGTGTGTGCTTCTCTCATTAGTTGAATTATTTCCTCCTTAGGCACACAAAGCCTACTTAACTTGTAGAGCCACTTGTATTGAATGTAATAATCCCCCTTGAGCGCAAATCCTGCACTTTGGGACCCCTTTTCTTGAAGAAATGGCTCCCATAAAATTGCATTAAGATCATATCCTTCTATATAAAACTCACATAAAAGTCTAAAAAGGAGTTATGGTGCCCATGGTTGGAATCAAGGAGGTTTGGATAACATATCAGTAATTTTGTTAGTCACACCTTATAATTTATAATCAAATAAAATTGTTGCAAAAACTCCATCCAGTTATAGTGTCTAGCTTGCTGAAGTTTGGTTTTTGCTTGCAAATATTGAAGAGGTTGGTGATCTATGTGGACAATAGTTTCCTTACTCTTAAGATAGTGTTTCCATTTCTTGACCGATTGAATAAGAGCACACATTTCTTTATCGTATGTAAAATAATCTAGAATTGCTCCATGAAATAATTCTGAATGGTAACATACGTTTAACTTCCTTGTAATATGACAGTCCTCATATCATAGTTGCCAGCATTTGTTTCTAGCTCAAATGGCAGCTACAAGTTAGGCAAAGCTGATACCGAAGCATGGCTAATCTTGTGTTTGAACATATCAAATGTGTCTTGTTGCTTCTTACCCCAAATAAAAGTGTTACCACTTGTTGTAATGGCATGCAAAGGTGCCACTATGGAAGAAAAAACCTTGATGAACTTCCTTATATATTGAAATGCACCAACAAAAATCCTTGTTTTGATCACATTAAAAGGCTTTGGCCGCTTCACGATGGCCTCATCTTTGTTGTATCAATCCTCAATTCCCCATCTCCAACTACATGCCCCAAGTAGACAAGTGATTGTTAAGCAAACTCACATTTATTCTTATTCAACACTAAGTTGTTAAAAACTGGAAAAACTTGTTTTAAATGATCATGATGTCCATCAAAATTTCTGTTGAGAACAAAAATATCATCCAAATATAGAATGGTGAAGGAATCGATAAATGATTTCATTACCTCATTCATCAACCACATGAAGGTTGCTGGTGTATTGCATAGCCCAAAATGTAGAACCAATCATTCATACAACCATTGCTTTGTCTTGAACGTTGTCTTCCAAATGTCCTCTTCTTTAATACTCACTTGGTGATACTTAGATTTCAATTCTAACAAAGTAAAATATTTGGCATGCTGAAGTTGATGTAGAAAGTCATCAATGTGTGGAATAGGGTACATATTTTTGATGGTTATTTTGTTAAGTGCTTTATAATCAACACATTCTCTATGATCCTTCTTTAGTACTAAGACAAGAGGAAAACTACATGGAGAAGTACTAGGACAAATTACACCAAGCTTCTCCATGAGAATCCCAATGATGGACTCTAACTGATCAAGTTCGCTCATAGAAAAAGAGATGCTAGCCACTCCTTCAATCTTGTGAAATTGCTCTTCTGCTATAGGGGCATCTCATCAGAACGAACCATACAACCGATTTCCTACTTCCACTTCCTTGTGGAAATGTCTTCTTCAAAGGGAACTAGGATACCTTTACCACTAGCATTGTGTAGTGTCCCACCCCAAATGGAACAATCTCTATTTGCAATTTGGCTTGATTAATTTTCAATTTGATACATGGCACATTTTGTCAAACTGAGATCTTTTGCCTTGCATATATTTTGACAATATTTAAAAGAAATGCTTGAACAGAAATAACAATCATATTTCACTCCCTATTTCATACATATTTGATGAACATATAAGAGTTCTGAAGATATGAAAGCTACAATTTTTACACTTCATTCAGAGTAAAGATAAATAAGCAGACTTCAACAATTTCACACCGCCGTTATGCTACAACAGTAAAGATTTAGTATTCAACGCATATATTTCTGTTCATTACATATCATTGACAGTCATAGGAACTGATTTCACCCAACCTGAAACCCAATGCATGCCTTGAATGAGCAGCAACAACTGTAGTCATTGGGGACTCAGATTTATGAGCACGTACAGATAAGGTATTGACTGATTTTGATCGTACTTGGACTGAGAACTCTTAACAACACTTGTAGATTGAATGTATATGCCCAAGAAACTCCCACGTCCAGTCTCTTATGAACAGCATACACTTCCAACAATAAATGTGCAGCTCAGATAACAATAACAGCAAGATAAGATGTGCATCTTGGGCAATAATAGTCACACGTCCAGGTCTGATTTAACACTCACAGCAAACCAATCATCAACAACAAAAAATAACTAAGATATACAAATCGTGTTCTAACCTTAATCCGAGCATCCACGGATCACTGTAGCAGCGGCACAGATCACTGTAGCAAGTTCCAAAAATTGTTAAATCTTCACAAATTATGCACAAATTTGACTGCTGGATAAAGCTAACTCAAGAGCAACCTTCAGAAGATATTTCACCACCTTAGAAAGCTGTCACAATGAAGATACTTTGTTCTCCAAAGCCTCTAAATTGCAGAAGTTTGCAGAAACCATAGGTTTCTTCTTTTCCACAACCAATCACCAAAAATTATAAGAGTAATATGATTGAATGAATTCCAATTGCTTTGGTTGATCCCTTTTTTATAATTTCTCATGAAGAGGTCGATCCTCTAGAAGCCTCCCTTTTTAATCATTTAAAAATAACATTAAATGTGCATTTAAACTTTATCAAATATTTCTTTGAAGTGGGTAACCAAATTAATTAATCATTTAATGTACTTAAGTCATTAAATGGCCCATTTTAGACATAAAGTTATAATATAACTTTATGATATACTTTTAATGATTAATTATTATTAAAGTCACCTTTAATAATAATTAAATGATATAACTTGCACATTAATACTTATTTCGTTAGGCCAACTGAAAACTGAGATCAACATTAAAACCACATGTCCAGGTGCCTTACTAAAAATAGAAATATTGGACTCTCATGCCTTGTTGACTTACTATAAGTAGTAAGTGTGTAAAACTGAGTCCTGAATCACCCAATGAAGGCCAATCCTGAACCAAACTGAGCTTTGGACAAGAAAATACTTACATAATTGCCAAACATGACCCTCTAACCATTTGCATTAGCCTACGAGGGTCAGCTAATAGGCTAAACCATGAAGAAACTGGAGCGAGTATCAAAGGGGACATTGCAGTCCGCCCTCCCTGAAATTGCTTGTTCCCAAGCAATTTCAACCGTCGAAAGAAAACCCTTCGAAAGATCACTCCACTCGGATCCCAAAGGAAGTCTTGTATAATGTCCCTCACAGTCGCAACTGACTTCGAAAGAACCAGCATATGAACAACTGACAAAACATTGTAACCAACTTCATATCCGGTGTCATGTATCCCAGGAGTATGAACTTCAAGGGGAAACGACTCACAATGCTGACAACGTTTGCTTCCCATATCAGTGCAAGGTAGGATATCATACAAATTGTCCACCACATATGCATCATAATTGTTCATCTGAAACAAATCGTGTACAGGTGAATCAAAAGCAAAACTGTAGGCACCCCTCATTGTGTACACACTGTAAAACTCCTCATTGAGCCCCCCTGGAATCTTGATGCACTAGAAGGATCCCAAACACTGCGATTATTGCCCAACTCTGAACTAACATCTGGAGGAAGATTGGCATCAAGCTCGAAGAGTGGATTGTCATAAACCACTCTAGTATCGGACTCAAATAATGGATTATTCACAAACTGCACAACTACTCCATGTTGATCTGAGTCATCCATCTCCAAACTGCTGGAGCAACGATTAGAATCAAACTCCTGCACTGACTCGCACTCCTCCTGTACCAGCTCCTCTCTCTTTTCGCCCTTCCCTCTACAGAGACAGATAGAATGCAAGCTCCCATTTGCAATTCCCCTCAACACATAACCTCTACCATTCATTTTAAACTTCATCTCCGTTTTAGGTACATTAAGGGTAAATTATCCAATGTTTTGGAGCCATTTCATGCCCAACACTATGTCCATCTCACCCATGTTGACTACATAGAAGTTAGCCTGTAACTCGTAGTCATTTGACAACAGAGTGAGGTTACATATCCGCTTGGTGCAAGTGAGGGTATATCCATCGACAACTTTGACTCTGAATCCATCAAAACCCTCAGGTTGAAGTCTACATCTAGCCATAAAACCCTCATCAATAAACTTATGTGTTGCTTCAGTGTCAAGCATAGCAATGCAATGTTGTCCATTGACTGTTCCTCTAAATTTAAATGGTCTCATTTTGTATATTAGCAAGGAATGCCAAAGGAGCCGAATTTCCATCAGGCCCAAACTTTGCAGAGGCCTTTCCATCCTGATGATCCCCTGAAGCAGCTTGCTGATTTGAATTTTCAGAATCAGAATCCTCATAATATGCCCACATTATATGATTTGCCTTGCCCTTAGGCCTCAAAGGGCAGTCATGATCCCTGTTGTAAGGTTCCTTTCACCAGTAACACAATTTCTTTTTCCTTAACTCCCGTGATTCCTCGTCCACCATGGTTGCTTTCTTTTTCTTATCAGCAAATTGTTGGGGACTCTCATTGCTGGAAGAAGGAACATCTTTAGGCGTAGACTTGCTTTTCAAGGCTGCGAACTCCATACTTCTAGCCTTCCTTATAGCCTCCTGAAGTGTCGCGGGATCAAAGGCTTTTATCCACCCTCTCATTGGTTCCACTAAGCCTTCATTAAACACCATGATCAATCTCCTTTCTGATATGTTGGGAAACGTAACCGATAGTTTCTGAAAGTCACCTATGTAAGCTTCCAAACGCCCGACCTGCTTGCGTTGAGCCAAATCTCTGAAGTATGTTTCAGGGTCTTTCTTATCAAAGTGCTCAATCGACTTGTCAACAAACTCCTAGTAAGAGGTTATGCGATTATGCTGCAATGTGGCCATCCTGTGGTACCACCAATCGTGAGCGGCCCGCTTCAAGTGTAAAGTGGCATATTTGATTGCATTCGTCTCCGCCATAGGTCGAAGGTTCAATAAAGTGTCTAGCTTGTGAACCCAAACCTGTGCTGTACTCTTACCACTTCCATCAAATGTAGGCAACGTGAGTTTGCTGGTGGCTTGTTTCAATTCCCTATTTAAGTTTTTTGGCGTCCGGTCTTGCCTCGATCTGTAGTGCTCTCTTCTCTGACTTACAAACCGATTAAAACTTATGCGTTCCCTAACTTGAGGTGTCAACAACTCCCATTCATCATTTGCTGCCATAAGATTTTCTGCAAACATTGTCTCACCCTCTTCTTCAACATTTTCTTCTTCTGGTTCATTTCTCTAAAATGTGGGGCATGTAGGTCTATCACTAGTACGAGTGGGAGCTCTATGTGCTCTGGGGGTTCCCACTATGCTCTTGACATCATCTGGTATTTGGTTTTGCCGTACTTGTGGGTTCATTTGTTGTATCATTGTAGTAAGTGCCCTCAAAGCATCTGCTGCTCTGCTGCCATGTGTCTAAAAGTCTCTAGTGCTTCCCTTCATTTCTTGGTGGACCTTCTCTTTCCCTATCACCCATTATTCCTAATCGTGTGTCCTCAAATTGATTTTCCTCTTGTTCAGCTCTCTTACGAGTATAATACTTGTGAGAACTTTTCCTTTGTGGTTGCATATGAAACCTTTATTCCTCTAGGATGGCAGGATCAAGGCTCTGATAACACTGTAGTGTCCCATCCCAAATGCAACAATCTCTATTTGCAATTTGGCTCGATTAATTTTCAATTTGATACATGGGACATTTTGTCAAACTGAGATCTTTTGCCTTGCATATATTTTGACAATATCTAAAAGAAATGCTTGAATAGAAATAACAATCAGATTTCACTCCCTATTTCATACATATTTGATGAACATATGAAAGCTACAAGTTTTACACTTCATTCAGAGTAAAAATAAATAAGCAGACTTCAACAATTTCACACCTCCGTTATGCTACAACAGTAAAGACTTAGTATTCAACGCATATATTTCTGTTCATTACATATCATTGACATTCATAGGAACTGATTTCACCCAACCTGAAACCCAATGCATGCCTTGAATGAGCAGCAACAATTGTAGTCGTTGGGGACTCAGATTTATCAGCATGTACAGGTAAGGTATTGACTGATTTTGATCGTACTTGGACTGAGAACTCTTAACAGCACTTGGAGATTGAATGTATATGCTCAGGAAACTCCCACGCCCAGCCTCTTATGAACAGCATTCACTTCCAGCAATAAATGTGCAGCTCAGATAACAATAACAGCAAGATAAGATGTGCATCTTGGGCAATAACAGTCACACTTATAGGTCTGATTTAACATTCAGAACAAACCAATCATCAACAACAACAAATTACTAAGATATGCAAGTTATGTTCTAACCTCAATCCGAGCATCCATGGATTACTGTAGCAGCGGTACCGATCACTGTAGCAGCTACAGGGATCACTGTAGTAAGTTCCAAAAATTGTTAAATCTTCACAAATTATGCACACATTTGACTGCTGGATACAGCCAACTCAAGAGCAACCTTCAGAAGATATTTCACCACCTCAGAAAGCTGTCACAATGAAGATACTTCGTTCTCCAAAGCCTCTAAATTGCAGAAATTTGTAGAAACCGTTGGTTTCTTCTTCTCCATAGCAAATCACCAAAATACATAAGAGTAATATGATTGAATGAATTCCAATTGCTTTGGTTGATCCCTTTTTTATAATTTCTCATGAAGAGGTCGATCCTCTAGAAGCCTCCCTTTTTAATCATTTAAAAATAACATTAAATGTGTATTTAAACTTTATCAAATATTTCTTTGAAGTGGGTACCCAAATTAATTAATCATTTAATGTATTGAAGTCATTAAATGGCCCCTTTTAAACACCAAGTTATAATATAACTTTATGATATACTTTTAATGATTAATTATTATTAAAGTCAGTTTTAATAATAATTAAATGATATACTTGCACATTAATACTTATTTCGTCAGGGCAACTGAAAACTGGGATCAACACTGAAACCACCACATGTCCAGGGGCCTTACTAAAAATAGAAATACTAAACTCTCATGACCTGCTGACTTACTATAAGTAGTAAGTGTGTGAAACTGAGTCCTGAATCACCCAACGAAGGCCAATCCTAAACCAAATTGAGCTCTGGAGAAGAAAATACTTAGATAACTGCCGAACATGACCCTCTAATCATTTGCATTAGCCTACGAGGGTCAGTTAATAGGCTAAACCATCAAGAAACTTGAGCGAGCTAAAAAGGGGACATTACACATTGTTTGCTCTAGCGATGGGCATATATTGCAATGTAGTCACAGACACACAAAACCATACTAAAGGACTAATGCTGATACTATACCAGCTTTGATACCAATTTGATATGTAAACTAGGTGGATATTTCACACTAAGCTTCTCTAACAGGGATCGTATACTCTTTGCTCAACATATGTTTGATAGATGATTGTTCTAGATTGCTTTCAATTCTAAAATAAAAGAAAATAAGTGATGGAAATGAAATGTACAACATACTGATCATAAATAAGGAAGCATAAGATAAGCCAAAACATAAGATGAACACACTATATGACTTGGAGAAATCCGGTGTGGGAAATACTCTAGTGGGTGAGGCAATTGCTTTCCCCTTCCACTATGTAATTCAACAATTGTACATCTTACTGTGAAACATGGCTTGCATGGACAAATCTTCCATTATTACACTATTCAAAGCTGGCATACGGGATTGCTTTGCACTTATTAAACACTTTACTGTGATCCAACACAAGTGGTCCAACCATTCACAACTAGGAAGCAATGAGACAACATGAACAAGGACCCAAACTTGCAAACTACAATGTACTTGTGCAAAAATATTCTCATAGTATATTCCATCTAGTTGGGAAAAACCTTTTGCAACAAGACAAGTCTTGTACTTGTCCAAAGTACCATCAGCTTTGCATTTGAATTTGTACAACCATTTGCATCCAATAGGTTGTTTATGTGGTGGTAAATCCAACAATTTCTAGGTATGGTTCTTCATCAAGACATCATATTCAACTTGCATGGTAGTCTCCCATTCAGGTTGGCCCTTTTATTTTGAGTATTTCTCAAGTTTAGTTACTGTGAAAAGATTAGAGGCAAGAGCAAAATGAAAATGCTCAGCGGAATCAAAAACTTTTTCGGTTCTTCAAGGCTGTGCATCTTATTGAGGTATTTCATCCTCCCACACATCTTGTATAGTGGAATAAAACCGTAGGTGATTGTGGCACCGAAGAATCGTGTGTTGGCTGAATATCAATCGACTTGTTGACCAACGTAGGTTGGCATCGCCAATATACCAGTGGAGCATTATAAATATATGTCATGGGCTATTGCACTAGAGTCTATGAAGGAGTACTAGATGAATTAGATTTACCATTTTTCAAAGGAACCACAACACTAGATTCAAATACCTCAAAGATTGCTTATTGGTTACAAAAAATGAAGGATGCTTTCTCCTTCACATCAACATATCAACTAATGACTATCTTGTTAATGGAAGTATCAATAAGTCTATAGGCCTTCAATTGGTCACGATAGCAAGTAAAGAAATAACTAGCACTCTTGGAATCTTGTTTACTCCTTTTTCTATCAGGGATCAAAGTGTATGCAATGGAACAAAAAAAAAATGAAAAAATGTTACCCCAGTGTTGATTCCATATGAAATTTCCTCAGGTGTGAAATTTGGGAAAGCTTTGCAAGGGCTCGTATTCATGATATACATTGCTGTTTTCACTACTTATCCCAAGTATTTGTATGGCACACCCCTATTTTGGATCATGCACCGAGCCATTTCCATGTTGGTTTGGTAACATCTTTCAACCATTCCATTCTGCTGTGACGTGTACAAAGCTATTAACTGTGGATGAATACCTTCCTTGCTATAGTAGTCCTTGAATTGCTTGGAAGTGAATTCACCCTCATTGTTAGATCTTAGTGTCTTGATCCATCTGGTTGTCTGGTTTTCCACCAACGCATTGAACTCTTCAAATGCGGCAAAAACAGTCGGACTTTTTTTTTCAAGAAGTACACCCACATCTTCCTTGAGAAATCAGCCACCAACAATAGAAAATATCTAGCACGAGCTATAGGTGATTTCCAGGATGGATCACAAAAATTTGCATGAATGAGATCTAAGGTCCCCTTTGCATGCTAGGCACCTCTATTCGGAAATGGCTTACCCTTCCGCTTGCCAGTCAAACACCTTCCACACATCCTGCTTTTCTTGGATTATAGGCAAACCAAAAACCGAATTGGCTTTGCTATGTTTGGCTAACTATTAATGGTTGAGACATTCAAATCTTTCATGCCACAAAATGTTGGTATTACCCTCCACAACGAATGCATGTTAGTTGATTGTGGCGGGGTCAACAAGTATGTACAAGCCACCTTGCCCGGAGACTAGGGATAGTACTTTGCCCTGTTTTATGTTAGACAAAATACACTTTTTTGTAGAGAAATTCATGGAAATGTTGGGATTTTCAGTTAACTAACTAATAGATAGGAGATTTTTATTCATTCTAGGAACATACCTAATGTTGTTTACTATGAATTTTGTAACATTATTTAATACTATGTGGATAACTCCTATCCCTTCTACAACATGTGATCTTCCATCACATAATGAAATTGAATTAGAAAAACTTGTGTTTGCAGTAAATTTGACATTCTACTCCTTACATGTGGAATGTCTTGATGCGCCGGAATGAAAGAACCAACAACTAGTAGCACTTTCTTCCAAGCATGATGCTATGGGAGCACACTTTTCTTTTAAATCCTATTCAACTTCAACTGCTGTGACATTTGCTTGACCTTTCATCTTTTTGTTGTGAGAAAGAGCATACTGTCACTTTCGACAATCCTTTTTGACATGCCCAACCTTATTACAATAATAGCACTTCACCTAATATTTGGAAGTAGATCCTTCACGATTACGTTTCCACTTGCCCTTTCGTTGAATAAAAAATGCACTCTCTAATTGTCCAAAACTAGACTCGTTTGTGTTTGCTTGCGTTCCTTCTACATCAAATAGGAATTGACCTAGCTAAAGGTCAGGGTTTGGCTTTCCGTGATCAAGTATAAAGCCTCCACTAATGACTTTGTGCTATGTTCCTTACACCATGTTGCATGTAGTTGGAGAGAATGCATTTGTCCTTTATCTACCAAAATGCTTGGGTTTACATTTGGTATTTAATGTGGAACTCCTTAAGCCATACTTTCTATGTTTTCTTGAGCCAACAACAAATCCACATTATTCAGACTTGAATCCTAAACATTTGCAGACAATGCCAATGGATTAGATTGGTGAAGTCACATCGATGTGCACCTGACAAGGCACACACATAAGTTGTTTAGAGTTGTCATGGTAGGGCAATATAGTGCTCATGCTAAGTGGTAGAGCCTTCATCAACTTCATGTTCAAGTTCCATAACTAACTGAAGATGTGATGGGGGCCATAGCTCCTCAAGAAAGGGCGAATGATCGGAGCGCATCCGTGCTGGTCCACGCTCTTCTCCTAAGAGCCTTCTGCACTTCATGCACTCTCACTCGTCTTTTAGAGCCTACGCATCTTTCTGTCAACTTGTCTCATCCATTCAACTTTCATGCACCCTTGCGCACATGCACACCACCAAGAGGCATACCACGTAACACTCGGAATCTGTGAAAACTCAGCAGCCATGTAGACACCCTGTGCCATGTTAGGTGGCACTTATAGGTCTCTCGTCTTGCTAGCGCATGTATCAGCATACTTCCCATCTAGGGGGTGAACTGTAACACCAAAAGGAAGGTGAACTGTCATCTGTTGCAGAAGTTGAACCGTTAGTCAGCCATATATTGTTTATATATTCTATTGATATATTGTAAGACATTTGATAGCAAGGGGGAGATGCTCAATCGAATGATCATTCATTCATATTCCTGTTTGGGAAAATCACTTAGGAAGTGTCTTCCCCTTTCTGATCACAGGAATTCACATTCTCAACTTTGCTGTACATTGTACACATGTACTGTACCCTATTCCTTTTATTGAATAGAAGTAGCATCATTGTGCTAATCTTATGAATTTGAATGTGGAATGCTTTACTGCTGTTATTGTTTTCTATTGCATGTTCTACAACTCTATAATTTACAAGCTAAGTTATTGGGTTGTCCTCCATGCCGCCATCTTGGGCCTCGTGGTGTGGATCAATATTAGTGGATGGTCAGATCTTACGACATTCAGTTTTGCTGGTTCCAATACCCTAGCTTTCCTCTAGCCCCTTTGGAGACACTAGGAATATATCCAATCACTGCTATGTTGTGGAATTGTTTTCCTCAATTAGATGATGAGAAGGATTCTTTCTTAAGGTGGAATGTTCATGGAGCCAACGGCTCCCACAGAATTTTCAAAGTCCTTTTGGGATTGGGTTTCCTGACTTATCCCACCTCTGTTCTTAGCCACTGTCAGGATCACATTGAAATATCCACCTAGCATCGCCCTACTATCTTGGAGGCTTTCCAATACAACTGGGAGCTCTTCCTATGTTTTTGCTTTTGGAATTGGGCTTTTAGGACTTTATACATTATTAATAAATCCCTCAATTTCTTCTTTATATGATTCAAACTTACATACCATGCAATTGTTGCCCGTAGTCGATACTGAGAAGGCTATTTTTCTAGGTTTTCATAGGGTACACAGATCACCTGAGGTGCCAATTGCATTGACTCCATCCCCTTGCCATGCGTTCCATTGCAGATGCCAGAGATAAAGAGTTCTGTCATTTCAGTCTCTAATAGTTTTGTTTCTTGAATCTAAATTATATCTGGTCTTGTAAGCCATAGTTGGCATTTTACTAACTCTTCGTTTGTTATTCCAATAGAGGCATCTCATAACATCGTTTGAGGGTTCTTCCCTCTCCGTCAGGTAAAAATATGTATCACTGTTTGTTTAATGCCAGCCCCTATCGCTTCTTGAGCTTCCTCTTGTAATCTTTCTAATTCTCTTCTTCTGCCTCTTCTCTTCCTTAATACTTTAGGCTTGGTTTGGGTATATTGTGTTTAGCAAATTTGAGAAGATTCTCCTTATTCTGAGATGCCATCCTCTGAAAGTTCCTTATCTGGGTCTTCCATCTCCATTACTTCATTTTGAGGCTCTGCCAACCTGCTCTTGCTGTCTTTGATTTGGGCTGATGTCTCAATGTTTTGCGTGTCCATACCTTCCTGGGGAGGGCAGGAACCTTCAACTTGGTCTTCAATGTTAGGTGGTGGGAATCGCAGTTTGAAATTCTTCCTTGATGGAAGAACTTTATCTTTTGAAAAAATCCATATATGATTTCTATGATAAAGGAATTACGTTTGTTCTTTAGAGATTACTCTTTTGTGGCATATATAGTTGGATTTAACAGACCTTTTTGCCGCAAAGAGTTGTCTGTATACTCTTCTTAATTACATAATTTCATAATTTTGCCCTAATTCTCTGCCTTATGTCACACATCTGAGGAATTGCTTGAAAATCCAAAGGTTTTAGAGAATAGGCCAAGTTTGCATACAAGGCTCATTGATTTGGGGATTTGCTTCTTATAAATTGATTTTTACTCTGATGCACGCATATGTTGAAAGCTAACTTTGAGCAGTGATCTCATCCATTACAATGAAATCCCTTAATAGATCATAACTGTTCTTCAGCATTTGATTATTCCAATACTCCACAGGCAAACTGTGAAGTCTCACTGGAACAGGGGCTGCCAGATTTTATTCTTCTTTGGATAGTGGCGGCTCCAGTTTTAAGGGCAAGCCTTGTGTCACCCAAAGAACATATGTCCATGAGTTAGGTCACTTAGGATTAAGTTTTGTGCTTCTTGTAAGAATAAAATTTCCACCAGTCCAACTTCCTTCCATTCCTCCTTTGCCCGAGTAATCAATGATTCAGTGGCTGGCCACATGCCTCTAATTTTCTGATCAGGGCTTTGGTATATAAAACTTTAATTTATTATTTAAGATGAGTATCCTCAATGTCTAAATCAGGTGCCTTTTTTGTAACTTTTAAGACATACTACTGTCCTTGGGGCTGATTTGTGCCCAGTCTCATAACTCTGATTTTTCTAATGTTGGCCTCTCTTTGGATTTGATCTTTTTCCCTTCCCGGGTATTGTCGGTTCTCCTCTCATTACCCAAATGTTCATTGCTTATTGCCCCATCTCTCTTTCCTGTATTAGTGGATTTCCTTGTCGATATTCTGCCTTTGCTCCTCACTGTCCTGCTTTTGTTCTTTGCAACTTTGCTTTCACTCCTGGCTTATCTGCCATTGCTCCTCCAATTCTATTATATTGTGGCATTAATCAAAGATATCAACTTCAATACAATAAATTACAGGCACACTAATTTATCTATGTGCATATTGTTTCATGGGTCAATGATACTACAAGGTTTTAACAGTATTTTTATAACGGGAGACAATTATCTTTATGCAACAAAGTAATTTTAAAATGTGCTTTGTTTTCCCTTTGATGGGTGCATTGTGCCTTTGCCTATCAACAAAGTCTCAATGGTGCACAATATGAACTTGTGCTGATGTACCTACACCTTATGCCTTTGCTGACCAACACATGTGAGATGTCTTTGTCGACACACATGAGATGTCTTTGTCAACATGTGAGATGTTTAAGGCACGGGGGTGTTTTCAAGATGTGACATGCACCAAGGGTCAGGGTATGTGTTTTCATGCTTCTATGGTATGTATTATTACTATGTGAACACACATGTGCCCCAAAATATTTAAAGAACTGCACTATAAACACTCAGTGAAGGAGGATCCTTGGTGTGTGAAGTCACAATGTGCATACAGCCTTGGACAGATGCTCTATCAATGACTGCCTTAGTGCAAAAAATCTCACTTGCAGCGAGCCTTCAATAACTAAAGTACTCTGATAAATGTATGAGAAGCAACTGGAGTTGACATGCTAAGAATTCACTTTTTAGGGAATTCTTTTGAATTTGGAAAACAAGTGATAATTATTATTAACTTCATTATCACATCATATATTTACTATCATATTATCATTGTATTTATCACGAGTTTTTTAATTTTCCAAGTATAAATAACCCAACTCTCTATCTTGGCTGGCCTGGCAGCTATGTTTCCAGATCCCTCTGAAACCCTTCCTCTCACCCTCTGTACCTGAATCCGTATGAATTTGATCCTGATCCTGGTGCAGAATTTTATTAGAAAATGTCCCAGATTTCAGGTACTCTGATATTTTGAATTATCAAATATGTAGTGTCTTTTAAAAGTTTGTTAATTAAAAATTTGAATGCTGATTATGCACATAACATTGATATTATGGTTGATTTAATTTATAAATATTAATATATATTTTTATTATTTTAATGCACTGATTTTCCTAGAAGAACCAAACCAATGGTCCCAAAAAAATTGGTGATTTCCTTACTCATACTCATTTCCAGGTGATTAAGCCTGACAGAAATGATTGTATTGATTGCACCCTTCATGCTGACAAGTGCCACGTCAGCCCTCATTTTCCCCAAGATTCTTGCGTAAATTTAATCACTGAACTTCATTTATGACATTTTTCAGTGAATTTTCTCTTTACTTTGAACAAAAAATATACTTTGGAAAGAATAACTAGTTTTTGAGGCAAACTGCACTACTGGCTTCAGCAGCTGTTTTTTTTGCATTAGCTAACTTACCAAGTATTGACCAAGGATTTTGAATGCTGCACTGATCTTTATTTTCTCCTTTGAGAGCTGCTTTGATTGAACTTTACCACTCACTAATAGCATCCTGCAGCATTGACCAGACTGATGTTTGACCAAATAAGCTGAGTATTTTGACCAGTTTGATTTCTGTATTTGTCTGTTTGCATTTAATGAGAAATTGTAGCTGCTTTACTTGAATGATTACGTTAGAAGTTTACTATCATATGTGCTGTTTTTTCTGTAAGTGCTCCCGTACCTGAGGTCACTCATGAGGATAAGGTTTGTGGGATTTACTGGAGGTTACTAATGTCTTTGTTTATTGACTACAGGATTCAACTGAGACCACTAAAGACCCCAAATATTAATTGTGGAGATGAATTGAGGCTCCTTGTTTCTCATATACTGATTGCTAGGTTTAGTTGAGGTTACTCATGTCCTTGATGAATGTTTGTAGGATTTAGGTGAGGTTACTCATATTAGTGATGACTGATTGAAGTGTTTAGTTAAAGTTTACTCTTGTCCCCGATGATTGATTGTAGGATTTAATTGAGCCAAGTAACATCCATCTCTGTCTGACAATTGATGTAAGTCTTGGTTGAGTTACTTATTGGGTGATTGAGTTTGAAATTCTCTCTTGAGGTGTCTGTTGTGAATATTCAAGTATGTATTGAATTGAAAGGAACATTGGATAGCTGTTATGTTTCGGCTACTTGGGGAAGACAAGGTTCAGTTAAGAGTCCCAAATTAGTGATGCCTCAAACAAATAACATGCAGGGATGCCCGTTTTGGAAATTGGTTTGTGATATTTGTGCTCCTTCCTAAACCTTTTAGGTTTGATTTTTGATTTGGGTGATATGTGCAGCAGTATGGAAGTCAAGAGATATAATTATGGATGTTGTTCTTCTGTGCAGTTATCCCAGTGGGATAGTTTGTTACAAAATTTTCTAGAGGATGAGTCTAGGAGGATAGCAATCAATTCACTAGGTTTCTTAAATTTCTGTGACATTTGATGATTATTGACTATTCAAATGGAGTCTCTTTCCTTGTCTCCAATTGCCTTTCATTTGTGCCAGGGTCCTATCACAGTACACCCGTGTCCTCCCATTAAGAGTGGATATCTGTTCAATATTCAATTGGTTTGGTCTTTCTACTAACCTTAACTTGAGTTTTCTACACTGACCAAAAATCTTATGACTCCTATAATCAGACACTCTAAATGCTACCAAAAATGGCTATCTTATTGAATAAAACAATCAAAGAATCTTAGGACTCCTATAATTGGACACACTATATGCTATTAAAAATGGCTATCTTATTGAATAAAACAATCAAAGTGTTTTGAGATTAGAAGAGATTTGATTTTATAGCTCATTGATATATATGATTTTTACGGGAATGAGACAGGCATCCAAGGTGGTGCTCTTGTGAAAGCCATCCACCCCCTTGATAGAAACCTTAAAATACTTGGTGACAATATTGACATTCCCAGAGTTCAAAACCCTCTCCTGGACAGGACTATTTATAACATTGACAAATGTATTGTTTATTTGGTCTACGTCTTTCAACAGCTGAACAAGAGATTCAATACCATGTAAAGGTAAATGTTTGGATATGCTGCAAGCAAAAGCTTTGAGGATAAGTGTCTGAGATGTGAATATTTTTATGGGGAAGGGTCGGGACTGGGAGGAGATCAAGGGTCTGATCGGGTTTCTGCTGTGCACTGTCCCGAGGTGCAACAAGGTCCACCAATTGGCCTTACTTGGAGATGCTGGAAGGAGTACAAAATCCTGGACCTAGTAATGAATAGGGGCTGGAGGCTCTACTGGTTAATTTGACAGTTTGTATGCATCAACTCGTAAGGAAAAAAAAAAAAAAAAAGATAAATATGAGCTGTTGTCTGTGGAGCACCATAATCGCCTTTTTAAAAAATGATTTATTTTGTCTTTTTGCACTAAAAATGTAATATTACATGATTATAGGCCTGGCGAAAGCGAACTTTAAATAAAGGTTTAGTACTTCCCATTTCTGCTCTTTTTCAAATTTCTCAGTAATTGTAACAAGGATGGTCTCTTCGAATTTGATTTTACCCTTTTTCTGTAAGAGAATCTGGGCTGTAATGTAATATCACTTTTTCAAATCGGTACACAATCCCGGCTTTGGTTTTGATGTGATTTTATCTTGACCATCTCAATATATATTTACATTCTATCAAATTAAAAATATATGATGTTTACATGTCATATTTGAGTAAGTCTTGAGGTAACTTCATGTGAAATCGCTATCACCTAGTTCTATTTTAGAATTATGTGATCAAAATGTATGACATTAACAGGCTTTATTAGATTAACTTTATGGTTATGACCATAAAGCCAAGTGCTACTGATTATATCATATGAAATTTGTTAAATTAATGTTCAGGTTATATCAAATATGAATGTACAGCCAAGTCCTAATGACTATGTCACTTGATATGCTAATTCTAACATTTGAATCTCAATCTAGTCCTTGCTAAGAGCTTTGTCACTTAATTGGAAATATCAACAGTTTGCTTTCTGTCCATAGTAGATCAAATCTCTCTCTTCATTCTACATCAATTCTTGTCTGAACTGTTGTATTTTTCTATACTTCAATCTAACACGAGATGTCAGATTCTTTTATGGTTTTTTCAGGCTTTGATAATTGTAGAATAGGGGACTTGCTTGATTTTTCTTCAATGCTTGGCTTGCAAAATCTTTTTAGGCGAATTTCCTCTACAACTTGAACAGATTAATGTAATTGTGGATCTCTTTTATTAAACCGTGAGACTGCATGGTTACCAAAGACTTAAAGCAAAGCTTGAAGTAGATTTCCTGTCCTCTAATCAACTAACCAAACTCAAACCAATTGTAATTGAAATTTATCTTTCCTGTCAAACTCCAAGGCATATTCTAAACTTTAGAGTTCTTTATGTATCATAACATTTGTTTTGCATATATCAAATGTTCAAATTTCGGTGATGTCATAAATCATGAAGTAAATACTAATAAAAAATTCAAATTTAGTTCATTTGTAGTTACCAACAATATATATACAATCTTCTGTTCCCTCAAAAGGGATCCAGTAGTGAGATCTGAAACGTCGGAAAATAATTATTTTATGTAGTTGACTCTAGAATAACCCTATTCAATATATACAATGTTTTAAGCATGGATTACATACTCAGTGAAGTGGACAAGTACTCTCAGGGAACCAAGCTGGGCAAATACTCACCACTTAAACTTGCCTATTCTTTTTGAATACTGACAAGAATTCCTGCAGTACTTGCGGCGAGTACTGCGGTAATACTCACCCGCAGTCTACACTGCAAATACACGGCCAGAAAGGTGAAAAATGCGTCCCGTTTGGTCAAAACACTGCAAAAACGTGGCAAACACACTGAAATTTGGCCTTTATAAGCTTACATGCCCCCCACTCTCATCACACAACATTTGGAGCGAATTGGAGGATGAGATTGCTGATTTTGAGAGGCAAGCTATGGAGGGTGCAGCAAAAACAAATATTGGATTGGATGACATCCTTGTAGATGTCGAACATGATGCAGAGGAGGAGTCATAGCGATCTGGGACCAGGGTGGAGCGACAGGCGCAACGTTCTTGGTAGAGCGAGGAGGGGCAGCCGAGTGCGAGGACCGGACTCTCTTAGGCTCCCTTATTTTTCACAAGACCGGGGAAGAGAAAATTGTCGATTATTGTAATTTGTATCTTGCATTCATATGCAATTTATTATGTTGATCTCCCAGGACTATCATCATAAATTTATCAAATTATAAGTAGCAGTTTGCTGTTGTGTTCACATGATTATGAAATTTTGTACTCTATTTGTATTCAAATCTAATATATAACGCTTCCCCAACGTTTTACATGCTCATTTGATGCATTTTGTAACTGTAATTTGTATAAACTTTATGTTTTTTAAGAAATTTAAGTATTTTTAAAAAGTTGGCAAGTATTGGTGAATGTTTGTTGAGTATTCGCCGAGTAAATTTTTTTGGGGATGGGTGAGTACTCGCCGAGTATGGGTATGTAAACTATGGTTTTAACTATCTGCTTGAAATTTTCAAATTTTGACAATTTGAGGCATGTTTTTTTTGGAGTTGGTGCATGTTTGTGCTCTCCAATTTTGGAAATTTTAATCACCTGTGCATACATTTCTTATCACATGAAAACAATGCCTTTCCTTAAAGTTGAAGTCCTTGCAAGTAATTTAGCAGTCCGAGATCAGTAATATCAGACTTGAATTTACACTAGCAACAAAATCATACTTCCAGTAATAATTGGATAACAATAATTTGATAATTAACATGTATGATCAAAATGACTAGATTGTTACCAGCTGAGTTGATATTAAGGTTTGGATCTAGAGAATGCATTATAAAACATATAGGTAGAATTCTTCATAGAGTTTGACGTTCCTTCTATTTTGTATTTCGAGAGTGTGAACTGTTGTGTGTTCTAGGATTTCTTTATCACATATCCACTTGTATCAAGAGATGGCATTGTATCTACCCAATTTCATAATGTCGAAAGGTGCTTGCCGTATTCTTGGATTTGTACTTTGGTGTTGAGTGCATAGGTGTTCCACTTTTGGATAGTTTCTGAGTTGGCCACTTTTACTTCATAAATGTCACCTGATTCAGTTGTTTGAATCTTGAAATTTTGAGTCAAATTTTCTGGAATTTGTGCTTCTACTCTTTTTATTTTTCCAGTAATGAGGAAGTTTTCGCTAAGTTGGAATTTTCGGAAAGCCTTATGATTAAATGTGTGAGCTTTAGCTACTTGGGCTCTTTTGTCTTTTTAATCTACATTGTTACCATCATTTCCTTCTTTTGGGGTTGGTCCTTACTTTTTTGGATCCCCAAGCCTCTTTGATTTGGTATTTGTTACAGTATGAACAATGTAGTTTGAATCTTGCTGGGGTACGGGCCTTGTTCCTTATGTTGATTCTTTTTCTGTCAATTATTTTCCTCTCAATAGTAGTTATTTTCCTTGTTGAAGTGAGCTGGGAAGGGTTGCAAACTTGCAACGAGTTTTCCATTGTAAGGGATACAGACATAGCTGTTGCTTAAGTCTTGGAGTCATTCGGGATAAGGGATTCTTCGATGTAAGGTTTCAATCTTTTTATGAACCTAAGTTTTTTTATATTATTTGGCAAGGTCAGGTAAAATCTAGTTACATTTTTATTTATTCCACTATGATCTTTTATGTATCTACTTGTTTTAGTATCACAACTATGTCATTTCCTTGAAAAATGGTATCATAGCCTAGGTAATTAGGTCAGCATAAATATTTAAGCATTTATTTACACTTGTTCAGCTTATTTCCAAGCCCTTTTAACAAAATGTGCCCATATTGACATGTGACATTGGAGTCATGACTGAATAGTTTTGACATTCTTGTAACTTTTATATATCTGTTTTGAGATTTTCCTCCATAGTCTAGAGTGTACCTCAGTTTTAGTGCCGGATATTGTTAGAACATTCAGGTTTTGGGACATCATTAGTGAAACCGATAAAGGGATGTTGTAAAATAATAAGATATGCCTGTTTGGATGCTATGGTTGACTGTTAATTTGATTTAAAGTGGTAATTTTATTGATCTTGCACGTTTTGTGTCATAGTGCTTATTTTATAACCTCGTGTTGCAGGCTGTAAGAGTGGAACATTGCGAACGAGTTAATGTGATAGTTGCTGCGATGCAGGCTTACATCTCAAATTGTCGTGAATGCATTTTCTTCTTAGGTGTCAATAAACGAACAATCATTTCAGGCAACAATCATAATCTACAGGTGATAAACAATTTCAATGTGTTAAGATAGATATGCATGTAGCTTCATAAGTTTTTATTCAGAACATATACCATGCTTGTTGTATTCTTTACCAGGTGGAAATAAAAATGTCAATGAATATGCTAGAAACTTTATGATGTCACATAGCAGCTTGATTCCCAAATAGACTACTAGGAAAGATGGCAACCATGGCTTAGCTGCATGATATTTCTAATGATCAGTCATCAGCTTTGTGAAAATTTTCTTAGCATGTTATGGAGTGTGCCTATCAGGTTCCTAGTGAACACAGATCGAAAGTTACTTGAATGATCCTGGCTAAATTAGTTGCACAAAAATCTTCAAAAGTATTGATAGTTGGTTTAGTCTCCAGGAAGTTTGGAGAAAAAGTAGCTTTTTTGCTACTTTTGAAAAATGATTCGTCAAGTGCCAAGGAAGCACAGTTATTTGAGGTTGATAATATTTTCTAGTGTTATTTATTTTCTTTGTGGTCTTTTTACAAAACTTTCCTAGTACTATCTTATTGTTTTCCATTACTAAAATCCAATGCTGTCAGGGTAATGATTTGAACAAGTTTGAACTTCTTGCTGGTTCACTGATACCAATGTAAAGGAAGAGTTCTTTGCAAAAAGATAACTGCAGCCAAGGAAATATAGAAAACAACTGGATCAGTTGTTAACAACACACAGAGGTTTGTTTTGCACAAAGAAATGGCAGCCCAGGAGCGACTTATGCTACATCTGTAGACAATGTTCCTTCAGTCATATATCTCATTTCTATTTGTCCTGAATGGTCCAATCGTTCAAGTACTCAAAACTAGTTAGTTATATTTTCCCATCCATTCATGTCACAAAACAATCTACAATTTCATTTTCCTCATGGAGGATGAAATAAACATAAACACCTGATATATAAATTTTAGAAGGTTCCCAGATAGCTGTTACTTGCTATATGCTTATAAAGTAATCTAGCTTTGATTTCCATCAGATTGTATGGTTTTAAATGTCTACGAACTTGTACAAATATATTAAACTGAGATTGACAAAATCAAGCCAATTTTAGGTGAAGATGGGAAAACTCACAGACACGTTTGTATATATTGCCATTAACTTTACACAGTTCAATCCAAAAACAACTCTATAATGATTCAGCACTGCAAACAGAAATCAAAACTCTTTATTGCCACTTTCATTACATTCTTAGCAAGTTAGCACCAAACCATTCCCAAATTTTGACTTGCGAGTGTATTGAAAAACATTGTTGGAGATATATTAGGATAGTTAGTTGGTACATCGTAGTTTGATGTAATAGATATTTGTGTGTGTACGTGAGTTAGTAACAACTCAGCTAGATTCTAGCGTGAGTTAGAATAGGGATTAGGATGAGTGAGAGATTGTAGGAGGGATAATATAAGTTGAAAGTCCCTGCTTGTAGGAGTACAAGCCTATAAATGTATCTCTTGATTTATTGAATAAAATGAACTATTAAATTTCCTTATATGGTATCAGAGCACTATTCTTTCCTGAGCCTAATGGTTTTGTGAGAGTCAAGGGGCAACTTCATTATCTCGAGTTGCTCCGATGAATAGAGAAAAATAAATAAATTGTAAGCTTTATTTGTAGAAATTAATATAGTTTAGCAGCGAACAAGGTTGTTTTGGGCTAGTTTAAGGCAATTTTGTGATAATCTTGCAGCGCTACGGCTCTGTCAGATCTTGTCATATATCTTTATGTGCAGATTCGTGTGCTTCCTCGCTCTTTGTATGTCTTCTGCATGCTTATCTGCTGACTGATAGCTATCTACCATGCACAGTCCAGTTGATTTTGCCGTGTGTTCTGCTCACCTGCTTTGCTTCGTCATCCACTGTGCAAACTCTGATCAGTATCATGTGTCTCTCGTACATGTTGGAAATTGCACCACGACCCATGTCTCCATTGCAGCCCCTCCATGCGTTAATCATTGCTCCAATGAATCTGAACTTTTCATCTGCATCTTCACCATTTGAACCTGTGCTCCACCCTAGTCAATGCTTCTCGTCCCACGTTCCGCTCTCAATGAAGTGCCTGCTACTTATTGTCTTTCCGCAACCGTGCTTGACATTATCTCTGAGGCTTGACAGATCTAATCTAAACCCAGCTGGGTGCACATTTGAGTCTTGACAATGCCAAATCTGTTGTTCAACCCCTGCTTCTGCCATCAATCACCTGCTCGTTTCAGATTCGTCTCTCTACTGTTTGTTCACTCCATGCTTCTGCTTGTATTGTCCACTTGCCTACCATTCAGGTGCACCTTCCTCAAGACTTGACTGACGTCATTGGATATCAAAAGCAAATAGCTAAAAGCTATAGGTTTTTTTGAGTTATTTTAAAGGTTTTAGTAGATAGTCAAATATTTGTTTATTATAGTGTTAGGATGTTGTGTTACTTTTATATAGCTCGTTTATAGATTTTGTTATATGGTTTTGGTCAATGGTCTCTATCCTATAGTTTCTAGTTTGTTTTATTATTAAGTTTTTAATGTTTAGATTAGTTTTTTTATTTTAAAGTTTGTGTTATTTATTTAACTTTTTGGGTCTATAACTTATGTCAATTTGTTTTAATCAATAAATTGTCAATTTGACAAAGATAGCTAAAGGTGGTTTAAATTTGCTTTTGTGTCATTTATGGTTAAAATAGTTTTTTCTTGTGTCAATAAGAGTTGTTTTGTGTGGTTGTTAAAGTCGAATTAATACTCTTCGTAAATGACGCATTATTGGGAGAACCTGATGTCCTTGGGAATGGGTATGTCCATCATGTGGGAGCATTTATTCATTGTGTGACGTCTAGCGGAAGTCCATGCCATTTGATCTTGCTGGTTGAACAAATAGGAGGCTGGAGGAAATGGAGGGAGCGACCAATCACAATCTCGAGTTCGCTGCTAACTCAGAGGTTGGTAGTTTGCTATAGTGGCAAAACAATGTGCCCAAAAGACAAAAGAGGTGAATAGTTGTTAATTGTCACTGACAATGATGATGTACTCTGGCTACTGATGATTCAAAAACCTTGCTCTAAAAAGATGAACATGCAAGATGGTGACCAATGCAGTGTTGATCGTTTTGTTGTTCTTGATTAGGTGGCAATGATCAAGTTCAGTGGCTGCAAACATGTTGTTTAGTGAGGTGGCCATCACCCACTGAAGGTATAGTGAGGACATATTCCCACTAATTGATTTGTGCCTACTTGGTGAGGCTCAACCAATTAGAGGAGCAAATTTGAAAAGGAAAGTGGAGGCCCATGCCACACTTGCAGTTTGTAGCATGTATGTCCCTACACACTTATTGTAAAGGTCAATATGCTTAGTCCAACTGATCCCATTGGGAACCTTGTTTGTTCGTTCACAAGTCTAGAGTTTGGATAATGTGTTTGTATTTATTCACTCTTGTTTGTATGATCTTGGATTAGTGTGTCCCTATCCCTGATCAAAATTGTAGTGAGGCCATACCCACAACCCCTGTTGGATTGGCGATATGTTCCCATCCAAAGTTATTCATCTTGAAATGGAGTGTGTCCCAGTTCTCTTGCAGTGCCGTTCTTTTCCCTTTGAATTATGTATGTACTTGGGGAGGCAGGAGAGGAGGGACAAGGGGGTTGGGCGGGGGAATGTTGAAGATATCTTAGGAAGGATAGTAAATTATAGTTTGATGTAATATTTATTTGTGTGTGTACGTGTGAGAGTTATTTTATTATGAACTGTTAAATGATTATTGCTAAGCTGTCTCAATAAAAGAAGGCTATCACTATAATGTATTAATTGCTGGGGTAGCTCAAAGGCTTCTCCATACAATGCTGTCATTGTATTTTTTCATCCAAGATCAGGGACTTAGGCCATCTTGAAGAGGGCCTCCATTCAATATATTTTATAAATTTATGATTGGCTATAATATGTTTGTAGCATTTTGGTATTATATGCAGGTTTAGTGCTGGTGCAGTGTTGCCTTTTTTTGTTTCTTGGTAATAGTTTATTTCAGCTTAATTTTGCTGCAAAATGTATTTTTAAAAATTCTCACCCGCATTGTATTCTCCAAACTACCCTCATTTTACATCTATTTTCTTTTCAATATTTGTACCTTCTGAGACTGCCTATGTATTTTATTCTTCCTACTAAATGCTTGACATACCATACTGCTGATGTGAGCAAACTTAACAGTGACATCAATGAGCTGGAGTAGAGCTGACTGAGAACTCCATTGATCATTTTGAACCTTTACATATTGTATATGTGGGCTAGTTGTCTTGAATTTGTTGCATTGACCATAATTTACAGTGCTGTCCAGAATCTGTTGTATTGGCCACAATCTATTGCACCGATTGGAATCAATGGGCCTATGAGTTTTTCTTTTAACCAATAAAAGCTACAAATTTTACTTTGGCCAATGGTACCTTGGTTATTGACTTATTGCTAACAGTTCTACTTGTCTTTACAAGAATTCAATGTTGTTTACAATGAATTCACATTGTTGACTTATAATATTCTATCACAAATTATAAGTAATTGTTTTGAATCACAAGGGATATTCAGGGGACAACACCCTAATTAAGGATCTGGATGTGTTGTATGCATGTGTGGAAGCTATATGAGACTACATGCAAATAATAGAGAGAGAGAGAGAGAGAATAAAATTGGAACATAAAGTTCTATTAATTTGTGTTCTGTACATGGCATACTCTTGAAAAAGATGTATGGTTGTCTATCTTATATTCTGATTGCTAACTAAAGATACGGATGTGTATACATATATTACAAAGTTATGACAACATGAAGAACTATTATGGGCTTCCGTGTGTGATTCTTCATGTTCTAATGGGTACATGGCTTGAGTGACAGTGTAATATGTTGCCCTGTTTATGCCTTTGTTTATTTTGTTTTTGATGAATGTTTTTTTTATTTGTATTTTGGAAATGATTTTGAATGCTTTGAAGTAGAAATAAAGTGCAGAAATTAAAGAACTTGCAGCAAAGAAATATTTTGAAAATTCAATATTTTCCAATGGAACAACTAGTTGAAAATTCCATATTTTTATTACAAGCAAAATATCGAGTTTTTCTCAATTACAACAGCAACCCAATTCATAAAATATCATGACATATCTAGAATCAACATACCCAGAAAATCTTTGTAACTCTAACAAAGGGCTGTAGAAGAAATCAGCTATTTGGAACCTCCAAAATGGGACGCCATACTCTGAAATGAAATTATTTGCTGAAGCAAATGTTCCTCCGAAGCACAAAAACCCTAGGCGCCCTCAAACCCTACAAATCTGCTTCAAACTTGGGTTGTCCCCTCTCCAATCACTCCCATGCCCAACCAAGATGGTATGGCCAGCAATGGAGTGGTACAACCAGCTATGGGATGAGATGACAGCAACAAACTCTGCAATGAATCCTTAAATTTGTACTCCACAAACCTGATATGCAATCTTCCCTCAATCTGATCATTGAACTCTCGACCACAACAATAGAACTGAAAATATCGTTTCTTCCCAATTTTGTCTTCGTAGGAGACACAAAATTGTAGTTATCGCCCAACTGAAAAAAACTTGTGTGATTTCCCTTCCAACCACATGCAAATGAAGCGCAAGCATAGACTCTGAATACATCGGAATCGGAAACTAACTGCATCAGAGTGATCTTGATGAAGAGTGATGACAAACGGAGCCGATCGGGCAATTTTCTATAAACAGAAACTCCCTCCAAAAATCATGGAGCCCAAATTGGAAGTCGGAAATAACATCCGAAAGCATCAAATAACTCCTCTAAATCATCTGAACTCATTGGTAACATCAAACTACTCTTCTGATCAAACAAACATAAACCTAGAAACCCATCTCCAACTGCAAAGCATGAGAACCCTCAAATGGGGACATTACAGTCTGCGCTTCCCAAAGATTGCTTGTCCTCAAGCAATGCCAAGGTATCCACAATAGCAACCAACGGAAACCAACTGAACCCAAATGTAATCCTAGGATCCCAAGTCAATCTCTACAAACATCCACCATGTTGTCGCTGCACCACTCTGATTAAAACTGTAAACTCATCACGCTCCATTTGTGCTCTCAACTCTTGTGACCCAAAAAAGTGAACGTCACCAACACCCATATTGAAATACCTACGAGCGCTGAAGTTTTTATCCTGAGAAATCTCTTGCCAAGGTGCCTCAGTGAGATCCATATATGAAATCCCACTGTCAAACTTGATCCAGGGCAGCATGTACAATACTCAACTCCAAAGAGTAACCCTCAGCAAATCTCCTCACACAATGTCCCAGAGGTGATACAAATTAGTCCCTAATTGGAAGTTGATAACAACAATGTCATCCCTAAAAGCATATTCGTGACAATGCCATCCCGATCATAGACTGATAACTCCTCACTGACATGTAATCTCCAAGTGTTAACATGCTCATATCGAGCAACCCAACTCATCCAATCGACAACAATCATCACACTAATATTTGCAGGTAAATGAAATAACACCCTGAATCGACTGTAGTAATCATCCCTCATACTGGTGGAAGCTAGCAATAGTTGCTCTAACTTTGTGAATCCTCCCACAACCTACTGCCAAGATGCCTTTGTGTATTCGAAGTCACTCTGCCCATAAACTGTTGTTGCCGTCATCAACGAGGAAATGCTAGGGCAGTAGCTATCACAAATCATCACCCCTAAAAACATAGGAAATGTGGATGAAGGAAAAACCAAAGGAACTCTTCCAATAACCACATTACCTCTACTAATCAACATTATTTATCACTCCACTGCTGGACTAGAGGTATTGATCAATCCATCTGCATGTTATCATTCATTGTCCTCTGCAAACTGATTAGAAAGTGGACAGCGGTACCAACTCTGAAGATTTGACCACCAAACCAATTTTGAATCAACATCTCACCCCTGAGAACTGTACCTGGATCCCAAATTATGTGATTATCTTCATTCATACTCACACACACAACCTCATGGCTGCTGCAATAAATGATGACAGTCCTAGGAAGTCTGAAAATCAGATTTGTAATCAACTTGGAATTGCCCCTACTATCATCAATTGATAAGATATCAACATTCAATTCCCAAGTTGCATAGTGACAAACATGCACACGCCAATCCAAGCAATTCGCTGCTAACATCAATGCAAAGTCTGAGAATTTTATGATCAGCATCATAAAGCAGCCCTTAAACATTATTGTGTAGGTAGGAGACCAAAGAACCAAGTCTGAACATTCTTCCACAATTTGATGCCCATTGCTGTTATGAGTTTTCATGAAGTAAGGAATAGAGAAACCATTATGAAACATCATACCGCACGAATGACTTGGGCCCTTAACACCATTTCATGCTTAACCAAAAAATTTTTAACATCAACTAGATGAGGCCCATTACCAATGTCAAACCTAAGATTCTTATCCACCATCTCATGATAAACAAAATCATATAGAGATAATGGACTGCTGTTCACAATCACAAAATCAGCATCTACTTCATACCTTTCATTAGTGTATTCATGGATCTCATGCATACCTTCTCCCACTTCAAGATGGTCCTCATTATTCACATTATCAAGAAGTATATCACACCCATACCAATACAATAGGCTGCTGTTAACACTCATAGGATCAACACTTTCTTCATTCCTTTTAATGATTTCTTCATAGGTTTCATACACACCTTCCTCCAATTCTGAATACTCATCAATACCTGCTGATTCAAAAAGTGGAGCACGCTGAAAAGTGCCTTCAATACCTGTTAAATCAGCTATATCATGGCTGCAATCTGCACCTGTGTGAGAAGATTGATCCTCAAAATTCAAGAGTTCATATTCAGGATGTGGATTCCAAACACTTATCAGCATACTGAATCTCACCAATATGAGGATTACTAGAATCATCATACAATGTCTCGTATCTATGAAGTTCCTCAATCCCTTCAACTAATTTCTTAGTCTCCATAATCCTTATATCACTTTCTTGTTCCTTGGATGTGGCTGCAATAGAAATAGAATTTTCTGCTTCGTATAAAGAAAAGTGAGCCATACTCAGTTGTAAACAAAGATCATCAGCTTCTTTTTCTTTGTCTTCAGCATACTTGAAAGCACGATCCCTGTTGATAAGCAACCGCAAGTAATCAGATTTCATTATTTCCAATGTTTGTTCGATAGAGTACAATTGAGTAACAGGGACTCCACTTGTAACTCCCTTTTGCCTCTCCTCCATTTGACTTTTCCAAATAAGATCTTCAACATATTTATGAGTATCATCTGCTCTTGTTAACACTTGCACCACTTTCTCATCTGTAACCACAAGTTGGTCCTTCAAATCTTGCAATGCTAAAGGCTTTTGATCAAACTCATCAACATGACTTGGGCTGCCACACATTAAACTTTCTGATTTACTTCCATCTGTAGGAACCATATTATTATCAAAATCGGGGTTTTCACTAGATAATGTCTTGCAATCTTCAAACAAAGATGATGGGACAACGTTATGATTAAACACATTATCCTCAAAGGTATCTATATCCTCTCCACAATGCTTATCAAAAACAATCTCTACATCACCAACATAGAGACTTGTGCACATTTCACTTGTAGATGCAATAAATAGTTCTTTTTCATTAAAACCCATTGTATCATTCTGCTGGACACAAAATGTGTGAGACTCATCATTTTTATTATTTGACCATACTTCCTTAGTTGTTGATTCAGTGCAACTCCAAATCAACAGATTTCCCCATTTCAACACTATTATGAAAATCAATGTACTCCACTTCATTGATAGAAGCACCCAAAGAACTAGCTTCATCCTCTTTTTTGAATGCATCATAGCCACCATGAACAACTTCCATTTTTGTAGCTGTTTGTTCCTCCTCTAACCTCTTCACCTTTTTACCTATGCATTTGTGGTTAGGCTCCCGGGTTCCTTTGCATGAGAAGCAAAGATTTTGTCTTCTCATTTGGTTCTTGCTCATTTTAGGAGTTCCTGTAACATGTAAACCCAAAGAAATCAATTCCTCTTCAGTCAACTGGTATTTAATCTTCTCAATTTTCTGCTCAACCAACCCTTTTGATAACTCATGAGCTATGGGTGAAACAACCTGCTCCTGTAACATGTAAACCCAAAGAAATCAATTCCTCTTCAGTCAACTGGTATTTAATCTTCTCAATTTTCTGCTCAACCAACCCTTTTGATAACTCATGAGCTATGGGTGAAACAACCTGCTCCTCCAAATGACCAACAAGTTAGCTAGCAACTGCTTGGATATATCATCCTCATCTAAAATCAGTGACAAAATTGTTTGCATTGCTGTTATAACATTCCTTGCATGATATTTTCTGATTTTGACAAAGAAGCATTGAAACATTCTGAGTATCAAATCATCACATTGGAGATCAATCATCACCACATAGGATCTAACCTTGGCAACAGTTTCTAAAATTCTTACCCTCCTATCAAAAGAAGGTTGTCTAGTATCATCCAACTTGTGGAAACTCTCCTCAATCAGCTGAAATATCTCTTTCATCATGTTGTCATTGTAAGGAGCTTTATGTGCTGAAATTCTCATGATTTCACTTAAACAAGAAGTAACCATTAACTTAATCTCATCATCTGAATGTCTCAACAGCTCTGACTTAACCAAGGCACACATTGATGGACTCATTGCTAGTTTCATTATGTGAGAGGGTGATTGACCAACCATTTTTAAGCAAGTTTCAACTTCCTCCAAAGTATTAAGAAGAACTTTTGACTGAGATGGCTCTTCAAGTTTCATACCTGCAATGTAAAGCTTCCCACACAAATTTTCCTTTTTCCTTTGCAATCTCTGATCATACTTTATCTTAATGTCCATGAAATCAACAAATGAAATCTGAGCGTGAAACTCTGCTCCCAATGCTTTGTAATTTATATAAACTTCCCAAAAAACTTCTTTGTTGAGAGGCTCCATGGTTTTGTTTCTGTTAGTACCTTTGTTGCCAATACTCTGTTGATACCACTGCTGGACTTCACTGTTATAACTCTAAATTTTTTTGAATAACACAACCCAACAAGTTGGCAGGATCTTCTGCTCTGATACCATTGTAATATGCTGCCCTGCTTATGCTTTTGTTTATTCTGTTTTTGATGAATGTTCCTTTTATTTGTATTTTGGAAATGATTTTGAATGCTTTGAAGTAGAAATAAAGTGCAGAAATTAAAGAATTTGCAGCAAAGAAGTATTCTGAAAATTCAATATTTTCCAATGGAACAACTAGCTGAAAATTCTAGATTTTTATTACAAGCAAAATATCGAGTTTTCCTCAATTACAACAACTTAGTTCATAAAATATTATGACATATCTAGAATTGACATATGCAGAAAATGTTTGTAACTCTGACAAAGCACTGTAGAAGAAATCAGCTATTTGGAACCTCCAAAATGGGATGGCACACTTTGAAATGAAGTTATTTGCTAAAGCAAATGTTCCTCCCAGCGACGGAAACCCTAGGTGCCCTCAAACCTTACAAATCTGCTCCAAACTTGGGTTGTCCCCTCTCCAATCACTTCCATGCCCAACGAAGATGGTACGACCAACAATGGAGTGGTACGACCAACAGTGGAGTGGTACGGCCAGCTATGGGATGAGATAACAACAAACTCTCCATTAAATCCTTAATTCGTCCTCCACAAATCTGATATGCAATCTATCCTCAATTTGATCACTGAACCCTCAGCAACAACAATAGAACTGAAAATATCGTTTCTTCCCAATTTTGTCTCCGTAGGAGACAAAATTGCAGTTATCGCCCAACTAGCAAAAACCTATGCAATTTCCCCTCAAACCACATGCAAATGAAGCGCAAACATAGACTCTGAATCAATCTATCAGCTATCACCCAGAGAGGATCTCTCACCATCGTGGATGATAATCTTCAAGAGGGGTTTTGTCTTCCAGAAGTTTGAGATGAAGCAGGGTCAATCTTGAGAACCACAAGGGTTTCAATAAAAGTAATAGAATAAACTATAATAACCAAATGAGCTCCAAAAAACCTCCTTTTATACTTTTTTCCCAAACTCTCCAGAAGCTTCTTTTGAAAAGTGCACTTTTTAATTTAAACACCCTTTTAGCTCCGAAAATGACCTTTTCATTAAAATAATGATATTTTGACATGCAAGATCCTTATTTAATGCATCCATGAATTACAACATCTCATCTCGGTTCCGATGAGCTATAATACTAAGGGCCTTATTAAATATTTTAATTAATTTTTAGCAACCTTAATAATTTAATTAAAATATAACCATTAATACACTTATTTTTGCGAAACGGTCGGAATGCATCAGAATCAAAAACTAAATGCATTAGAGTGATCTTGATGAAGAGTGATGACAAATAGAGACGACCGGGCAACTTTCTATGAATAGAAATTCCCTCGAAGAATCTTGGAGGTCAAATCAGAAGTCGAAAATAACATTCAAAAGCATCAAATAACTCCTTTAAATCATCTGAGCTCATTGGTAACATCAAACTACTCTTCTGATCAAACATACACAAACCCAAAAACCCATCTCCAATTGCAAAGGATGAGAACCCTAAAATGGGGACATTATAGACATATATGTGGTATGTTGATAGATGCTTTGACATAATGCTATCCCTGGGAGCGCCACCTGGCAGGGCGCAAGGGTAATGCTAATCGACATTAGAAGTGTAATGCTCAGAGCAACTAGGTATTGTGCGGTGTGTGTTACCCTTTGTGGTATGGCTTCTAGGTGTTTGGGATCATGAGGAAACCACAAATGGATACCATATAAGTTTGGTGCACACATGGATGGTACCATGTTCAATCTACATAGATTGCACTGTGCCACTACAAGAGTATGTGTGACATCTATTCGAGACATATTGATGATCATGGAGGTATTGTGAACCTCTAGAGGTTGTGATAGGGTACCACTTTTGCAAGATCCCTTGGATAAGTCGTCCCACCTTGTAAAGCAATAGTCTCGATTGCATTAGATTTAGGAAACGAGTGCGGAGACTTGGATTTTAGTTGATACCTCATGAACCTTTTGACTTGTTGTGGAAGTTGACCTGCTTCGACAACACTATACATTGGCATAGAATAGTTGTGTATACATGTTTTCTAGAATCTAATATGTCTTCATCGGTCATGGTTGTGCATTAGTAGGAGGTAAAGTTTTGATTGCTGAATGTGCGTCGCTATATGGCACAATATTCTTAGGAGTTGGTGTGGGATGGTTAGATTTTGGAATCACTTCAAGAATCTGAAATATCTTATTATCCACTAATACAACTATGTTCCAAGGATTCATATTATATTTACATCGATGACTATGCATGTATGGATGCCCGAGGATTACATCACAAACATCAATTGGCGCTACATCTCAAATTTTCTCTTTATAAAGGATAGATAGCACATGAGAAGTGGCATTGGAGAGTGACACTTATACCTTTATTGGACTAAACCATCCCAATTTCTAAGGCTGTGAATGAGGCATGGTTGGAAAATTCAATCACTTGATTGTTGCTTCAAGGATGAGGTTTTTCATGCTACTGCCATCAATAAAAAAATCTAGTGGCTGCCCTTGCACTGACATTGATGAATGGAATAGGCATTTTGGTTCAACATCTTGTGCTATTGGTGTTGTTTGTTTGGTGGCTATTACAACATTTCTATCTGTGTCAATGATTTGATTAGAGGGCTTGACTTCATAATCCATTGTTTCTGTGAGTGTAAACAAACTCTTTTGAGCATGGCACTTTGCGTTGGAGTGGTTGTTGCTTTTGTGTTTGTCACTTCATTTACTTGTCTTAGATTATCGTGGCTTATTTTTCGAAGAAGGCAATTTCTTTGGTGAAGACAATGTGTCCCACTTACCATTCATCTTAGACTCTTCCTCAATGGTTGTCGCATAGCAGTAGGGTTTTCACATCATCTTGACCTTAGCCAGCTTCAGTTTGGATTAAATCGATGGTTTTAGGCTGCTGAGGTACTTGAGAACTCTATGCTACTTTGAGACGAATGAGCCCAAACTTGGATGTGTCATGGAAGTCATCAATGTAGGCTTGGACTGGCTGGTTATGCTCTCGTTGCAGTTGTTGCCAGTGAATGTAATGATCATCATAGGCATCTTTAGGATAATATTCATCCTTGAAGGCTTACAAGAATTTATCGCAGGTTGGCTCAAATTCTTCTTTTATCTAGTCTTTTTCCCATAGAGAATGGGCTTGCCACCATTTCTTGATGGGTGAAGAAGCTTTCAAAAGTGCAATCTTGATTTTCTCTTCATCAAAAGAGCCATTCATAGAAAAATGACTCTAATTGATCGAAACATCTACTGCATCTGCGTTTATTTTTCCCTCAAACACAGGAACATCTAGATCTGCTTGAACCCTTGGGGGCTCGACCACCAAAAGCTTTCCCTAATTTGTGAGTCAATGGAACCACCTGTTCAAGGACTTCAACAAATTGGTTGAAAAGAAATGCCTTTTGCTCTTGAAGTGCTTTTGCAATTCTGCGATTGATCATCTCTTGGATTGCATCTTGTGGGTTATTTTCTCTTGCCATTTGAACTTGATTGAAATGACAACAATTAGTCTAATAGGTCTCATGGTTCAATATCGAGCTTCATATACCTTGACCTTGTTTGATGGGACATGTACAAACAAGATAGATTGCTTTGATATCAATGATCCAGATCCTAGGATATATCTTGGGGACAACATCCTAAATGAGGATCCAGATGTGTTGTATGCATGTGCAAAAACTATATGAGATAATATGCAGAGAATCAAAAGAAAAAAGAAGAAAGAAAAAAGAAAGAAGAAATTATATTAATGTCCACAAATGACCAAAAGTAGGTCAATGGGATTTGAGTGTACAATAGTTAACAATAGGAAGTTCAAGAAAAAGAGAATCCAAGAAGCCATAAAAGAATTAAAAGTACATAAGACAATTAGAGCAGTGTGCCACTAACAAAGGTGGCAATGGAACTATTATAAATAGCAATGGAGGGTGAACAAGAGCCCCCAAAGCATGTCCTGATGAAGATTGGAAGACGTCATCGGAAATCTAGCTATGGCTGAAGTGGAGTCATTTGACCCATCATTAATCATTGTGAGAAGATATGATAGTGCTCATTAGGGAGTACCCAATGTTAGAGGGGTCTGGTTGGGAGATCTTAGGGGGAAGCAAATAACTTCTAGAATATCCTCTAGCATCCAAGGCCAATGTACTTCTCGTAATACAAAATAAACTCGTAATGTGCGTCTGGCCTAGTGGTCTAGTGGGCAATCGGTAAGTGGTAGTTCCATATCGGTGCAAAGGGGCAAAGCCACGCCGATGGGAAGAAGTAGAGCCACGGTGTTGAGGGAGAGCAGGTTGGGGGATATGAGTAATTTGAGCAATAGTGATATGCTTAGAGAAGCGCCGCCTAACCGATCTACAAATATAATGTGTGATGCACTGGGGTCCAAAGAGTGCTTAGTGTTGCTAATTGCTTGGGTGGGCTGGAATAAAGAGGTGGTCAACATGGGAGCTCTTGAGCCTCTAGGCTCCTTTTGTAGGGATTTGTGTCGGAAGAGATAGATAATAGAATTAGAACAAAAAGTTTTATTAATTCGTACGTTCTATATATTGGCACACTATTGAGAAAGATGTATGATTGTTTTTTTTCTACTTTTATTACTAACTAAAGCTACAAATGTTATACATATAATACAAAGCCATGATTGACATAAAGAACCATTATGGGAGTTAAACCATTATGGGGTTACATGTGTGACTCTTCATCTTCCGATGATTACGTGGCTTGATTGACAGGTGCACGATATGTTTATAGGTGCTTTGGCATAATGCAGCTCGTGGGGGTGCCTCCTGGCATGGCATTGGGAATGTGTTGATTGACGTCGAAAGTGTAATGTTTAGAGTAACTAGGTACTGCATGGTGTGAGTTTCCCTTTGTGGTATGGCTGGTAGGTGTCTGAGATCTTGGGGAAACCACTAGTGGATCCAAGATAAATTTTGGTGCATGCATGGGTGTGCCATGTCTAATTTGTATAGATTGAATTGTGTTGCAAGGGTATGTGTGGCATATGTTGGAGATGGATTGATGATCATGGATGTATCGCGAACCTCTTGAAGTGGTTCTAGGGTACCCTAGACCATTGAAGAGGAACTAAAATAACTAGAAGCTATGAGATTGGGCTTGTGGGTATTGCTGGAACTGCTTTGAAAGATCCTCCTAGATCAATTACGCTTACAATTTCTGATACTTTTATCTAATTTAGTTGAATACCAATTGAAGAAAATCATGGGGAACATTGTTGATAAGATCCGAATCGAGTTGTGATAACTCATGGGGTAGGTTATTGTTTACATCCTAGATGAATCGGGGTAACTCATGGGGTAGGTTATGGATTACATCCTAGCCGATAGAACTCTAGGATACATCATTGATTTAGTTGAGGTATTTTGTGGGGTAGATGGTTTTATTAGATATTTTTTGAGGTGTTTCTGGGACATATGATTGGATTAATCCCAACAAAGGTAAACCCATGGGGTGAATTTGTGGGAAACTCACGAGGAATTTGATTTGAATGAAAATCCCATTTGTTGGTGGATAGTATAAACCCATCTTTTCAAGCCCAAGAGTTAGCAACTTGTGGTACCCTTGGAATTATTGCATTGGGGCCCAAAGAGTTACCGACTTGTGGCATCCTTGTGATCAGTGTTGATAAAAGGCTGACCAGATATAGGGTTGATAGCCTCACATTAGGATTAACTAGGGTTTGACATTTGTTGTCTATAAATACATAGGATTTGTGTCTTACCTTTACAATCACAAACTAAGCAGAGGCAAAAATCAACATTTTGTGGTATGAAGGCAAGGTAAATGTGGATAAGCTTGATCGTTGTGTAGCCTAATTAGAGGTACATTTCAGTTTGCATTGAAGTAATGAAGAGCAACAAATTTCTTTTGCATTATTGAAGCTAGATAGTCATGCTCTAACTTAGTTTGAGAGTTATTTTAAATTCTTTGCTGTTAAGAAGCTACCACCAATTAGTAAATGAGATGAATTTAAGACTTTGATTAAGAAACAATTTTATCTTATTTGTTATGAAGAAGAATGGTGTATTGATTAGCAATTTAAGGCATCAAGAAGGACAAAATGTGCAGGTCTATACAAATGAGTTTCGAAAGAAGGTCGCTCAAATGGGAAAAGATGCATTTGATTGCGACATCCTCATGAAGTATTTTGGAGGGCTGCGTAGTTAGTTAAGGAGGGCCGTTTCACTTGCCAAGTGAAGGACATAAATGAGGCTTGTTCTCAAGCCCACTATCTTGAGATGGATGAGAATAAGGGTCCATCTTCCTCTTCAGGGTCTTCCAGTGTTCCAAAGAAGAAAGTTGTGGTAAATAATGCTACTATTGCTAAGAAGGATTGTACAAGGCATTGTGGGCACTGTGATGTTACTGGTTATAATGACGAGACTTGTTGGAAGTTGCATTCACTCAAGAAAAAGAAAACGAAGGTGGCCATGACGTCACCTCTAGGAAAAGTGGTTGATTGCAGCTCAAATGTGGATGATAATTTGTTTTACCTTCTTTTAGAAAAATGTATGTTTGGGTAGTAATGGTTCTCATGACAAAGGTGAACCTTCCAAAATTTTCCATATCAAAGTTCAAATTAAGATGGTAAAAGTTGATGCTCTTTTTGATTCTTGCTCTTAAGTAAATTTGATTAGCAAAGAGTTGGTACATAGACTTCAATTGGAAATGTATGATCATCCTAATCCTTATGCTCTAGGATGAGTGAAACAAGGAGTAGATATAAGGGTTTCCAAACAATGCAGAGTTAAGTTTGCAATAAATGAAGATGTCATTGCTGAAGTTGTGGTAGATGTTGCACCTATTGATGTTTGTGGTATAGTCTTTGACAGCCCTTATGTGTATGTTAGAGATGCTACTTTCATGAGGAGATCTAATCAATATTTTTTGGTTAAGGATGGGAAAAGCTACACCATCAAATCCAATGAAGGCAAATCTAAGTTCTCCTTGGTAAGTGCCACCCAAGGTATTCGATTGCTTGATGCTAGTGGGAAGTTTTCTTTTCTCATTTTGAAAGATAATTAAGAAAATGGATTAGTAGGATGCAAGGATATTCATAGCAGGGCTACTCACAAAGAACATGAGATGCAATTACTAGTAGGGTGTCCTCTTCGTTGCATGGTTCTTCATCGGCAAGCATTGAAGGAAATGAACTAAACAAAGGGCATGAAAAGGTGGACTCAAAAGTTCACATGACTGATAATTTCATTTAGCATATACACCTCAAGTGCAAGATAGGTTCAAGAAATGAGAAATAACTTTCCTCACCATAGGAGTTCTTGACCTTTTGGGGGTCAAAAGCCTCCAAATTGGGGAGGCATGATATGAATTTCAGATCAATAATGTTAGCCATATGAGTTAACTAATCCACTTTTCATTGTATAAAAATGTAACTTGAAATCACTTAAAACAATCTTTCTATTGTTCATTTCCTATTGGTTAAGTGATGTAACCGTTAACAAGGTTCAAGAAGAAGTTGCGATACCCAAAGACTTCAAAAGAGAGAGGTTCTGGTGCAAAGGCTAAAACACTATGAAGATGTTCCTGACATAGGCATGGTCATTTGGTAAAAGAGAATCCAACATTCTAAGTATCCATGTATAATATATATGTCTTACATCACAATCATATACCTCGTGAAATGCATGTGTATGAAAATGAATATGCTATCTATCAAAATATATAATAAATAACATATATAAAAAAGTAAACTAGCAATTCATGTCATTCTTAGGTGCCGATGTTTTATTTTTGAGAATATTTAGAATGTTTTTGTATTTTACCAATAATTTTTTTTGTAATTTTGACATATTTGTATTTTTTATTTTTTTAAAACTACTCTATGATAGTTGGAGGGTGACTTTTCGTGAACGAAAAGTGCTACACCTAGATGAATCGAAATTTGAAAATGAATTAGGTGTTGTAATGTAATTGTCTTGATCACTGCTCAGTGTCTTTTGCAATATGTGTAACTCTAAAAGGTGCATGACTTGATGGAGTCCGTTGTATAGTAGAAGGCTTCAAGCCCTGAGTTCATTGTGGAACACGTTGCACTGTCCATGGTACTGCCTTAGGACACACTGTAGAAGATGAAGATCTTTTTGAACTTTGAATAATTTTTTGATGTGAAACTTGGTGCCTAGGATGGTGTACCACTTTCCTTTGAATTGACTGTATAGAAAGATCCTACTTAGGTGCAACAATTGTCTTTGTAATGTGCTCTTGAATAGGTGGAATAATTCTCTTTGTATTGTGCTCTTGAATAGGTGCAATAACTCTTTATATTATGCTCTTGGATAGGTGTAATAACCAACTATGGTGGTGGTGGGTTGAGGAGGAGATGCACCATTGATTGTAGAGGGTACTCATATCGAATGCTTGAAACTTTGACCAATTGATTACAATGTATATATTTGACATATAGATGTACTGTGGATGGCACTATTTGGAGGTTGTATATCCAAAGGCATCCTAATAACATATCAAAGACCCCTGTGCTTGGTAAGATTAAGAATGGAGTACCCTTTGTTGCTGAACCATCCTGGAGAGGTAACACTATATGCCCAAGAGTATTCTGTGTATCTCCATCGAATGCTTTGATTACTTTTATTGTATCTTGTAAATTCTGCTTTGTATACCCAAGAGTGCGAAGAAGTGTCATTGTACATGCGTTTTTACTTGACACATTGTCTAGCATAGGTCATGGTGCTGACGTGTCTGCAAATGTACCAATAATAGCATCTATTGGAAGTCCATATGTTGAAGGCAGAGGACGCGCATTGTATGCATGGTGTAACTTAGAATTATGTCTATTCTGCTATGCCATGGTTTGGAAATGGATTACTGAAGATTTACAACTTTGCATTGTCTTTTTGTTGTGGTCTAGCCTTCTTTGTGGGTGTGCTTAGCTCAATGGTATTGTCATCAATAGATCTTATATCTTATGGTTTAGCTTGTAACACTTGTTTTTAGAATTCCCATACATTTGTGATAGTCACAATATGCGTTATTGTCGAATCCCATATGTTGAGGCTTAGTCATATCAACCTCTAATGGTGGAAAGAGAGATATGAGATTGCAATCAACTAGTTTTTGTGGAAAGACATGAGGAGGTGATGGTAACCTTGAAAATTGCCTCCTTGGTGGAGTTGTCAATTGAAGCTTTTTAGTTGGTTGTGATACTGCATTGACTGTTACTTTTGTTTGATTTTTGCATTCATGAGATTTGATCTTGTATCTTGGTTTGCTTTGAAACTTAGTATTTGAAGTAGATGGAGCATTTGGTGCATACTTGAATTTGTTCAAAGCTATGAGCTTGACTTCGCATCCTTTGACTGTATGGCATGACTCATCAAAATATTTGAATTTGTCGAACATGATAGACTCGTGGAGTGGTGCTATCAAGCTTTGTGTGAAGATACCTTGTAACTCATTGTTTGCCATAGAATTGGTCAGCTTAGCTAGCATAGTTTTGTATCAAAAAACATATTCATTGATTGGCTCTTTAGACCCCTATTCAAGTTTAGCAATTTCTGCATAAGAGAGTTTTTCACCAATCTTAATAGAAAAATGTGCCAGAAATTGATTTGCCAAAGGGTTGAATGTTTTAAATAACCAAAGATGCATTTTAAGATCACCTTTACCTTTCCAGAGTGGAGGCTTAGGAGTTACAAAGTTTACTGGTAATGGGTAAGATGCTATCTCATGTGCCAAAGGATTGTAAAGCAAATTTTGGGAGTCCATTGAATACCAAGCTCTAGAGACACCTTGCTCAAAGTGCAATACTTTAGCATGCAGTTATGTATTAACTTTATCAGTCTTAACAGTCACGACAAGTCTATCAATAGGGTGCGTAGTATGCCTTGTAATATTCAAAATGTACCAATGTTCTTATTCCCAAGTCATACTTGATTTTACAAAACTTTGCTTCAATGGTGCTATAGCCATGATTTGATTGTGAAATTTTGAATTTGCAAATGGCAGTAAGGGCGTAACTAGACAATGTGTGTTTGATTTGTAGGCTCCTAGATATACTGACCCCAATTATAAATAGCAAACAAGGTCCAAAATGACACTAACTATGGAGGATTCTATCATCCTATAGCCGCACTATCCCGTGTCAGAGGTATGTTGAGAGTCTTCTTGAAGCTAACTACTGATTGGTGCATTATAGAAACAAACGACCATGATGTTTCTTATGTATGAAAATGAAAATCCTATGCGTTTTCGATATACCGTGGGGTATGTGGAAACTAAAGTCTGTATATAGTGCTATCTAATGGCTTGAGTATTGGAGTAGTACTTCTGACATTATAACTTAGGTAAAACTAAAGACTACTTTGCTCATAACGACAACTCATGAGTTTTACAACTGTTGGAACACAACTCTAGAAAGCAAGCAAAAAGAAGAAAAAGAAATTGAAAGACAACAAAAAAAATGATTCTTGTGCATGGACATCAAGAATTCAATCTGAAACCCCTAGGTTAGAGAGAAATCCAAGAGCAACGCTCAGTCATATCCAGTAAAGGAGGATCATATTTCTCTTTAGTGTATGGGAATTATGAATTCAACCGAAATTCTAGAACCAAAAAAAAAAAAAAAAACAATGCTAAAAAAATGTCGGATTCACCAATTTGTTGTATCTTATTTTTTATGCAATAAGTAAATGTTGTTTAATAGTTATAAAACTTGATAGATCTATTCAGATTACAATATATGACATTTAAGCATAAATTTGAATGTAGAGCATAATTGATTGATTGAAATTGCAATGACAAGTGACATACTAAAAATAGTAAGTACAATAAATAACGAGACACTTCGCTTTTCTGGTTTGTGGTTGACTGTAGTTGATGTGTGACAGTGGAAATTAGAATAAGACATGATTGCGATAGCTTAGAATCAAGAACAAAGTTTTTGACTGTTTGGATAGGTTCGCGCTTCTTGGACAACAACACAGGCCGGTAGTGTTCGTTGATTGTGATGAAATTGTGATTGTTTTGTCGCTTGTGCCAGTGTCTGTTGAGAGTTATGAGATACTTCACTTGTATAAATGCCTCGTAGAAATCGTTGGTTTCCTTTTCCTTGCCTTGGAAACCTAGAGGTACTTGTGAGAGCTAGAAACTTGTAAAAGAGAGTGAAAGTGTAATGGGTTCTCCTGACCCCAATTACCAATTTTGATGATTGAACGTTGCCTGCATATCTAGATACTTCGAGGAGGGAATCAAGCCACACGCAGTTCTTCCACCTAGAGTAATTGTGCAATTGTGCTTCTTGACTATATATATATAGTTAGAAATTTGGCTTTGATATTTGACAATGCTAGCTCTTGATTTGATTTGAAATGCTTTAAACTTGGCTTGTGACTGCTCCTAATGAATGATCTTGAATTTGGGTAGAATTGGACTTATTTGCTCAATGTTTAGTAGTGTAGAAGTGCTTAATATATAGTGCCAAGTTAGGAATAATGAACGACCTTTGATTTGTATATATAGTGAAATCTTTTGACCATTTCCTTTAGCTGACCTTGCGAAACGTGCGAGAAGACCCAAATGAATATTTCAAATTCGGAAACTAGTTGTTAATTGGTGTGGGAACAAGGCCGCACTAGGGGAACATGTTTGCGGTAATGGAATTGTCTCCCTGGCACGGAATTGTCCTAGAAAATCAGGGACAATTGACCTAAGCTTGGAAACAATCTAAGATTGATACAAGGTGCTTTGAGCATTGACTTGAAAAAGTAGTGACGACGAATAGAGAGGTCAAGCCCGCATATAAATAGCTGACTAGAGGAATGGCGAATAAGAGCTGTGAAATTTAAGTGGTTTAAGATATGTCCATAATTGTCATTGTCAAGTACTTGGGATTGGATTTAGGTATGTACACTCTCCTTGGTGTCGAAGTTGTATATATATGTGTGGAGAGTGTCTTTGTAAGAAAAGGAATGGTCCTAGCAAATATTTTTTTTGATTGTATGTGGTTTTTGAAGTGTGAAAAGGAAAGAGTGAGTGAGCAAGTTGCAGAGCATGTATTAGTGTTTGGACATATTATAATGCAAATTATGTCCATGAAGGCCTTGAGAAGGCAATAAACTTGTAATCGCAGAATGAAATGGTGGAAACAGGAGGGAATCCCTCACTTTTCTAGTGTTTTCTCGATTTGAGTTTCTCCAGAGTAATCTTGCGTCCCTTTCAATGCTATTTCTTATGTTCTTGCCATAGTTTCTTGCTCTATTTTCATTGGTCAATATTCTTTTCAGTATGCAGCACTTACAATTCATTCCTAAGCCCATTTAATGTTTGTTTTATGCAAATTAACACGCAAGCAATGATCTAATTGTTGTCAATCAGACTCGCACCTTTGTGAAGGTAGTTTCAGGCCTTCATAGTCTGCTAAAACATGGAAACAATCCTAGGCTGTGGGTGGCCTAATCAACGGATTGAGTCTCTAAGGGCTAGCTCCCTTTGGTGTATCACTTAGGATCTCTACTCTATGCTACAAACTGCTAGGGAAAAGGGAAGAAAGAAACTTGAAGGGAAATCCTAATTAATGATCGTGATACACCTAAATTTTGATTGATCCACTCAATTTGAGTTTCTAAAAACACTGATTAGACAATAAACAAACTGAATTTTTAACTCCAATTGACCCTTATGCATCAGTATTTTATGAAAAGGTTTTATCTTGTGATCAAAGCTGGAGGGAAATGATGGAATAGGTTTGATTCAAGACACTAACTAGCCACTTATATTCATTGTAACTTCAGCGAAAAGATATTAAACACAAAGCATAACCTGCATAATCTGGTCAATTAGTAACTAGGTAAGAATCAGGGCTTGACAGGGAAGAAAAATCTATCACATGCAAATCACTGACATAAATACACTATACCAACACTTTGGAGTTTGAAAACTGTCTTTCTATTAATCTGAAAAGATTACACATCACAAATTTTGGTAGAGTATGGTCTTGCCAAAAAGAGGATACAATTCAAGGCTGAAAAGCCAACTTATATAGAAAAAGTATACAACAGCGAAGAGATTGGCACTAAAAATAGAAGAGGAGGTCAACTTTGTCCAACTTGTGCTATCACAGCCTTGAAATAAAACTAGTCTATTTTTGTCTTATGCTTTGCATGAAAAGCTCTTTGGCGTTGAAAATGGAGAGCCCAAGTTTGAGTCAAAACTTCCATCGTGCATGATGCTATGCCAATATCCAAATATAAAACTCCACTTGAACTGCTAGAATGAGAAAACAATCCCCTTTGCATGAAGTCAATGTCAAAACTGAATTTAGAACTTCACTTGAACTACTGGAAACGTTGAAAGCCTTCAACAAGATAAACAAGAGCACATGCATGAAATTCCATGTTGGCGTAGAAGGGATGAGGTGACCCAAGTTTGATAAGTCAAACTCTTGCATGGAAAGCCACGCCACAATATTCAAAGAAATATGCCTCTTGACTAAACTTGAAGCTGAGTTGGATCTTGAATGCATGAGATGACTAGGAGATAAGCCTGACTTCAACAAACAATCAATTGAAGTTTGGACCAATCAACTATAGATGGCCTTTGCTTGCATGGAAAGGACCTTGATGAGTGAGAGGTGCATTCAGATTGAACTTGTTATTTCTTGGCCATCTGCTCTCGAGCTCTTCGCTTGTGTGCATGTATTTCTTCGGGCTATTTGTTTTCCTCTTTATTACTGACTTATTTCTTTTGGCTTTTCTCCTCTGTATATTTCCTTCGGAGTGGTCAATACTTGTTTATTTCCTTCGGACAAAAAATCCAAAGGAATTCTTTCTGTTTCTCTCTTTCGCCCTGAATAATTCCTTCGGGTTTTTAACAATGGAATATTCCTTCGGACAAAATATCCGAAGGAATTCTTGTCCTTGGACCTTTGTAAAGTCCTTTCTTTCGGGCAAAAATCCGAGACTTTTCCCTCTTTGCCTTGATCAATTCCTTCGGACAAAAAGTCCAAAGGAATTCTTTCTTCAAAATTCTTTATGAATTGCCCTTCGGCACTCTAAAAATGATCCTTCGTTTTTTTTGGCACAACCTTTCCCGAAGGGAAAGAGCCCTTCGGGATTCTCGAAATGAACCATCCCGAAGGAATTCTACCCTTCGGCTCTTGTGGCACGAACTTTCTCGAAGGGAAAGTGACCCTTCGGAAAAATTATAAAGGTCCTTTTGCCCTTTCCAAGTGTCCCTTTGGAACTTGAAAGTATCCCTTCAGATTTATTTAAAGTGTTCCTTCGGCACTTTGAAGGAACCCTTCCTGAAGGAATCCTACCCTTCGGGTTTTTGAAAAAGAACTTTCCCAAAGGGATTCTACCCTTCGGGTTTTTAAAATGATCCTTTGGCTTTTTTGATTGGTCCATTTCCTTTGGACAAAAAGTCCAAAGGAATTATATCTTTGGGCTTCTGTTTTTGTTTATTTTCTTTGGACAAAAAGTCCGAAGGAAATCTTGTCCTCAGAACCCTTGCAAATTGCTCTTCAGCAAAATTGTATTTGTGCATTTGCCCTTTGGAAAATTGTCATGACAATTTGTTCGAAGGAAATGTACCTTTTGGACTTTTTGTGCGCACATTTGGAGTTTGATAATGGACTTTCGGCTTTTTCAAAGTAGCCCCTTGGCCTTTCTTGAAGTGACCCTTCGGGTTATTTGAAAAGCCCTTCGGCACTTTGCAAATGGCCATTTGGAGAAATGTAAGTGCCCTTCGGGAAAATGTAAAATGGACCATTGCCGAAGAAAAAGAGCCTTTCGGACAAAGTGAAATGATCCTGTCTTCTTTGAAATTGCCTTTTTTCCGATGGGCATATACCCTTCATCAAAGTTGGAAAGGAACTTCGGGAAAATGAACAAGCCCTTCAGAATTTATGAAAATGCCCTTCGAGATTTTGTAAATGGTCCTTTTCTGAAGGGAAGAAACCCTTTGGATTTGTTGTAAAGTCCACCTGCCCTTTTGACGAATACCTTTTGGAAAAATGAAAGTGTCATTTGGGAAATTGTGTGATGGTCCTCGGAAAATTTATTTTGGACAGAAAGTCCGAAACAATTTCGATACTTAGACAAAACCTGAAGTCTTCCTTCCGTGAAACTCGGAAGTATTTCTTTCTGCTTTGTGAAAACCCGAAGTATTTTGACTGTCCCTTTAGAACTGCTCTGAGCAAAAACAAATTTGCAATGACATGAAAAGCTTCGAATGATAAGGGTGGCAATTTGACCTGTGGAGTCAAAATTGTTAACATTTTGGTGATTCTGCTAGGAAACATACCTGCTATACTTGAGAACTCAGACCATATACATAACATTTGAACTCATAAAACAATGTAAATCTGGTCAATGATTGTAAGTACAACCTCTGATTTGAAAAAGACAACCTTCATCCTCCAAAACAAGAAGGGAAACACACAAAGCAGGGAAAACTAATTAAAAACAAATGTGCAAACAAACACTTATTTGGAACAAAACAGAACAAAACTATTGTGCTTGAACAACACTTGGAGGAAAGCAAAACAAACTATGTACAAGGAACTTTGCTCTTTAGTAGCAATGTTTTAAATGTATCCCATTTACTGGGTTTGGAAGCTCGTTACCATCCATCTTTGCAAGCTGGAAGGTATTGTGGGATTTGCAGCTGAAGATTGTGTATGGACCACTCCAAAGGGAATCAAACTTTGTGTGCCTTTCGGGTTTAGCTCTATCCTCATCCCACGTGGGACCAAATCTCCTTTGAAACTTCGTGAAGAAGCTTTTTTGTCAAAAGCTCTCTTCACTTGTGCTTGATGAATCTCCATGGCTAGCATAGACTGATTTCTTATCTCTTCCAGCTCCATAAGTTCAGCATACTTGATCTCCATAGGCTCATTCTCCAACAGCTCAAGTTGATGCATTAGTTCTAAAGCAGGAAACTCAAGAGAAATGGGTAACCTTGCTTTCTTACCATATACCAACTTGTATGGAGAGTTGGCTATTGATCTTTTGTAGGTGATCCTATTAACCCGTAGAGCTGACTTCAACTTGAGATGCCATGACCTCTGATTGTCTTCAATAGTCCTTATGATCTTCAATAGGTTCTTATTTGTAGACTCAACAAGGTCATTGCCTTGTGGATAATAGTTTGATGAAGTGCTAAAATAAATTCCATGTTGGATAACTCATTGATTGATCTTAGTTCCCACAAAAGCCATTGCATTATCAAAAATAATAGTTGAAGGAACTCCAAATCTAATAAGCAAACTTTCATAGAAATCTAGAACATTGGCTTCGTTTGCTTCTTTCAATGCCACTACTGTCCAACGCGTGAATTAATCTGTAGCAATTGTAATCCATTTATGCCCTGAACTTGAAAGAGGATTTATGAGACCAATAAAGGCCAATCCCCATTGGACAAAGGGCTGATCCACCGCAATTGGTTGAAGAGGTAAGGCTGCAAGTTTCATTTTTCCTACAAACATAGCACACTGTTTGCACTTCTTAACCCATGCATGGCAATCACCAAATATACTAGGCCAATAGTACCCACCTCTCATGATCTTAAGCGCTGTAGTTCTTGTAGAAAAATGTCCTCCATCATGTTCATCATGGAATTCTTCAAGTAATTTCTGAGTTTGGCTTGGCTTTATATATCTTAGCAACATGCCATTAATATCTTTCTTGAATAAACTACCATCAACAGGCAAAAATGGAATTGATTGCAACTTAAAATATCTTATTTTTGAAACACTTAGATGAGAGGGATAAATACCATCTTGGAAATAGCTTACCAAGCCATGAAATCAGGTGGAAGGTGAGATATGACTAGCTGCAACCTTTTCATCATTTGACGCCAAAACAACCTCATTAGTCTCTTGCAAGTCTTGAGCTAGATGCTCACAAAATCCTTTGCCTCTATCAGCGTTGTGACCTTAATTTCCACGTCATACTCCATTACCTTGGTTATCCAACCAACTCTCTTCTCATTTATATTTTTGTTCAAATGGAACTCCTTGATGCTTGCATGGGGAACCATTAGGTGTATTTTATTGTTAGATAACAAGTATCTAAACTTTTTAAGAGACCTTATAATTGAAAGTACATATTTTTCAACAAAGGAGTACTGTGTTTCATATTCTTCCAAGCCTTAACTAAAGAAAGCTATTCGCTGCTCTAAAGCTTCGTGATTTTGTTGCATAAGAATGCCGAAAATGGTGTCCATGTTAGCATATACATACAAAATGAAATCTTTTGTAAAATCTAGATTTATAAGTGTAGGAGCACTAGCTATGGCTTTCTTTGTATCTGCGAAACTCTTTACTCCTTTAGACCAGTTGAAGTTCTGATTCTTCTTTAACATGGCTGTAAGTGGCTTAGTTAAAATGACAAAATGTGAAATATATCTTCTTATGAAGTTGATTTTCTCAAAGAAGCTTTGCATAGTCTTTTTGTGCTTAGGCAAGGAGAGTGCAAGAATGGAGTCTACCCTTTCAGATTCTATGCTTAAACCAGACTTTGAAACCACATGAACAAGGAGCTTACCTTCATGAACCAAGACATATTTTTTGGGATTTAAAGATTATCCAAATTGTCTACACTTTTCGAACACTTGCTTGAGATGAACCATGTCACCTGCATTCTTTGAAAACACTGTTATATCATCCAAATAAACAAGTACAAACTTGTTAAGAAGGCCTTAGAATGTCATATCCATGGCTCTCTGAAGGGTTGCTCCAGCATTAGATAAACCGAATGGCATCTTTCTGTATACAAATGTCCCCCACTTGGTTGTGAAGGCTGTCTTAAATTGGTCCTCTTCCTTGACCAAAATCTGATTGTAGCCACTATATCCATCCAACAAAGAAAACCTCTCTGAACCTGCAACTAACTGTAAAATTTTTCCATTGATGGCAATGGATAGTGATCTTTAAGTGAAGCCCTGTTCTAATAACGAAAGTCAACGCACAATCTAATCTCACAATTCTTCTTCCGTACCAGAACAAGATTTGCCACCCAAGTTGAGTGCTTGATTGGAAATATAAAAGCTAACTCTATGAGCTTGTGAAGCTCAACTCTCATCAAAGGCTCAAGCTAAGGATTAATGGGCTTTTGTCTTTGTCTCATTGGTTTAGTTTCAGCCTCTAACTCAATGGTGTGTTGAGCTAGATTTGGGTCAAACCCTTTGAGATCACTATATTGCCAAACAAATATATCAGCAAAACTTATGCATAACTTAATGAAAGCTTTTTTTTGTGAAGGAGTGCATACCTTAGCCAACTATAAAATCTTATCAATTGCAATCTCTATATTGGCATAGTGCTCTTCTTTTGTTGACAAGGATGACTTCTCTTTTCTTAACTCATCATCACCACTGAAAATGTTCACAAGTGTGACTAATTCCTTGGGCAGTTTATCTTAGTTGCACAATCTGATCACCATATTGCTGCAAATGCTTTGCTTGGTTTCTTAAAGAAAACTCAACCTCTTCTTGGAAGAATCTCACAATTTGACTGTCATCTTCGAACACTTGCCAATTTTCATAATTATCTGGAACATAAGGCCTTACAACCACTTTTATATGTAATTGAATTTTTTCACTTTTTACATCAGCTGGGATACTAAATTGTGACCCAATGACAGCCAACCTATCTGCGTGTTTATTCTCACCTTTTGGTATTCCCTAAATGTTAAAAGCTTGAAAATCTTCAAGTAAGTCCCATATTCTATGCTTGTAAGATTTAAGCAACAAATTTTTACATACATTCAAACCTCTTAGTTGGTGAATTACAAGTTCACTATCACCAAAAACTTGCAAGTAGTTGACTTTCATCTTCCTAGCCCATTGCAAACCGTGAACTATTGCTTCATACTCAGCAACATTGTTTGAACAACCAAATTGAAATTTAATACAAGAGAAATACCTTTGCTTTGTTGGAAAAACCAACATCATTCCAGCTCCGGTTCCATGCTTATTCCTTGATCCATCAAAGTACAATTGCCATAAACCTTCACTAGATTCATCATCCTTAACCATGGTTGGAATCGGTACATCATTCTTATGAAGGCAATACACACCGAGTCCTTCTATAATCAGCTTATAAGGCTCATGCTCATGCAAAGTGGAAGCCCACTCATCAAGAAACAAATTTGGAACTCCATCCAAAGGGATCCATTTTCTACTCCACTAGTTTCTAGTACATCATCCTAGATGATACAATAGTGTTCACAACACTTGGCATATATGGTTCCATATGGAAACGTGCAATAGGTTTAGAATGAATTGTTACCTTGGTACCATACCTGGTTCTGAACATTAAATAAGTCCAATCCACTGATAAATATCTTTTAATTTTTGAGGTGAAGTCTCTTGAAAGGCACATAGCAAAGTAATGAGGCAAGTCTACCACAACATCCTCCTGAATAGTAACATTGGGACAAGCATGTAATGTCAACTTCAGATTTTTGATGATGCCTACCGTCTTTGTTGGTGACCCATCAAATTGCAATACCTCCTTAGTGTTTGGCTCATAAACAAGGCCGAGCTTGCTTGCAATTTTTTTAGGCATGACTGTACTACTAGCTCCACTATCCACTATACAATTATGAATCAAAAGAGTTTTTTTTTATTTTACCTCAGTTTTGTCTACATTTGCCATCTTATTTACTTGCTGTACTTGTTGCTTAGTTCGCTGATCCGAATTAGTCAAGACAATACATTTTTTCTCAACCGGTTTTGGAGACAATTTGAGAACTGAAAGCTCTTGGATGAGCATATCTTTTTGTCCTGGAATGGAAAGAGAATTCGACATGCTAACGCTGATGTTAGACTTCTTCATCTGATCCACTATACTGAAATGAGATCCACTAACCTTTGGTTGCACTTTCTGAAGCACTAGCTGTTCACGAACTAGAGGTAGTTGATGAACCTTACTAGCCTCTATATTATGATTTTTCTGAGTTGTAGTGGCAACAAATTGTTCGTTTGCACTCTTAGAAAAAATATTAAGAGTACTTGAAGCCTTTGTCACCCCCTGCAACTCATCAATGGCTCTTCTTTTAGCTCTAGTTACAACTGCAACTTGACCACTTGAATTGTTAGTTTCAACACCCTGAGTAAAAGCAACATGATCATCCACTTGCCAATTTACATTAATGGCATCACGCTGCCCTTGAACTTGTTGAGTCTCTCCTTGTGATGCCACACCTGTATCTTGGTATTGACCTCTTTGAAAAGAAAACTCTTCTTATGTCATTTTTGGCATAGTGATGTTCTGTGATACCAAGGCTTGGTTTTGAGCATCATTGAGATTTGAGGACTGCCAATCTGAACCATGCATCAAGTTGTTTTGAGGTGGGGTGGGAACAATAGCCTTTGAAGTGGACGGAACATTAGGATCAAGGGCAGTATATGACTTAGCTAGAGTTATGGCTCCTTGTGTTTGATAAGGTCGTCTATTCTCTCTGAAACCTTGATAAGGAGGTCTTCGATCTTTGAAGGGTCAATAGGTGGTCTAATTTTGCTGTTGATAGGGCCTATTAGCCTGAAATTGTTACCTTTTGAGCTGCACTATTTCATTTCCAAAGGACTGTAGCAAGCTTTTCAACTCTCCTATCTCACTAGCTTGACTAGTAGGGGCTGCAATTTGAGCTAAAAGTGATGGAAAGGAGCTAAAGATGGAATTTGAGCAATTTGAGGGACTGATACATTATTCAATTCTGGGAATATAGGCATTGGAGGCCTTGGATAAAGCTTACTAGCTTGTATCAAACTATTTTTTGCCCTTATTGCAATCTCATAAGCATCTGGGAAGGTAGTACCACCCATTGACTGTATCATCACACTAATGTCTGAATTAAGGGCTTTCAAATACTACAGAAATGCATATTCAGGGGATGGCCTTATCAACACAGGTGTTTTGGTCCTTGTCTTTTGGAATCTAAGGTTAAAATTAGACATGAACTTACAAGAAGCTCTGTTTATGGCGGTTAATTGCTCAACTAAAGATAGGTGATTAGATTTGTCCTCAAATTGCTTGCTTAAGGCTGTACCCAATTCATCCCAAGTAGAAATGGAGTTTAGTGGGAGATTTTTATACCATTGCAATGCTTTTCCTTTGAAGGAAGCAACAAGCAGTCTGATAGCAACATTATTTTCAAGAACATTATGGATTGAACAGAGATTAGCTACATCTTGAATATGCTCAATAGGGGTTGTTTGATTTTCTCTTGAGAAGAATGGGATACTCTTGAGGGAAGATACAGGAATGCCATCAAACTGGGCTAAATTTAATGCGCTACCTCTATTGAATGGAACAAACCCCTGGTTTTTGATGGCCATTTGCATAGTGAGGATTGTAGTGCTTAGAACAACAGGATGACCAAGGGACAAATATGTCTTTTGAGGATATGGATTTGCCCTTCTTTACCTTGATCCCTTATATGATATAAATTCAAAAGGATTACCTTTACTTGCTGACCTTGTGGTAACCTTTGGCATAAAAGAATTTCCTGAATGATGCTATGAGCTCTGCAAATTGGATTTTAATGATAATGAATATCTTCTTCTTCTGCAAAACTTCTTCAGATATGTAAAGATTTTTTTTAAGTCTCATTGGGTGTGCCAAAAACTGTTGTCAATCAGACTCACTCTTGTGAGAGTAGTTTCAGGTCTTCACAGTCTACTGAAACATGGAAACAATCCTAGGCTATGGGTTGCCTACTCAATGGATTGAGTCTCTAGATTCTAAGGGCTTAGGATTTTATAGGATTCGTATTGGCTAAACTTAGTGTGGAATATCCAGCTAGATTATGGATCAAAAAACCTATCAACATGTCTTGTTTTTTTTTTTAAAATATGAAATTTGATTGCAAAAATTTGCCAAATGAATTTAAATGACCATTCTCCATTCCTCTTGGCACTTCCACTCTTGCAATTTTTGCAGATCCATGTGAAACATTCTGTGCTTGAGCAAAGATGAAAGTTTCAAAAGGCATAAATTTATACAGTGTGTCACTCGTATGGGCAAAATATTTTTGGGGTATGAAAATTCATCAAGTTAGATGGTCTCATAATTATATATATAACAATGGGGAGGGAGGAAAAGTTTTTTGTGTTTATAAACACAATGATGCAATATACAAAAAGTCTTAGTGAGAAGGCATCCTTTCCAAGTTGAAGTCAAACTCATTGTGTTTATAAACAGCTTACTAAAGGGAATGGATTGAATTCTTGCAAATCATAGATGGCTGTATGCATCTTTTCCAGATTTTGATAGAGTCATGCCATTAGGATTTTGATGGTGAGCTTTGCACCACTTGTATGCATTTGGTAGTGATAAGAAGACTTTGAGCTTGCATGATTTTCACATGGTTTTTTGTGCATGCCCATCAAACATTTATTCCATTTCTTGGTTGATCACGGAGTGGAGAGCCCCTCTAATTTCTAGCATTTTATCTTGGAAACCCTGAGTGGTTCTATATGTTTATTCTTTTGGAGGGTTTCCCATTTCCCCTTTTCCCTTTGTTCCATTTTTGTTCATTCTATACTTTCAAAGTTGAAATTATAGAAAAATCCCATAAACACCCATCATATGAGGAAGCCACACCTCCCAAATGCGGAGGCAGATTACTCATCCCATGTGATTTTTCTACTCCTGTTACACTATTTATTGCTGTCGGTTGTCCCTGAATCAACGAAATTCTGCAAAGGTTGCAATTACAAATCCCTGCTAACAAATCTCAAACTCTCTACAGGAAATTGTTCAGTTAAGGAAAGCTTGTGATCATGAGAAGAATAAGTAAAGCTTGAATTTCAAAGTTCACAACTAATCCCTTTTGAAAGAAGTTACCGAATTAAGGAATTATAAGAAGCTCATGGATCAAAAAGAAGAAAACATGACAATGTAGAGAGAGAACTACTTCATCAAATAAGGGTATTACCTCTGATTGAGATATTGAATCTCAAACTTCTCAGCTAATCCCTTATGAAAGAAGTTACTGAACTAAGAAATTATAAGAATCTCATGGATCGAAAAGAAGAAAAATAGACAATGTTGAGAGAGAACCTCGTCAATGAATGGTTACCTCGTACTGATGTTCATTCCTCTTCTGCCAATGATAGTGCTTCTGAGGTTAATTCTTTTGATAGTAAAGTCCACGATCATGCTTTGGTTGCCACTAATGGGAAGACTTTTATTGGTTGTTGTGAATTTGAGAAACATACCAAAGGTCTTGGTTTGAAGCAGTGTTACAGGGCGAATCTCCTAGATTTTGGTGACGTATTGAATGCCCTAGACGTTTTGGGGACTTAAAGGGGACATTCAATTTTTTTAAAATTTTCAGACTTTTTTTCTTTAAAATAGATGTCCCCCAAAAAGGTTATTATTTAAAAAAAGACATTGATCCCTAATCTCAAAAGTAGCGTGAGAAACATTAAATAAATTTCAAGCCCCTAATTTTCATTAAATAAGTTAAAATATTAATTTTTATATATTATTTTAATATCTGTCCCCAAAATATGAGAATTTTTTTGCTGTCCCAAAAACTTCGTTCCCCACGTTCCCACACCGTCGGTCCCTAAGACCAAGGTAATTATGGTTTGAAGTTATGATAGAAGATGAGGTATACTTGATAAACATGGATAGGAGAATGTTGATTTTATTGAGGCAATTTACAGATTCGAGAGGGAAGGCATAAGTTATCTTGAAATGACTACTATGAGGGATGGGGAACAAGTTTCCTCTACTATTGATGAGCAACACTCAAATCATATGTTAGAGCTCCATTATTAAGGAATCATTGTAGACCCTCATCAAGTTTTTCTTCTTGTAAAGAGCGTCTAAAGCATGGTGTATCGACATTAGAAAGGAGGCATGGTGGGCCTCGACCGAGGTTATTATCATTATGATCACCAAGCATTTGGATATGGCAGGGGCTATGCGGATATGTAGATGGTAAAATCTTGAGCCAACACCTATTGTGAAGATTGATTGTGGAGGGATCAGTGATTGGTCATGGCAACATTTGAGATTTTGTTTGAATACCTCTTATCACTTAGCTTCCTCAAGAATGGGCCTCGTGGATCCCATCATTGGTGATGACATTATTAACTTGGATGGCCCTATGTTGGTGTTGGCCATCCTATGAATATAGGCTCAACATGGACATGGTTATATGTGGCCGTTGATGAAATAGTGAACTTGTTTGGATGGAGGTTTATGTTAACGTAAAGTGGCTCTATGGTAGCTACCTATAATGATTTGGTCACTTATGAGTTTTGTAGAATGCTTTAGATTGACCATGCTAGGGTTTGTTTCCTTATATCTTGTTGGGCAGGGATTATCGTTGTGATCTTTGGCTTTGCCATTGATTGATGAGCATGAATGGCCTCTTGGTTTTGGTGGTCTTGATTGTTGGTGATTTGATTCTTGTTGGCAGATGATTTTGGTGGGAAGAGCATGCTTGGTCTATGCCTTTTTATGGAACACATGTGCCTTGTTTGGGGCATTGATTGATCTTTGACTCTTTTTGGTTGAGCATCTAAGGGTGTTCGTGGGCCTCCTCATTGAGATGGTTCCGAGCTTGGAGAGGTTAAGCCAAAGGGTTTGGTTTGAGGGGAGTGTTAGATATATTAGATACTAGACAATATTGTTAGCTTAGCATTAGTTTGTTACAACTAGGCTATTCTAGGATTTGGGTTGTTTCTATGATGTACTATGTACTTGGTTATAAATATGGTCCATGATTAAATCTTTTATGTTATCAGAGCAGGCTCTGAGGCTTCATGCCTCAGAGGACTGTGAATGTGGGTTTTTTTATTGGCATGCTATGTTGTTGCTGGTGCTCTTAGTTCAATGTGTTGTAAGGGGCTGTATTTTGTTGTATGAGCTCTGCATTGTGCTTGGATTAGAAGCTACAATAGATGTTGGCTCTGGGATTAGCTGGTTCTTGTAGTGGAGACGATGTTGTGCATTGCTGATACATGACAAAGGCGAAGCTTGGGCTAACCCTATGAATTATGAGAGGAGGCCTCATATTGGGCGAAGTGGCCTTGGGCATGGGAGCCAACAACCTGGAGGTGTATGGAAGTCTATAAAATGTGAAGCATGGTGTTTTGTTAATGTTGGTGTGGAGCTGTGATGCTGATGTAGTTTTGTGTTGTAGATGATAGCATATGGGATGGGTGCTCATGTTTGGTATATCGTGGTCATGAGTGGTGCCCAAGCTAGGCTGAGCCAGCACAAACTCATTACTTTGCTACAAAACTTCGATTAGGAAGTCAGTTTTCCAGACCTTGAGTGCATCCAAATGGGGTCCAAATCAGATTGTAGAATTTGCACGAGCATGCATGGATTTATTGTGGTGGTGGTGCTTGCAGACTTTGTGCAGGATAGTAGAGGAAATACAACATGCAAGTTTTTATTTTATTATCATAGGTTGTGCAGATTGAATAAGGAGGAAGGCGAGTTGTCACAAAGAATGGTGAAGCTGCAGCATAATATGGCGGATTATCCCATGGAGCATATAAATTTTGTAGTAAGTTTGAGGATTCTTGGGAATGCAATGACTATTTTTTGCTGCATTATTTGTCAAAGGGGAAGATTTTAATGGCACAAACGGCTTTTTAAGGATGAAAATGACTTACTGATGCTTCTCTTCTTAAGTTTGAACAACATGACGTGTGGAGAAACTTCTGGTCGAAGGGAATCATCAACATCATATATTTCAGTTTATAACGAGCTTCTTACTGCCCCTCCTTGTTAATATCAGGTCAACTTTTTTTTCTTAAAATATTTGGCATCACATTTTAGTAAAAGGAAAATTTCAAAGTGGGATATATTTTTGCATTATTTATCAAGTATGCCGAAGCCCAAGTTGCAACGAGTATGCAACGAGGGTGCATTTATAGATGAATAAGTATTTGGTGACTCACACAATTAATTTGTATGCCTCGTTCAAATTGTTATGTTATAGTTGGTGCTACAAAAAAAGTCACAATGTACATGAGGAGATATTAGCATTCACAACTATGTTGGAGGAGTCCAAATGGTTGTGTATGCATCTCTCGATGATTTTAACTAAAGACCGGGTGATTATGTGGAAAGCTCATGTTGCTTGGGAGCCCAATAAGCCTATGGTAATTGATGGCATTAAAGTTGCTCCACTTCAATCACATAAAGATTGAGTATGTGGCACACTACCACACAAATGCATACACTTGGAGCAGGAAGGATCTGGAGGGTATTTCCCCTTGTATTCCTGGACATGAGGCTGTTTGGATTGTTGAAAGTGCCGGTGAGGGTGTTACTGAAGCTAAACCTGAGGATCATGTAATTCCTTGTTACTAGGAAAAATGTAGAGAATGGAAGTTTTGCAAGTCAGGGAAGACAAATGGGGTTTTGGAAAGGAGTAAATCATACATATGAAGACACGTTTGTGTTTTTATGAATTTATAAACATTTTATTCATATGAAAACTCCATTTTAGCTATAACAAGATTTTGCAGAAATCCTAGTACAAGTTGATTGCATAGCACTCTAGGGTGTTACCTTGAGGAAACATATCAGGCAAGAGACCATCCATAAGTATATTTTGTGTTTTTTGTCAATGCTGCTTTTGTATTAATTGCAGAGAAGAAGAAAAGTAAATTAAATGCAAAGAGAAAACCATAAAGTTTGTTGTTTATAATAAGAAATCAAAAGCATTTTTTTTATTAGATGTCTCTATGGGCAAAACTGTGGTTGGTAGAGACGTGGTTGTAGATGAGAAGATATTTTTTGGAAGTCTATAGATAGTATTGTATGAGTTAACTGTTGTTGATGATTCTTGAATAAGTTCTAGTGTTGGAATAAGGCTCGGAGCTAGTAACATCAAAGGAGTCAAGTTTTAGAGGGAAATTCAGCAGGGCTTGCAATGGAAATCAAAGTGGTATTATGCCATGAGGAATGACGTTTGAAAGGATGAATTGCCATAGGGAATCAAAAGCTGCTCTACATGATCAAGGGAACAAATGGTGCAAGGTGGTGACCTGGGAAATGTTTCTTACTTTTGTTGTTTTTGTAGGTATTTGAGCCAAGCACGTTTGAAGAGTCTAGTACATACCCTGAATTGGAAGCCGCAAAATACGATGTGAAGAATGAAACATTCAAGACAAGATGACACATCAAAGTACAACAACATAAGCCCATTGCCTAATATCCAACACCACTTCCTAATTTACTTGGCGATTGCAACAACTAGTTAGCCATTTATTACAGTGAGATGGAATGGTGACCATAGGGACACTTGGCTATATTTGTTGCATTGGCAGCAGAGTTACACTTTGATTAAGTTCATGTATGGACTTAGTCAGAGTCTTTGAACCCCATGTTCTACACAATATAATATTATTGATGTAATATCTAAATCATTTAGATTGTATTTGATTTAGTTATTAGGGGAGGGTGGGGTTGGTGTTAGGATTTGGGTTATTCCCATGATATACTATTTGTCTTGTTATAAATACTGACCATTGTAATGTAATGTAATATACACGGCCCATGATTTAAGCTTATAGGCAGATGTTGAAAAAACAAGTCATGTTCTAGACTTGTGGACATTGCTTCTAAACGTTGTTGGATATTGACTTGGTTGACGATTCTAGGATTGCTTTAGTTCTTGTAGAACTAAAGTTTGTGGTGGTTTGAGGAGTCCTTCGAAATCTAGTATGGTGGTAGTTTATGGGTGCTTAGCTTATCGATTTGCTTGTGGCTATGGTACATCAATATTGACAATGGTGGAAACACCTCTTTGGATCCAACGATGGGAAGACCATCTTAGGACCATGATTTTCATGGAGATATTTGCTAGTAGTGATTCTCAACTGAAGAAGCACTAGGTTGAGGCTAGTAACATTAACCTTGCTTTGAGCATTTGGCTTGGCTTTAGAAATTCACTCTCTTCCTTATGACCTCAATCGGAGGTGGAGTTTTGCTTTTTCCCTATTGCTTGGCCTCAGGTAGCTATCACTAAGGGGGATGTTGAGGCATGTAATTCCACCTTTCTTTCCACTCTATAAGTCACATTTAAGGGGTGATATAAACCCAACATATCAAGCCCAAGAGTTATTGACTTGTGGTGGTATCCTTGGGATTATTGCATTGGGAGTTTGAGACCCAATAATTAACAACTCGTGTAAACCTTGGGACCTGTGTTGATATGAGGGTGACCATATCAAAACATGGGGTTTGTAAAGTAACCTAGGGTTTGGCAATTGTTGTGTATAAAAACATGGGGTTAGTGCCTCATTTTCACACACAAATTCATCATTACTATTCTTATATCATGTTGTTTGGTACGTATTGGTACCCTCAAATTATCTGTATCATATCTTTCTTTTTTATGCTTGTGCAGAGTTAGTCATAGGTTATGAAACCTGTTACTTAATTCTGACACTTAATTAAGAAACAATGCATGATTAGCTTAGATGGGTCATTACAAATACTTATGTTTGGGCTAGACGAGGAAAGACAAAGTTGTTTGGAGTCCCAAATTAGCGACATCTCACAGAAATGAACCACAAGGGGTGTTACATAAGTTGTAGAAAAACGTCAGTGATGTCTTTGGGCATGCTTTGATGAAGGTATCCCCCTGTCCTTGACCTTTTGGGTTTTAATTACAAATGTTGTTTGGATTACATGCATCTACTAGCATAATCATGATTTGTTGTATTCTTTTGTCATGAGCAAGTATACTTGTGGGATGATTCGTAACAAGAATTGAGAGATTGAAAGGCTGTTTGTATGGTACACTTACATCACATTTGCAATGTTTATTCATTCTTCAGAAAAATCAAGGTGACAACACATCGATTGTGGGATTGATATGCTATAGTGGGTGGAAGCATAAGAAAAGACAATAGTTAACATGCATATATAATAGTATAATTAATCTATAAATGACTTATTAGCAGAGTTCTACCAATTGAAACAAAACTAGAGTAGGGTGCACAAGAATATAAAGAGTAGAAACACAAGTAACATAAACTGTATTTTCATTACTATAAATGTAAACTTTGTATTAAGTACATAGTATTAAAACTCATACTTGGCAGCCCAAAATTTTGACCCTTACTCAGGACTGGGAAATTACTCAGTAACTTTATCGCCACTTTAAAACATATATAAATTCACAAAATAAACTGAAACAACATATACAACATATAAAACAAGTGAAATGAATGTAGTGTTTTCTATTAGTTGTTGACCGAACAAGACTACAATGCTTATTTTTAGACAAAAAGAAGAGTACAATGCTCATAGTCTTGTTGGGTTGTTTGATCCAAGTTGTGCATCTCGTATGAGACACCTCCTCTAGCTTAATATTATGTTAGTAGGTTAGGTTGATAAATAAATGTTAGATCTATAGTTCTTAGTAAATAAATGTTAGTAATAAGTTGGTTGCTTGAGCCCACTGAGAGATTCAGTAAATAACTCAACCACCTTACGTAAGCTTATAAGGGCTTACATTGCATTGTAAATATCACGTTTGATCATTGAATATATTTTACTGTTCCTCCATTAGATGCGGTCCTAACAGTGGCATCAGAGCCAAGTTTGAAAGGTGAACATGAAGGTAAGAGGAAGAAAGAGCCATGAAGGGAAGGGAAGAGACAATAAGGTAACTTTGAGCATTTGTTTTTATCACAATTTCCAAAAACAAAAATAAAAAAACCTATTTTGTATGCTCTTGTATGCCCTAAAAGCTTCCCAATGCACTTGTATGGCCTGCAAATGGAGTTGTATGGCCTCCAAAACTGAATTCTCTCAATTGTATGGCATTCTAGTCATCTGTTTGCTACTTAAATATTTTCAAACCTTTTTTTAACTGTTGTACAGCGTTTTGCATCCCTTTCACTAGTTAAATAGTCCTTGTATGGCCTGAAACACCTGCTAAAGCCGTTGTATGACCTGCACATGCTACAAAACAGAAAGTCGGATTTTATATGGCATCTTTGATCTCCCTATTTGATGTTGTATGCATTTAATCAGTAAAAAATTCTTGGAATCAGCCCTGTACAGATTGGTACAGGCTTCTACAACAAGAAAAACTCATTTGCTATGCAGCAGTACGACCTGGCACAAGAATGGCAGCGTGCTGAACATTAGTATGGCGCATCGCTATTTATAATTTTCATTTTTTAATTTGAAATGTCAATGTGGGCCCCACAAGCAAGAGTGAAGATGCAATAAATGTCACGGGTGAAAACTTTTCACACGCAAAGAGTATATATTTTTATTCATTCTCCAGTAAACTACAATTTAAAAATAATATTCTGAATTCAATACTTGTACATGCTCCAAGAAGAGTTGGATAGTCAAATTTTGTAAGTCACTTGTACTTGTGAGGTCTCAAGTTCAAAACCCACCTATGTTTCCGTCAAACTTATTTTTTGACCCAAATTAGTATCTTAGCTGGAATATTCTATTTTTAAAAGCTTTGTAAAGAGAGAAGTAACAAAGTGTGTTTTTGGAGATATAAAGTTGTGCGACTTTCGACAACTTGTGACTTTTTGCGACTTTTATATATTAAGTTCAATAGGTCCCATGACCCACATTATTGTATTACAAATCTACTATGAGGGTAAAGGCAAAGTCCCAAGTAGCATTCTCATTCTTTCATCGCAATATTTTGTGTGAGATTACGGCTAAAATTGTAAGCCTTATTTCTGAAATTGGGCGACTAAGTCTTAAAAACTATAAGGAGTGGAGCATGAATATGAATAACACATTGGTTTTTAATGACTTGTGGGAACTAGTTGAAAACCAACCCACACCTCCTACTAAAGCAGCTAAATTGATTGAATTTCACAAGTGTGATAAATGTGCACTTGCGTTATTAAAATCTTGTTTTGCACAAGTTATCATTCATATTGACGCTTGGAGAGCATGGAAAACATTGAAAGATTTATATGATAAACAACTTGCATCCAAGAAAATCGATCTCATGGATCTGTTGAAAAATAAAATAAAAGTTGATGTATCCAAATACATTTCATGAATGAAGAATTTGAAACAAGACTATGTTGTGGCCAACACACCCCCTTCTTTGAAGAAGTGGGGGATCCCTCTGTAAAATGATCAAACTCAAAGCTCCCAGACTTTTTATCTTGTTCCAAACAACTCCTTTTTGAGAGAGTCCTTGAGTTCCTGTTTCATCTTGGTTTTCTCGAGCGTATTGTGTATTTGTAATGGCCAATTGATCCATATTGAGAGCCCCACAACCTCTGAAGTTAACGCAATCGAGTCCTTGTCATATCCTAAAATGAACTAGGCACTTTCTTACTTAGAATATTTAATGCACTAACTTTTCTGTAGGTTTGATTTCATATTAAGGTCCTTGGAGTCTTAGTCTCTCGGAGTGTCAAGCTCCCGGAGTCCTACATGGCACCTTGTGGAGCTTAGCTGGTGGCTAGGTGAGCATTTATATTTGTCGCGATTATTTCCGTTTACTTAGTCTCTTTTTGTGGATTTTTGCAAGAGGAGTAGTTAAATGGGAAAGTGCCATGTGGATCGTTGCCAGAGGTGTCAAAACTTGTTAGAACCTAACCCAATGGGAAAGTGCTACATCGATCACAGTCAGAGTGGTCAGTCTCCTGGAGATGTCAGAGTTCGGGAAAGCCCGATCGAGTGGAAGAATGTCTTGTGGCCTAGTGGTTAGAATTGCCAGGATTCGTCCAATGGGCTCACCTCAATGTCAAACGTGTCAGTCTTTTGAATCTGACAAAGACGTCAGAGCCCGGGATAGCCCGGCCAAATGAAAGAGCACCACATACCTTGTTGTCAGGCTTGTTAGTCTCCTAGACTAGACAGAGATGTCAAAAGCTGAGGGAGCCCAACCTACCGCATCATGCCATGTGAAATTTTCGTACACATTGCCAGGAAGAGCCCAAAAGACCCCAAGGCGGTTAGAATAAGGTACAATCATATTTAAAAGGGCTAATCAAAGGATGCAACACATCTTCCAGGTGGCATTTTCTTCTTCCAAGCGTATAAAGACAAAGCACTAGGCCACACCTAGGTGGTAGCCATTGCAACATGAACCAATTAACAAGGGACACGTGGAACAAAGCAAGAACCGCTCGGGAAGCCTTAAAATTGATATGGCTGTGCCTACCACACTCTAGGCATTAATTAGATGGGAAACTGGGCCCCGATTAGACATTTTAAAGCTTCACATCATGATCGCTAAATCTAACAGGGGGTGTATGATCAGGGTCTCTGAGTTTAAGTCCAGATTAGGAAATAAATGGGGAGATCGAGCCATTTCGAATTTGAATTCATGCTAAGTGAACTGCCAAATGCCATCAATGTAGATGTATGCGGATATCTATAAATGCCTCAAGGTGAACTCATTGGCCACTATTGCTCCCAAGTTCCTATAATCCACTCCTCGCTTTCAGTTCCTACAAGTGCCCTCCATGTTTCCTCTTTGCTAAGGGCTCAATATTGTAGAATTCCATCCCAGCTGCAATGGCCACCTCGTCCTCTAGCCCGAAAACCAAGCCAGAATACATAGACACCATGTTCCCGAATGGCTTGACATGGTTCAAGCACTATAATGAGATGTTCAAGGCCATTGACCTAGTGCCCAAATCCTTTGGCAATGACAATGAAGACGAGTCTGAGTTCAAAGATGCCCTCTGGGCATATGAGAAGTGCGGGCTGCACCGAGATGCAACTAAGGCAATGGCCTTCACCTGTGTTGATTTGTTCAACAAATTGCTACTCACGGCTAAGCGAGCATAGGATGGTGTCCACGACATGGTTTGCTCTATGAATTCCTGGCATCAAATCGCAGACATCTTGGGAGGCGCCTTCAAAGCTTACTGTAACCTCTTAGAGTATACAGTCACCTATGATTTGGATACGGTGACCACCTGGACCAACACTCTACGTATTTATGATGTCTTGAAGGACTGGGCAGAGAACCCTGATGTTAAATGGGTCAACGGGATGGACATGAATGCATACATTGTTTGCACCTTCAAGGAGGGAATGCGTGTCGAGATGATACTTTTTGACCTATTGTTCGGGGAAAGTGATTGCTTGCACGTCAACCTTCTATGTATCCCCCTACTCCACATAATTCTCAAGGGTGAACAAGTCCCCAACCTTGGAGGGGTGATCAATTTCAATGTGATCAAGGCAGTGGGAGATGCCCGAGGAGGAGGCAACTTCTACATCTTGGTGGACGTAGTTTGTGCAACGCTCACATTCAAACCATTCGCCTTTTAAGCATGGGTTCTCGGAGGTGCAGTGGTCCATGTAGTTTTTTACAAACTATATGACCACCATTATTGGAACCCACATCCGAGAGATATATGAATCTTTCTACCCAGTGGTCTACATGGCCATAACCGAGGCACCCATGCCTCGACTATCAAAGGAGATCAGGGACTCTCTTGCTCCCATTGGGGACTGTTGGTACTGTAGAGAGGATACAATCATTCGGGTGGCATGCACTCTCAAGGCTCCCCTCCACCTGCGCTTTCAGATCTCAATCGCCTGGCCGAGCAAGAGATCGCATATCAACTAGTGGAAGGTGTCTTTGGGCATTGCATCAGCCGCCAACAGAAGGCTTGTCCGCCCCTCCCGATCACCATCAGGAACCATGTATATAGAGCCTTCCCCCATCTATAGAATATGGTGACATGAAGGGATTCATTTGCCCTGGGCAGGGCTGAACATCAGGACTAGGATCCGCACAACGTCATCCAGACTCATATAACAAAGTACTAGGTCTGTTTGAACATCAACTATGGCCACTGGTCCCATGAGGAGGATGAGCTCTATTTGAACCCGACTGATGGTTAGGGGATGTTTGCCCAAATCGAGGCAAAGAAGAAGAAAGGAAAGTAAGCTCAGCTCAGGCCATCCGCCTAGGCTAGCCTTGCCTCTTCCATGTTGGCTCAGCCTGAAGATGTTTAGGCAACTCCCCCCCAAACTTTGAGGAGAATTATAGAAGGTGTCCTAACATCTTCTCCTCCCTGAGCTCTTGCCCCTTGGCCCATGCTTCTGCTTCCACCACCTCCTATGGTTCAAGCAGCTCGACCTCAGGTAGGTCAGGGCCAGGTGACCTTACCTCAAGCAACTCAACTCCAAGTGGCTTGACCTCAGGTTGCGTAGGCACTCAGGGTCGACATTAGTAGTAGCCCAGAGACAAGTATGAGGTAGGGCTAGTAGCCAACACCTATGTAGACCCCTTTCCCTGCTCCCTCCATTCTCTTGCGGCACCACTTGTCTTCCCAACTCCCTAGTAGTCCACTCAATTGGTACCTTCCCTTTTTCCCATTCCAACCCTTCCACAATTCATCCAAGTGCCGTTGGCCTCAGCCATGCACAGTATCCTCACCTCCTCATTCCCATCTGCATCATCCATTCTTCAGCTAGGGATCTCCACGGTGCCCCCATTGGTCATTCCATAGGTCTAGGTACTTGCAACTGCCCCATCCTCAACAAGTGCAGCTACAACTCCAACAATAAGTGCACCGGTGTGCACAAATCAAGCGACCTGGGCCATTCCAGTGACACCTTTAGTTGTGTAATAGGTTCCTCAGTCGGTCCCCTTGGCCTTTGCCACCCCTACTCCCTCCATTGCAGCAGTTGAAGTTGAACTGGACAAGAGGCCTAGAAAAAGCAGAAGGCAATTCATCCTCGACTTTCTATTTAGGTCCCAATTGCTCCCATTGCTCCTCCTATACCACCTCCTGTGGTTCCCTGCATCATTCCTAGGCCTCCCTTTTCCGTCATCCTGGGCGTCCATAAATTTGGATTTAACCAACCAATTTCCTCCTTTTTGATGAATGCCCCTCCATGGAGTCATTGCCCCATAGGTTAACTTGACCTAGAGCCAGTGGCAAGCACAAATGTTCCCTTGGGCTTCCCCATTTGTCTCGCCTCCTTTTGTCCCCATGCCTCCTCCATTGCTTTCCTCTTTCATCCCTCTTGCTTCATCCATTCCCCTTCCACCTTGGCCTCCACTGTCACAACCATCTCCGTCACCCCACCAACACCTCCCTCCACCTTGGGAATAACTATGGTGTTGCAGGCACCTGAGATGACTATCTAGGGTGACCCTGATGTGCAATGGGACTTCGACCGCACCACAAGGAACATGAGGAGGATTCTCACCCAAAAGTTCATCCAGGAGGGAAACCCTGTGGTTTGGCAAACACAACAAGATCTCTTCTCCCTCACCAAAGTGAGGACAACCACGAGAGAAGAGAAAGTTGCTGAAGATCCAGTCTTTGTGTTATGAGCTACGCATGATATGTCAGAGAAGTTGATGGGGGATATGCAAGAATAAGTCCGAGCCCTGGAAGCACAAGTAAAGAGCTCCTTCACTGTGGAGTTGATCGGACTAGTCGAGAACTCCCTCTTGCAACTTTTCTTAGCTCTAGGAGAAGTGGTCAAGACTCTGGTGGACAACAAGGCACATCTTCAAAGGACCCAGTCATATTTAGAGAGAATTGTTCTAGTGGAAAGCAAGTGTAGGAAGCTAGCAGTGATCATATAGAAGGGCATGTTCTTGGAATTAAAGCTCATGCTCAATTCAGACTTGAACCTTTATCAAACATATGTTGGGAGCATTAGGGCTGCGATTGAAGAATGGCCAAACATGGCACAAATGGTAGTGGAGCCCCTAGAAGAAGGCATGAAAAAGATATTGGCCTAGTTCATAGACGTCAACATCACTGTGCTATTCGACCCGGATGGCACTTTGTTGGATAGGAGCGAGTTTGAAGTTCACTTGGGTCACTTTGACCAGGTTATGAGAAAGAAAGTAGCGAAGGCCCACAACGACGCTGGAGCCCAGGGGGTGCTCAAACCCTACCCAAATCCACTACGAGTATTAGTTAGGTTTCATCGGTTAAGGTGTCCATGGAGGTACCACTCCAAGTTTATCTGAGACTAGTGGCCCAATCAAAGGTGATCTTTCGAGAGCCATTGGTGAAATTGGCCAAGTTGGATTGGGAGTTTGACCTAGTAGCCTCTGCATTGACCGCCAAGGAGGTAGAGTCCAAACATTTGGCAGGTATTTTGTTTGCAGCTCCTCCACGTATCAGTTAGGTCGGCCTTCAAATATCTTGTGCAGGAACTGGAGGATATTCTCTCCTCTTTTTGAAATCATGTAGTTGTAACAACCCAGAGTGGCCATCATGGCCTATGATGGTAATCTTGTGCTACTTGGAAGCGAGCCCCATCCTTATCTATAAATTGTAAATTGTATCCCATTGTAAAAGGTCGATAATTTTGGTCCCAAAACACCGTCAAAATTAAGTCAGGATTTCACTTGATTTTCCTTCATCATTTAGACTATAAATGTTTGCTCTGATAGGCACTCTTTGTAATGAAACTCATTTTTTATGAATACAATTCCTCGTTTTTTGCTAATCTAGTTGTTCATTAACTAATGTGTTGATCATCTCCAGTTTTGAATGAATGCTAATCTTAGAGAATTGAACAAGTGTTATGTTATAAAATGAATGAGGTGGTTATAACATGTTATGCTATTCTAATCCATTCATAAACCCTTCTCGTTTTCTTTTGCTACTTTAGTAATCTGTGTATCTATTTACAGATTATGTTTGAAGGACCTATGTGTTGTTTACTATTGGCTCTTTGACTGTTGATATAATGATATTTAGTGGGGGTTTATGAATTAAGCGTCTCCTTCTGTTTCTTTAGACTTCTTACCTTGTGTAAAACTGAGTCAAAACCCTTGGTGAAACTTGGCACACAGTGGTATAACAGTGGTAGGGCACTTCGCTTGATTCTTGAAGCATTAGCACCTTTCAGGCTTGGAAACACTTTCTTGCCCTACCTTGCCCTTTTTTTATGTTTATTTTAAGGCCCAAACATCTCCCTTGCTTTAGAAATCGGTAGGACATGACCCAGTAACAAATGACAAATAGAAGTTTTTTCAATTGACAGCGAAATTAAAGTGCAATGACACACATCTTGAACTTTCGGTGGTAACAATTACTGCTCTCTAAGTATAAAAAGTTAAATTGCTCGGTCCTTCGACTCAACCAACATCAGTCCTAAAATTAACGAGGGGATATTTTGTTTCATGCATTGTCTTCTGCTTTCCTCTTTGGAGCACTCAATCTCATGAGTGCCCACAAAGGTAGAAAGGATTTCGGGGCCAACAATAGACTACACCACTACAAGTGGGAAAATAGATGTTGATATGCTTATTTAAATCACTCTGAATGGACTCAATTCTACTTATACAAATTTTGTAGAAATGTCACAGCTTAGTGATAAACTCAATAAAGCAACATTTGATTCCACTTGTGAATTGTTCACTCAACATAAGCATCAATTCGCTAAGAAGAAAACTTGGCCTACAAAAGATGTCTACTTCACAAAGGCAGGGAAACACTAGCGTCAAAAGGGACATGCACAAAGACATTTTTAGAAACATTCTTTGAGACATTCTCATCGGCATTCTTCACGATATTCTCCATAGTCCTCAAAACATAGGCATCGACATAAGCATTCTTCTCGGTCTAGTGGTTGTTCCAATGATTCCTCTTATGGTTCTCGCAAACGCAGGGAAGAACCAAGATGTTATAAATGTGGAGGTATTGGTCATCTTACTAATGTATGCCTTCTCGAAAACCACACTCCACACAAAAAGAAGGTTGAAAAAAATTATGTTGTTCGCTCTTGTGGAGATCTTCAGGTTACTCTAGCTACTCTAGGTATTCTAACACTTCATTTGCCTGGAGGCATCCTACATGGCCAAGGTCTGTGGTCTTGATGGACATGACGATTTGTTCTGAGTGCACAATGATTCACCTATCTTGAGTGAGTTGCTAACTTAAAGATACGGTTTGGCTATAGTGGCAGTGTTGGCTTGGATTTTGTCATTTCTAGTTTAGTTTTGGTTTTATTTAGTTCATTGATATTTTTGATAAGGAGCAAACACAATTGTTTGGATTGTTTTTTTAATTGCATACTTATCACCTCTCCCTTGATAGGGGGAATATAGTGGTTGGCCTTCGATCAGTCGTCGATAGTTGTATTGATGGGTTTTTGTGTGAGACCTTATGTGGATTGATGTAGTTGAGCAAACCTTGATCGTGTTCCATGATAGTATGGTACATAATGGGCAGAGGGGATGAACAAACCTTGATGTGTTCATTCATGCCACAACTCATGGGGTAGCAAGCTTCTAGATTCATAGTCATAACTCTGAATCATCTTCTTCTTTACCCCTTTGGATCGAGGGGGTTTGTTGGTTGTTTGATCCAAGTTGTTTTGCTTAGTTAATTTTGTATAGGGGCATACATCTCGTATGAGACACCCCCTTCAGCGTAATCTTATGTTAGTAGGTTAGGTTGATAAATAAATGTCAGAATGTGTTGTTAGTAAATAAATGTTAGTAATAAGTTGGTTGGTAAAGCCTATTGAGACATTAGTAAATAACTCAAACCAGCTTAGGTAAGGTTATAAAGGTTTACATTGCATTGTAAATATCAAGTTTGACCATTGAATATATTTTATTATTCCTCCATTATACGCAGTCCTAACAAGTCTAAATCGTGACCAAAATGATGGAGTAAGGTTGTGATCTTCAAACCTGCAATAAAATGATGGCGTCAAACCTGTAATACTAAAATGTGACTGAAATGATGGATTAACGTTGTGATCTAAGTCACAAGATTTGTGTTCAAGTTTGATGAGGATAAAGTTCAGTTTAAGTTCTTCAATGGATAAAGTTTGAAAAAAACCGCCATTAAATTTGACCAATAGATAAATAATAATAAATATGAAAATGTTAATTAAAAAAAACATAGAATTTTAAAGCAAACCCTATAAAATAAAAATAAAAATTAAAGAATAATTAAAAATATAAAAAACAATCATTCTATATATAATTCAAGATATTAAAAAACAAATAGTGACAAATGAAAAAAAATAAAAATAAAAACAAAAACAAACTTCAATAAATTAACTGAAATATTACAATTATAGCATATAGATACTTGGCAAGTGCTCGCCAAGTATGCGAGTACTCACCGAGAAATCAGTTGGGCAAGTAATCTCCATTAATAAAATTGAAGTATAATTAAAAATATAATAAAACAAACATTTTAAAATATAATTCAAGATATTAAAAAACAAATAGCAACAAATGAAAAACAAACAAAATAAAAAACAAACTTCAATAATTTAACTGAAATATTACAACCATAGTATACATACTCGGCGAGTGCTCGCCAAAAAATCAGCTAGGCCGGTAATCTCTATTAAAACTTGCGATTTTTTTTTTTGCACTTGACGATTATTTACATAGTACTGACGACGAGTACTCACCAGTACTCGGCGAGTACTGTGTAAATACTTACCAATGTGGTCAGATTGTAGAAAAAATATGGAAAAAACACAATTTTTTGTCCTTCTTAAGCATGCATGCCCTCACACTTTCATCACACAACATTTAAGGTGACAACATATCTATAAAATAAACATTTAATTATAAGTTTACATTTAGATATGGACATTTAGTTTATTACACTTTTAAGCTATTACACACACACACACACACACACACACTTTTACGTTTTTTGAGAGTGGTTTTGTACCTCTAGGAGCTATTATTAGAAATATTTAGTGTGAACATTATGTGAGCAAATATATTTGAGATAAATATTTGTATTAGTGCTCACGTAGATATTGTGGGAGAGGAATAATAGTAAGAATAATGGTGGTTAGAACAAACAACTTAGATTAGCGGTAGGGGAGATTAGTAGTTGAACCACCTTCTATTTAATATGAGACACTTATATTATAAATATGTAATGTCTTCTTTTTAATAATTGAATGATTTTGATTGAACAAATTCGTGCTTCTGCACATTTGAGCCTTTGGTTCTTCACTGAAAATGGATTAATTCCTATCAGTGGCATCATAGCAGGCACCTTGAGGGACCTCTCTATAATTCATGTCTTGTTCTTCACAAGGGATTTGGAGTGAATACCACGTCTATGACCATACCATTTGAAAAACCTTTATTTTTGGCAGTGGTAATGTAGTGCAGACTACTACAAGTTCTGTTAGCATTCAAAAAGATTTTTGTAAATTAAAAAAAAACATTTACATATATATATCCATATATCTCTATATGTTTTTTTTTGTAATTTGTTGCAGTGCTTTTGGACTAAATTTTACCAGGCTGTAGAGAGTCCACAACCAGTTGTGCATTTATCAAGATTTATCTATGCATGGATTCTACCATTTGCTGAGCTCTAGAAATTAGATATTCAGTTGTGTATCATATTCACTATCATGATGTGCATCAAGCTTCCCACTACATTTAAGAATTGAAATGAGCTCATATCGAATTCATCTTTGACTTCAAAAGGTCCCAAGATCTTTCCCATGTAATCGAAGTGCTCATGACCTTGGTGTGTTTTTTGAACACAAAACAGATGCGGATCTCCAAATTAATTAATCTCTGGTAACTCGGCCCTAATGATTGAAATCTGTAGGCTTTTATCCCGTTTGTGCGAGCTCATACCTAGGGTCTTCTCCATTGTATTTTTGCCAATTTTGTTGATTCAAACGACGACTGCATATTTGGTCTTCAACTTGTAAATGGCAGCATTCAAGCTTAGATTTTGAATCATTTCTCCCTGTTTCACGGCTCCAAATCGCCGTACAACCAGGGTCAGGTTTTCTTTTTTAGTCCATGGTTTTATGTCTTTATAGTGGTATTTGATTTTGTTTCATCTCCGTGTAGTTTTTTATTTAATGTATTAAAATTTATTTTATTTTAAGTCTTAATTTTTTGTTTTTGTGTTACGTGGTTTTGTTAATTGAACCATGTTTTTTTCATGAATTCGTGGTCTTTATTACCATGCGTTTAATTTAATAAATAGTGGGTTTACTTTATATTTCGTTGGTTTGGATTTTTTCCCATGGTATTATATTTTCATGATTTAGTTAAGTTTTGTTTTGTTTTATGTTTTCAAAATAATACGTGGTTTTTTTAATAGTGATAAATTTATGTTATTATTATTTCTTTTTAAGTTTTTATCATTTATAATTTCATATTGTAAAGTTTGTTTTATTTGTTAATAAAATGTTATTTTAAGATTTTATTTGTTTAGAGTCCTATTAAGTTTATTATTTTTTAGTTTTTATTTTGTTTTATATTTTATTATATTCAAGTTTTATGTATATCGGTTTACCTTTATAGTTAATTTTGTTTTTAGGTTTTACGAGTTTATATTTTTGTTTTGTGTATCGAGTTCAATTAAATATTTTGTCGATAAAATCTGTTGAAATACAAGTGTTATTTCAATAAAGCAAACATGATGACCCTCATTATGAAATATTTCATATTATATAATGGAGGCATTTTCGAGCGAATCCGATGTCCCTAAGTTCAAACTAGGGGAGAGAATGTTAGAAATATTTAGTGTGAACATTATGTGAGCAAATATATTTGAAATAAATATTTGTATTAGTGCTCACGTAGATATTGTGGGAGAGGAATAATAGTAAGAATAATGGTTGTTAGAGCAAACAACCTAGATTAGCGATAGGGGAAGTTAGTAGTTGAACGACCTCCTATTTAATAGGAGATACTTATATTATAAATATGTAATGTCTTCCTTTGAGTTATTGAATGATTTTGATTGAACATAATCGTGCTTCTGCACATTTGAGCCTTTGGCTCTTCATTGAATTTGGGTTAATTCCTATCAGCTATAATGCAAATTTCAGCATTTGGAGGATCCTATCATATTTTAGACTTAGTCAGATTTCAGGGTTTAAGGATTTCAAACTTAGTCAAATTTCAGGTTTGTAGGATTTCAGACATAGCCATAGTTCAGGGTTTTAAGATTTCAGGGAGACATTGAATTGGATGACATCCCTGTAGATGTTATCAAACATGAGGCGAAGGAGTCACTGCCATCTAGGACAAGGGTGTAGCCACAAGCGCAACATTCAAGGTAGAGCGAGGAGGCGCAATAGAGTGCGAGGACTAGACTCTCTCAGTGTTACATATTTTTCACTAGAACAGGGAAGAGGAAATTGTAGATTCTTATAATTTGTAACTTGCATCCATGTGCAATTTATGATGATGATTTTCAATGACAACCATTATAAATTTATAAGTATCAATTTGCTGTTGCATTTACATGATTATGCAATTTTGTACTCTATTTGTATTCAAATCTAATAGAAAACATTTACCCAACATTTTAAATAATCATTTTATACATTTTGTAATTGTAATTTGTATAATTTTTTTTTTTGTAAGAAATTTAAGTATTTTTAAAGTTGCGGAGCATTTGCCGAGTAAATTGTTTTTTCGCTGGGCGAGTACTCTCCGAGTACGAGTATGTGAACTATGATTACAAAAAATAACAATAAACACAAACCCTATCTTTTTTTCCTCGCTTGGCACCTCAGGACAAACACAACTCACGACTCCCTCCACGAATGTCGTTGATGAACACAACACATACACGTAAACCCACATATTGACACGATACACACAGATCCACACACATGGCCAAAAGGTGCAGATGCCACACGATACAAAATCACAGACATGCGGCCAAAAGTGTAGATGCCACAACAGATTGACCGAACAAACTTAGGCTATTTTTGGTAGTTTTTGGCAATTTTTTTGTGGCCGCTTGAAAATTGGTGAATTTTGTATTTTATTCCAAAACATCGATGGACCTTGTGACACTGGTTGTGATCTTCATGTGGCAATGCTAAATCGCGGCTGAAATGAGTAGTGCAGAAAATTGATAGAAATTAAGCAAAATGGCATTTGTTTTTCCCCTTTTCCCTATGTGCGCCACTTGTTGGGTCAGGGGCAAGTCAAGAATTACCAAGTGTGGTTTTCGGCGAGTAACCACAATTAATTACTTGCTGAAAATTGTGGTTAGTGACTTTGAAAATTGCAGTTAACAGGCCTCGACTTGACCTGCTGTAAGTTGATCGAAAACCCTTTTGCTAGAATTTTCCAGGTTTCTCGCGGTTACCTGACGGTTACTCGCGGGGTTTAATACAGAGTTTGAGTACATAACTTTACACTTTGATATGTTCTGAATGACCAACACATGACACAAATGTTGAGCAAATGATTTCTGCATTGGGAAATCTTTATATCATATGTTCTAATTATTAAAACCTTCTCTCTAGATCTAAGCTGCTTGAAACATGGAAATGGGTATAATTTTTGGAAATGGAAACATCGTGGAACATGACCGCCCCCTTGAATTTTGAAAAGTGGATATAAAAAATGCAAGAAAATAAAATTAGACAATATGACTCAAAAATCATCCAATCCCGCAACAAAACTAGCAAACTCTTGCTCACCTCAGTTTATAAAGAAGATGAAAACGACCATCAAGGCTCTCTTCACTTCATTGGCCATCTCCCTATCCTGATGTGGGGCCTTCCTCTTCCCATTGCTTTGAGCAATGAGGTTACCATCATAAAACCTCGGGTTTAAAGCATGTGTGAATGTGTGCAATAGAGTGTTGAATTAGTTCCACCTTTGAACAATGATTGACCACTCAAGCTTTGCAAAATTAATATCAAAAAATTAGAGGGAGCCTCTTGTGAAATAATTTCCATGGTTTTCTCAACGATGGTATTCATGCCATCATAAACCTCCCCCAAGAATGGTTTGTTTGTTTGCCTATCGAAGAAGCTCAATTGTAGGGGTTGCAAACATGAGCAAGAAATCTACTTGTTTCCACCAATCCTCATCAATCAACAATTTGCACACCATAATTCCCCTCTGAATCTGCCTTTCTCCACTAAGCCCAAATATCATCCACAACCATAGACATTAATGGATTTTCAACCTCAACAAGATGGCCCAAGATGATGAGGTTTGAGGCATAACTTGTCTCAACAACTTTCAACAACTCCAATTTGGAGTATTTTTGATATATTGCTTGAGATTGGTGGTGGTTGGTGATGATTTTTATGATTTGTTGATGATTTTTTATGATTTCCCTAGCTTTCCCTGTGAGCTCCTTAATTGATGAAGTTCTAGCCTCAAACTCTTCTGAAATCAGATTTAGATAATGGACAATGCAAGGAGCCAAAAAATGTGATTGTGCTGACTCTCAACAGTCAAGCTTGAAGCTTTGCAAACTGGTGCATTGCCCATGACAACTTGCACCACATTGGCTGGGCCTACTTGTTCAATAACAACAATTAAAATTTCAGAAATGGAATTACTATTTATAACCTCACTTGAACAATCTTTGGCCTTCAAAACATTGTTCCTTTTGGTGATGATGCAATGAAATTGATCAATGGCCTATGCCTTGTATTCTTCCATCCAGTTGAGATAATGGAAAACCCTCAAGCTAGTCCACAAGGCACAAATTGGGTATAAAACATCTTCAATAAGCTGCTTTTCTTTCTTGAGCAAATCAGTTCAAACTTTTTCATGGTTTGGCCCCTTGAAACCTTGAGCGGTTGTGTGAATCACCCTCACCATATCCTGCCACTAGGGAGACTGAACCACATTAAGGGGAATACTACAAGCATAGATGTACCTTCCCACTCTTGTCTTGGCTTCTTTTCTGTCTTGAACATTGATCATTTTTGCCAATTTGCTTTCTTGAGATGCATTTGGACTTGATGGAGGATTTGATGAGTTTTCTTGAACTTGCACCACCCTCCTCTTCCTTGCTTCTTGGACAATCTTTGGCTCTTTGCTAGCATATTTTGTCCTCGCGATTGGGTTTGATGTATGTGCACAAACATCAGCACCCTTTTCCTCTTCATGCAAAATATATGAGCTTTCAAATTTGACCTTTATCAATGTGTAAGAGCCCTTGAAAATTGTCTGTTTTTGCATAGATCACATTTCCAATTCCATGAACCCCCACTAGGCATTTGTTTAATCTTGGTGACATACTTCCAAAGAGGAGATTTTTCATTTTGTTTGCTTGAGATGGGAGGTAAAGGAGCATGAGGAAGACCACTTTAAGAAGCCATTAATGCTGAAAAACAGTAAAGAATGCTGCTTACTGCTGCAAAAACCTTCTTGCTGCCCACATTTGATCTCTTGCAGCCCACAACAGTATTGCTGCCCACAAACTTTCTGTTGCTGGAAGTTCTCCGAAGCTTGCTCCCAGTGCAACAAAACACTAGTAAAATTGCTTGCTGCTGCTGTAGGAAACCTTTGGTGTAGTTCCGACTCGGCTAGACTATATATAGATATAGACATTGTCGCCCTTTGGTATTGGGGCAAGTGCTCCATCAGGGGAGTCCCTCAAACTATTGGTTTAGTGTCGACTATCCTATAAATCATAATTCGAAAACTCGTACTCGACAATTACTCTGCAGCCCAAAATTTTAGACTTTGACTTGAGACTCCGGAGTTTCTTGACAATTACTCGGCATTACTCGACAACTTTATCACTACTTTAAAAAACATATAAATTCATAAAATAAACTTAAATAACATGTAAAATATTGTTAAATGATTGTAGAGAATGCCATGAGTATATTTTCTATTATTTTTCAACCAAAAAAGAGTACAAACTACAAAGTGCAAAGTTACAAACTACAATGCTAATCGATTCATATGAAATATACAAATCGCATTTCATCTTTGGCACCCAAATTAAGTCTACTGCAGTTGCCTTATGGAAGTGGAAGGTAAAGATTCTTCCTCTGCAATGCCAATATCACCAACTAAAATATCGTCTAGATCCCCACCAACCCCTCTTGATGCCTTTGCTGACCCGGATGCTATTGTTTTTTCTACTTCCCTCTCCTAATCTGTGATTTCGTCTGCGGTAAATATGGGCTCTACATCATCAACAATCCAATTGGCATATGGATTGATCTCATCCAAGTCAATTGCATCATATTTCTCTAGCCCATCAACTTGTCTCATACAAAGATAAAGATTGTATCGCATAAAGACAAGGTCATTGAAGTGTTGTGTTGTCAACTTGTTGTGCTTCTTTGTGTAAACAACTTCAAACATGTTTCAATTACATTCACACCCAGAAGAGCTACATGGTTGACACAAATGGTTGATGGCTAGCCTTTGAAGATTTGGTGTTTTTGCACCTAATCTTCCCACTTCACATACAAATAGGAGATTTATAATTTTGTAAGGCAATTGGGCTTGAATAAATGAAATAAGTATACTATTAGTATCTATAGACCACGGGTAATGAGATTAGAAAGTAAAAACAAATGACTCAATTCGTTTTTAGATGGTTGAGAGGTGTTAATTCTTTTAACACAGAGAGTCGAATAAAGGAGTCTTCTTATTGCATTCTTGTAAATCTATAGCTCCTCAATAACTGCATCTCTAGTGTCATCATCAAGGATTATCCTCTCAATGCATGTATTGAGGCCATCCATAACCTCCTCATTGGGCTTAAATGAATCGGAATAAAAAAACTTAGAATTCAAGTAGTAGGCCATTGCATGAATATGTCAATAGAGCGCCTTGTTCATTCTCCAATCAATTGTGTCAAAGGGGTTGATATTTTCTTTGATTTTGCCCACAATATTTGGCCATGGCTTCCTTGGCCACGTCCATGGCCTCATACAATTAACCTATTGGGTTTCTCTCCCCATCCACCAACCATAAAACTCAAACCATAGGCTCTAACACCTAAAACATAATAATACACAAATTTAAAATCAAAATCAAAATTTTATTTAAAAATAAATAAATGGTAAATAAAAAAATAGTCAAGTTTAAGGCTATCTTAATGATTTTCTCCGTGCGCTTTGCAAACACATTATAAAAAATGGTCTTCATGACTCTTTCCCCTTTGACCTTCTTAGCATAGGAAGACTCCAACCACTAATGACTCACAAACATCTGCCTAAGGGATATTAGTGAGGCTACAATGTGATGAAGTTTGTGGTGAATTGTGTGACTGTTGATCACACAAAATCTTCTCCATTAGTATGATCTCTCATTAAGTTTAGCACTCAAGTGTGATTGTAGATGAACTTGGTGATATTTCTTGCTTTTTCAACCACATTTTTCACCCATGAGGTCCTTCCTATGTCCTCAAGTAGAGATCAATGCAATGGGATGAACAAGGAGTCCAAAAAAATGTAGGTTGCATCCCCTTAAAAAGTCTCCATGTTGCTACATATGTTGCCGCGTTGTTTGTCACAACTTGGATGACAATCTGCACACCCACTTGCATCACCACCTTATCCAACATATCACACAAAGTGTATTCATTTTTCACTTGGTGGGAGACATCAATTGACTTAAAGAAGACCAGCTGCCGACTTGAACCATTAGAAAGTTAATTAATGTGCAGTTTTTCCCATACATCCACCCATCAAACAAAATGGTGCACCTTTTTTTTGCCTTACTTTTTTTCAGTATTCTACAAAAGTTGTGTATGTATGATGAAATTCTCCAATAACAACCAAATCAAATCACGAGGAGGTTTGAACCCCCTCCCGACAATGGTCAATACAATGACCAAATTCTCTCAAATGGATTTTTTGCCACATTGAAAGGAATGTTGTTGTAGTAACAAAAGTTTTTCGCAACTATGCATGCTTCATTGTGTAGTTTTTGGTTCCAAGTGGTACCTTCAAGTGAAGGTTGTGATCCAACAGAACTTCAAGGAACAAAAAATGTAGTCGAACTATATTTAGTGGATGAGCCCTGTCCTCGATTTTGACCTTCTAGAGTTGGAGCAATAAAAGAGGCCTCAATGTCATAGTCATTCCTTGCTGGCGTCTTATTCACTAGAGTTGCAAGTGCATCAACTTTCCTCTTTTTTTTTGTCTTTTTTCTCTACATAAGTTGCAAGGCAAGCAACTCTCTCTTTGAGCCTTAACTGGTGCTTGTGTGCATAATGCCACATCATTCTTTGGTAGTTGTGCGATGTGGTATTTCAGGGGATAGACATCTCCACTCATCTTCATCTCACAATAATTGCATATAACACAATTGTTGTCTGCCGCCACTTCAAAATGCTTCAAAGAAAGGTCATTGGACTTAGACTTACGATGAGCAGTAGAACCAGATTGCGATGCCATTCTTAAACAACGACCTTAAAATCTATTAAAAAATTATTTTAGAATTTAACCCTAGCTACTAATTAAAGGAAGAAGCAAAAGATGAAGTAGATATCAACGATCGTCATTAATATTAGAAAGATAATGAAAAATAAAATAAATACTTGTGGTTGCCACTGTATGCTATAGGCTATGGTATTGTGTGACTATTTTCCTTGAGGCTTTAAAACATAGTATGTACTTCAAAGTTCAATGTTATCATTGTAGTTTGTATTTGTAATATGTATCAGTTGACACTTGACAATATGTAATATGTTTGAAAATTTCACTTGAATATGGCTTTCATTTATTCATTCAATAATATGTAAAATCAAATTTCAAATATGTATTAGTAATTAGACTAAAGTATTCCTTGAAGTTGAGGGCTTGAAGTGACTGTCAAATTGTGAATGACTGATCTGTATATGACTGTATCAGAGTTTAGTAGTACTTAGGAGCGAGATCTACTAGTTAATGTTTCATTCCTGATATCATTAGAATCATCAAATCTATGTAAATCTGGACTTGATATAGATTTAAATCTCACTGTATATCCTGCATTGTGCCCTAGTAGCTAGGTGATAAAAAATGTAGAGAAAATAATCATTTTTTTTTCCGATCGGGGCTTTTATTCTTCATTGGTGTGAGTCGTGGCAATATAGTCACGATTTTCGCCGAGTAATCACTGTGATTACTCGGTGAAAATCATTGGTCTATCGCTGAAAATCGGCTTGAGATTTCTCAGAAGATATATCATTTCTTGTGTTCATCACAATTTCTTGTGATAAATTGGTGATTTACAGTGAGATTTAGATCTATACTACATATAGCAGTCTAGCCACCCTCCCCCTTGGCCTTCTTATGTCAATGCGAGGGGCATCCTATGCATGGTAGGCCCTTTGGCCACTTGAGCATGCATAAATGAAGTTGTCATGAGTGGCGACTGTAAATATATGTATAATATAGCTGCTTGGGGGCAATTGCCTCCTCGCTTTAAGAGTATAGGCATCGGTGGAGTCCCTTAGCCCATCGGTTGAATCCCATACTCTATATAGTTGCTCTTGCCCTCAGCCTAGTGGTGTGAGGCATAACCTCGACCTAAAGGTTGAGCGCATAAATGAGCTAACGCTGATACAAGTGGATAAATAAAGAGGGGCTTGAATAGATATATAGGAGTAAGGGTGTGGGAGGCCCTTTGTCAGTAAAGTTGTTCGCTATCGCTCACACATCGACCCCAACCCAATCCCCCAATCAATAGGTGGGTGGTCAATACCTATGAACTCTACTCTCTCTTGATGGCCTATATATATGGGACATATGAGTGCCGACTTCAAATAACAAACCACTCCCTCAATCTATCGATCAAGTGCTGATTATAGATAGCCCTATCGCTCACACCTCAATCTATGCCCTAACGTCAGTCAAGTGCCTATGTCTAAATATAGCTTCGCTTGTGAAGAGGCCGAGGAGTGGCATGCATGTACTATACTATGTCCATATGGCATCCCATCACTTCACTATAGTATTATATCACTCGCTTCACTATTCACTAAGGTAGATAGGTCCCCAGATGCATGATTGAAGAGCACCAAATTGATTTAAGTGTTCTGGATCAATTGAAGCACATATTTTCATTTCCAAATATGTATGGGGTGAGCTCCCCTTGAAAGACTCCAACATAAATGCCCCCAATTGTTAACAGGGCACGATAATAAGAGCACATAATCCCAATACTGTAAGACCACACCGACAAAAGGGCCTTTAGACTCTCGATTGCTTGCCCACCTATTGATTGGGAGGTTGGGTTTGAGGTTCTCCCTCGATCTCCCTCCTTTGTCTATTGAGTGCCTAAAGCCCGTTACGTCGATCGAGTCCCTCCCCCACACTTCTATATAGCTGTTCAACGATGTTTACAGTTGTTTATATCTATATGGTAGGCATATGTCATCGAGGAAGTCCCTCTTATCTATCGATCGAGAGCATGCTATATAGTCTACTAAAGACCTTTCCCGACAAAGGAGGGCCGTTAGGCAGTAAGGTCATTTATGCCCCTCTTCTTAAAGGTCAAGGAACAATGGGGGATGATTGTGTTTATGTCCTCGACCCACAGAAGGGCATTAAGGGGACTATATAGCATGCTTTCTAATGGAGTTAGGGCTTCTAGGCACTCAAACTTGAGGACAACTATATAGTCGGTTTAGGCCCTTGTCCTCTTGTCGGGGGAGTGAAGGTACTCTCCCTTGTTTGCAATCCCACCCCCCCAAAACCTTCCGCTCCCCAAAAAGAAAGTCCACAACTCAGGGATGAGCAATTGATGTCGTAAAGGCCTTCTCACTTGACCCAACTGTCGTTGAAGTTGGTGATCAATGGCCCACCATTGATCGATGACCGTGCCATTGATTGGTGACCATTGAAGTGCCATTCCATTCTTTTTTTATATAACATCCGTTACGTCCATTTGAGACCATTGATTGTACTATATATGTAATATGCCTTATGCTACGTCTACAATGCATTTCTATAGTGAAGATTTCCTCCCCCCACTAGAGCTCTCTCCCTAGGACCCTAATGAATTGGGTGAAGCAAGGCCCCAACCTACTCTTTGGTGAGTCTAGGGTTTATGTCACCTATGGTTATGGCTCATCCTTGAATGCCGCGTTGGAGCAAGCGAGGATGGCTTTGCCTCTGTCTTTAATTTAAGGTAAGGTAGTGGTTGGTTACGATGACCTATACTTGGGGGTTCCTTCCTTTATGAACTGGGTAGACCAGCCATGGCTTTCCCTCCTTCGTGATTTTGAGGTTCCCAACCTTCCCAACCCAAGCCTTTCTCTGTTTCCCAATTTTTGTCTTCCAATGTTACGTGGCTCCTTTGTAGATCGGCGGTCGAATGAAAACCTTTTCTATTTGCATAATCTTGGCCTGGTGCTAACATACGGGACCATATGGGGACCGATACTACTGTCAATGTTCTATTGCCCTTTTGCATATGATTAATTTATTAACCATTCTTTTGTTACTAAAATTCTGCATTTGTATACTAATATGAATAAGTAATGATCTCATTTGTCCAAGTTAATGTCTGGGTGTTTCCGATGGGACTCGTGGGCAGTGACAGAAAAAAATAAAAAAATAAAGCTAAAATAATAAAAAAGAGCCCTATTTTTGCCTAAAATGCTACAAATACACACTTCCTTATAACACACGCAACCAACATTGGCTATATCTTCAAGTGTTTTACTGAAAAATGAGTAATATGCACTGTTTATATATATATATATATATATATATATATAATTTTATTAATAAAACTAAAATATATAGACGTTTCCTCCTTTCTGTACCCATTATCGTTTCCGAAAAACATAGAAGATCTATAAGAAACAAGTGAATAGGAACAAAAACACTAGTAATCAGAGGAGAAGAGAAAATAATGTGTGTGGTTTGGAGGAAGCGTAGGAATTTGATGAATTGGCTCAATGGCGGGAATATCATGGGAATCTAATCACAGGAATTTGAATCGACTCAGTTGTAGGAATCAAATCTTCACAAGAAGAATCAAGTTCGTGTTTCAAACTTGAATTGAATCAGCCAAGTGGTGGGAATGGAATCATCAAAGAAGGATCAGAATCGGAAGTGGAGGAATCTTAGGAATCAGCTTGTGTGAATCTTAGGAACAATAAAGGGATAGGCTGCCCATATTATCTATCTATCCATCACTCACCTTGACTATAAGAGTCTTTCTCTATATGGTAGGCTGTCGCCATATATCTAGGGCGCCTCTCCTCTATAGTCGGGCCTGACTATCTCTTTATAGATATAGCCACCCTAGCACCCGAAAATCGAATGACTAAAAAAATGTTAAATCATTGTCAAAGGTTTGATTACTCAAGCATTTCCCAATGACATGTTTATGGTCCATTTGGATAATGGCATTGATGTTTTAACATGCATTTCGGGCCTTGCCACCTGCTTTAGCTTCAAACGATGATGAATTAATAATGCAACACTACCAAACTTTGTACCAAGGCATAAACCACTACTAGATTAAATCTTTTCGTCCCCATCGTTCCTACTGAAGAAAGATAGAGGATTGCAGTGCACACACACATTTTTATTGTTTATGTCATCAACCATGATTGATTGACTCTCTCCTTGCCATCTAGAGATAAGTTGACCTATTGGGATAACCAAGAGCCATTTGTTTGATTTGAAGCTGGAAAGGTGGAACAGTGGAGCACATCGTGTGTGGTACACACATAACACGACTCATAGGAATATGAGGATCTGGTTGATTGCTCAACTGCCCATTTTCATCACATACAAGATTCATTCCACATTGATTTGTAGCACACCAGTACAGCCAGTAGGACATGATTCATTCTGGAGCGTGCATGTGCTGGTAATGGAATGAGTAGCCGATCTGTGCTCATAGCATTCTATACATGGTTTGTCATGCATTAGTGGGATCAGATCATGTCTACGTATAAATGCCTTAATGTCAATTGAGTGCCTATGCCTATATATAGCTGCCCCCAACCGTCCTCTTCCTGCCGACAACCTTCCTCTTGCTGGAAATGCTCCAAAGCTTGCTCTCAATGATACAAGACACAAGTAAAATGCTTGCTGCTGCTGTTGGAAACCTTTGTTTTAGAAAGAAGTGCGAGGAACAAGTGAAAGGGAGAGGTTTCCTATAGGAAACGAGAGGTTTAGAGTTTCTAGAGTTTTGTTTTTCTTTTCAAATGAATGCAAAACATTAATTAACTAGTGTTAGGAATGCATTATAGGTTAATTAGGTATTTATTTTCTTATATTACCTTTTTGGTTTAATGTGGGCCTCGCGGGTGAGTTGTAGGCCTGGAATGCCCTCATCCATGATGCAGACAGGAACGGGGGTGCCAAATTAATGGCTATCTTACTCCCCAACCACGACTTACATGCACTCTCTCAAGGACACACACTGACACAAGATGTAATAATGGAAACCAAAATACTCTTTATTGAAGAATCAAACAATATTACAAAGATTCACCCATACAAAAACACCCTCCCTACTGTCTACGAAGAAGACATTACATCATGGATTGGTTTTCATGAACATACATCACACTTGCAGGCTCTTGGGTCTGCCCCCCCTCGCCTCCCCTCTCTCTAAGCTAAATTCAATTCTCTGTCATTGCTGCTTTCCTGGAATTGGAACTCTCCTCTCTCCAAAAAGTTGGTTCTCTAACTGAATCCCAACTCTTGTTCCAAAACTGATTTGAATCTTGCCTGCTTAATACTGACATCTTACAAGCTTCATTGAGCTCCCTCTATCTTGGAAATTGGTCCACACAACATATTTTTCAGTTTTTGGCAGTTATTTTACGTATGCATTTGAAGCCCCCAGCTACTACAGACTGACGGTTACGTACTGCCCGTTAATGCAGACTAGTGGTTTTGAAACTACCACCTACATTAAGCAGCAGTTTTGTCACCATCCCAAAAAGGGGTCATTTGACCTATTATGGGAGATGACTGAAACCGTCCCTTCTTCCCTTTTCTGACATGCTGAACTCTTGATAATTTTCTCTAGATTGTTGTCGATCTTCTGCCCCACACAACATTGGCGACATGACTGACAAGTCACAAAAACACAAACACACGTGCACCAGCGTGCAGAAGAACCCAATCCCATGTTTTCTATCGATGCAAGATTTTGGTTTTAAGATTAATATTTTCAGAGTGTAATAATACATGGAGTTCTTTTGGAATCAACTGCGGAAGTGAACCCGGATGCTCGTGCATCAATCCATGTGCCAAAACACGGTTCCAAATCGTGAAACACCACACGAAATGTTTCAGGCTGTGAAGTTTTTTTTTGTGGGGGCAAGGCGTTTCCTGCAAATTAGATCTAGACAGTAAAATGGTGACATTTATTTATAATAATGTTTCAAATTGTAAACATGTGAAATGCAAAAAGAGCTTTGAACCAAATACCTATCTGAGTTTATTATTGGCATTTTATGTGCCAAGTAACGTACAGTCAACTTCAGTAACCACTAATAATACCAATGAATACCCAATTTATATAAATTCGTGTAAATGATGTATATACTTTAAGTAGAATGTTCATAGAAAGTTCACTTATACATGTGGATAAACGTCTGTACAAGTTGAATACCTATCCTTAAAAAGGTGCTTTAGTGTAGTTACTAGAATCCTTTTGGCCACAAATGAGGCAACATAGTCACACAATTTATTATGATATTTCTGGTTATATTTGTCTGCCAGTTTTAGATTAGTACACAGGATGTAAATTCGAAATCTGTCATATTTCTTTATCTTCTACAGATCAGTTATCTTTTCTCTGTTAGCTTGGTTATCAAACGATTAATTTGCAATTCTGGTTTTAGCTTCTATTATTATCTTAATATTTATATAGTATTCATTTTCCAGCATAGATTTAAAAATCGCTGGAACTCTGCAATTAATCATGATTACTCGTGAGTTGACAGGAAAAAGATAAATCTTCAGGTAAATTGCAAGATGATTAATGCCGATTAATTGGTGATTTTTACCGACTAATATCTGCGATTACTTGGCAAAAATCGCCTTTTAATCTGCACGACTTGGCCAGTGAAAGAGTAAAATGCCCATAATGAAAAAAATGATTTAATTCCAAAAAACGTGCGTTCTTTGTTTTTTTTATGTGAATCCTGTCATTGTGACAGTGGAGTTGGGCTAGGGTTTTCAGAGTCTAACTCGGGAGTTGTTTTCCGAGCCAATTTTTTCGATTTTTACAAATTGCAAATTACAATAAATGCACCCGTTAAGTTTAGAGGATAAACCAAAACGTGCAGAAAGCAACTCTAACCAGAATGTACACCAGTATCCCGATGTGGGCCAGGTGTGAGCATTGGTCAGAGGATCTGAAACAAAGTGCTTATGCAAGAAGTAACTCTAACCAAGGATGGCGCCGATGATGGCGAGCATATGGTCAGAGGATCTTCTACTTCTAAATGCTGAAAGGGAACTCAACGTCAAGTATGTGCTACCCAATCCAATGCGGAGTGAGGGGCGACCATCTGACGGAGTGATGCTGAAAGGGAACTCAACGTCAAGTATGTGCTACCCAATCCAATGCGGAGTGAGGGGCGACCATCTGACGGAGTGATTACAAATAACAATGTTTGAAAGAAAACGCTGAACGCTGGAAATATTCAACACCCAGAATGTGCTTGCTAACCCAGAGTGGGAGAGTAGCTACCATAAGGCGGAGATTTATCTATTACAAACAATTACTGAACGAGAAGCTGAACATTACAAACTATGATGAGCAAGGATAACTATACTGTCAGTACTACTAACAGTTTACAATATGAATGATAAGATCTTGCTTTGAATGTGGATCAACATATAAATCAAGCTGCAATAATATGTATTGAACTTCCTTCACTGATTAACAAGGATTAGATCTGAGAGTACAACAAGCAGACCAACCTCAAATTCTGATTTATGACAGTCCAGAGTTTCGTGTGCACGAACAACAGCCCTGTACTTCACAATTTTACTCACAACTTGCTCAAAACTTCATCAATTCTCATGAAACGACTTGCACAATGACTCTAGTATGATGGCGACCAAATCAGAACACTGAAACTCACTCAAAAGATACTATTTATTTGATGCACGCAGCCCAATGCAGATTTGAAACAGTACGGACCAGCAACCTATGAATTTACTCATATGCTCATAACTCTCTCATTTCTCACCCTAATGATCTCAAATCTGATGCAATAGACCCTCAAAATGATGGCGCCTAACTTAGTAATAAGAAATGACATCTAAATATGGTTATTAATTACTGACACGAATCCCAATGCACTCTAGAAAGTACAACCTTCAAAGAATGACGGATTTGCATTATAAAATCATAAGCTTCGTATTAAAATCTGCAAATATTCATGAAGGGGCGCCCTTACCAATAAGATGCAATGACACAATACCCAGAACAATCTTTTTGGTATTTTTGGATTTACAAATTAAAATTCGAATCTGCTGTAGCTAAAATGTAAGATCTGAAAATCTCTAATATGCAAAATCAGAATACTAATTAGACACAATGCAGATTACAATGCACAAAACCCAATGAACTCACAAGACTAAACTAAATCACCACTAGTTGTTTCTCAAACAAGAAGCGATTCCCGAGCTAGGAGGCCTTCATTCCTAGAAGCGATTCCAAAACCAATCTGGGAGCAAAACATTCCTGTAGACAAAAGATAATGAAATGAGAGCACTCCTCCTTTTATACTTTTCCAACCGGGAGTCTCTAAAATCCTCTTGTATATGGGATAAAACATGAGAGGGAAAATAATATAATCCTCTTTAATTCTTTTATTTTTCAACCTCAACATTAAGTCGTTGAGCCTAGGCACCAAGGTCCAAAATTAAATAATAATGTTTAATTTACGGACTTTAAAACGGAGGCCAAGATGATGTCGGAAACCAATGATCTATAGCTTGTTGGAAAGGTCTTGACAAGACGAATCCAATCCCACTCTCAAAATCCCGTTCCGGTGCCAATCCCAAACTTACTAAAAATAGTAAATCCCTGAAAGTGCTCCGAATGCCGAAATGAACATAACACTGCGAAGCTCTCTGGAAACCCAGAAAGAATCCGCCATCAAAACTCTGAGCAAGGACATCCTAAAAACTAGGAAACCTTAATTTGTACCTTCCGACTAGCCTTCGGGTTTCCAGAAAAAGGCCAACGGTCACTGTGAAGATCAGGTTTGAGAAGGGGACATTACATTCCGCCCTCCCCAAAATTGCTTGTCCTCAAGCAATCGCAAACTAGAATGCTGCAATATCTCATCATTTTCCCAAGTTGCATCCTCCATAGGCAGGTCCTTCCACTTTACTAGGGATTCTCTGATGGTTCTTCTCCTCAAAGAACGTTCTCTGACATCAAGTATCTCTTGCGAAATTAGAACCAACTGTCCCTCTTCATCCAACGGTGGCAACTGTGATGAAGCAACCACATTATGTCCAAGTGCCTTCTTGAGGCGAGACACGTGGAAGACGTTATGCACTCTGCTATCAGAAGGTAGCTCTAATTCATAAGCTACCGCTCCAACTTTTCTGATGACCCTAAAGGGCCCATAGAAGCGAGGTTTGAGCTTTTTAGCTCCACTCTTCTTGAGAGTGGACTGTCTATATGGTTGTAATCGAAGATAGACCATATCTCCAACTTCGAAAGAACGCTCAACACGCCTCTGCTCAGCATACTTCTGCTGATTTTGTGCAATTTGCAAATTATCCTTCAAGGATTTCATTGTCTTGACTATGCTAAAACAAATCCTTGGCTAGGGGTGCTTTGTTGTCACCAAACACCAAATCTGCAAAAGTAGGTGCGTCATACCCATAAAGTGCCCAAAAAAGAGACATCTTAATTGACATATGAAAAGTAGAGTTGTAGCAATACTCGCCGATATGCAGCCACTTGACTCAAGCTGTCTGTTGTTCTGACACAATTTCTCAAGTAGCCCTCCAACCACTTGTTCACCACTTCGGTTTGCCCATCTGTTTGGGGATGGTAACTAGTGCTTGGGCGAGCACAGTACCACTCATTCTGAAAACTTCTTGCCAAAACTTACTTAGGAACTTGTTGTCCCTATCACTCACGATTTTTTTGGCAATCCATGCAGCCTAAACACTTCTCGAAAAAACAGATCGGCAACTTGGGCTGCAGAAAAAGTGCTGGTAATGGCGAAGAAATGAGCAAATTTGGTTAGCCTATCCACCACTACATAAATGCAATCCTTCCCTTGGGCCTTGGGCAACCCTGTGATGAAGTCCATCGAGATACTTTCCCATTTTTGATTGGGAATAGGAAGTGGTTGCAGCAACTCGGCTGGTAATGTATGCTCATTTTTATTCGCTTGACAAACAGGACATTCCTGAATGTAGCGTTGTACCTCTCCTTTCAAACCTTTCCAAGAAAACCTTTCTCGGCTCTGCCTATAAGTCTTAAAAAAACCTTGGTGACCAGCAACAGGAATATTGTGAAAAGTCAAAAAAATCTTTTTCTTCAGCTTAGAATCAGCCACCAGAAAGATTCTTCTCTTATAATGTATCAATCCTTCAACCATCTTGTACTTTTCATCGTGAAAAGTACCCTCAAGAATGCTGGTTGCAAACTGATTTTTAGCATAATCAGCAAGCAACATGTCTCTCCAATCTGCAGTAAGCTCACACAATGAGCTAAGATGAGGTCTCCTGGAGAGAGCATCGGCCACGATATTATTTTTCCCTTTTACATATTCAATGTCAAAGTCGTAAGCTTGAAGCTTATCACCCATTTCTGTTGCCTCTCATTTAGATATTTTTGGTGCATGAAATGCTTGAGGCTATTGTGGTCAGTCTTAACCACGAACTTGTTCCCCACCAAGTACTGCGTGAACTTGGCTAATGCATGCATAATGGCAAGCATTTCTTTGTCATAGATTGAATATGTCTTTTCAACACCTCGTAATTTTCTGCTCTCAAACACGATAGGGTGTTTGTCTTGCATCAGGGCAGCCCCAACTCTTTCACCCGATGCATCACATTGCAGCTCGAATGGCTTGGAGAAATCCAGAATTGCCAAAACTGGACACGAGCTCATGATCTTCTTGAACTTGTCAAAAATAATTTGAGCCTTTTCTGACCAAACAAAGGCTCCCTTTTTGGTGAGATCAGTAAGGGGAGCAGCATTCTGTGAATACCCCTTTAAGATTCTCCGATAAAACCCACAAAGACCCAAAAAACCTTTCAACTGAGTTAAGCTCTCAGGAGGTGGCCAATCAACTACTGCTTTGATCTTCTCCGGATCCACCTTCACTCCCTCAGCATTGACTATGTGGCCAAGGTATAGTAACTCCTCCATCCCGAATTCACATTTGGAAGCTTTTGCGAACAAGCTCTCAGATTCCATGATACTAAGCACTTCCTCCAAGTGCTTAAGATGATCTCCCCAAGTCTTGCTGTAAATCAGAATGTCATCAAAAAATATTAACACAAACCTCCTTAAACTGACTCTGAAAAATACGATTCATGCATGACTGAAAGGTAGCCGGAGCGTTAGTTAACCCAAATGGCATGACTAAGAATTCGAAATGGCTATAGTGACATCTGAAAGCTATCTTCTCCACATCCGATCCCCTCATTCGAATCTGATGGTAACCCGATCTCAGATCAATCTTTGAGAAGAACTTGGTCCCATGTAGCTCATCTATCCTGAGTATGGGATATCTGTTTTTGATGGTGCTTTGATTCAAAGCACGATAATCCACACACATGCGCATGGTACCATCCTTCTTCACAAGAACCACTGCAGAAGCAAAGGGGCTCTTGCTTGGGCGTATGAAACCCAATTTCAAGAGTTCTTGAATATTCTTCTTGATCTCGTCCTTTTGCCTCTTCGGATACCGATATGGAGTTATGATCAACGGTTTAGCCCCTTCCTTGAGCTCAATGATGTGTTCTGACCCTCTATCAAGGGGTGGTCCAGGAGGTAAATCAACAAACACTTTACTCTTCTTGGTGAGGATACTCTATTTTCGTTTCAGCTGGACTAGCTGGAAGAATCATGCACTCCGCAGCCCAGTCCACTTGGTCATGACGTATCAACCTTGCCATCCTTTTGAATGACACAATCCGAGGGCCACCATTTGACATTCCTCTCAACACCACCTTCTTTCCATCGGATTGAAACTTGAGTTCCATGATTTGTAGATTTAAAGAGATCTCTCCAAGAGATCGCAGCCATTGAATGCCAAGGACAGCATTTGTATCTCCAATATTAACTACATAGAAGTCATCATTGACTTCGTAATTACCCAATTGCATTGACATGTTGGGAACCCTTTTGGTACAAGAGATGTGGAACCCATCAGCAACCATAACTTTGAACCCTTCAAAGTCTTCTGTTTGCAACTCCTTTGCCACCATAGCTTCGTCAATGAAGTTATGGGTTGCTCCAGTATCAATTAAAGCAACAATACGCTGTCTTTTGATCGTCCCACGAATTTTGAAAGACTCATTCTTTTGGAAGCTCGAAAGTTGAGCCAACGTACCACCACTTTCTTTTTCACTTTCGGACTCTTCTGGAGTTCTTTCCACTTCACTATCTTCGGGATCAGACTGCTGGTCTGAAAAATCAGAGTTACTTTCACCAGCTGAATAATACTCAATCTGGTGAAATTTGACTCCCTTTGGGCAAACATGTTCTGGAGACCATTTTTCTCTACATCGGAAACATAACCCCTTTCTTTGGAGTTCATTGATAGTCTCTGGATCCAATCTTGTGCGAAGAGGTTTCTGCTGTTTAAACTCCTTATGGTAAGGCTTTTGACGAAACCTTTTCCCTCTATCCTTCTTGTGAAATGATGGTTTGGAATGGAACTTTGCTTTGGGAGCAACCCACTCCATGTTTCTAGCTTTTTTCATTGCTTCTTGTAAGGACGGTGGATCAAAAGCTTTGATCCATCCCTTGAGTGGCTCCATCAAACCTTCGCTGAATAGGATCACTAATCTTCTCTCAGTGATTCCTGTGACCATAACTGAAAGTCTTTGAAACTCAGCTATGTAAGCATCAACAGTGCCATACTGCTTCAACTATGCCAACTCCCTAAAATGCACTTCTGGGTCCTTCTTCTCGAACCTCTCAATGAGTCTATTGGTGAATTCATTGTAGCTAGTGATAGACCCATGACTCAAGGTGACTAGGCCATGGTACCACCACTCATGCGCCACCCCATCTAGGTGTAGCGTAGCGAATTTAATCGCGTCTTCTTCAGCCATTGGCCTAAGAGCCAAATAGTTGTCTAGTTTCTGAATCCAAGCTCGAGCAAAATTATTATCACTTCCATCAAAGTGGGAAAGCATAACCTTGTTGATAGCTTGATGCAAGTCTCCTTGTGCTGGAGTTCTTCTTTGGTCATAATTTCTCCCTTGTCGCTTATTCTTTCTCTTATGATCTATAAATTCATTATAGGACATGTCCATTTTGATGTCATCAGGGAGAATCATACTCCGCATGGCCACGTCTCAATTGTTCCACAAATGAAGCATTCTCTTCAGGATCAGGTTGGGTGTTTACTGGTGCTACGAAGGTGGGTTTGAAGGGTCTTGACGAAATGTAAGTGTTGTTTGAAATAGGCTGAGCAACACTTCCATCAAATTGATTTGAGGCACTAGGCTCTCCTCTGTATCCGGGGTTATTTTGTAGAGTTGGGTTCTGATCCACTTTCCCCAACATGAGAGATACCATATCCATCAAGGCATCCATCTTCTTTTCAAATATCTTTTCGGGACTTATCGATCTCTCTCTTCCCTTCCCACTATCATTTCTGGTGTTGGTAAACCTCTCGTTACCCCCGACTGATCTCTCACCTTCTGCCATATCTATTTCTTGAGAAGACTCCCAATGAGCCCTCAAGACATCTGAAGTTCTCTGACCTTCGGGAACCTGATACCACTGGAACTGTTTTGCAATTTTCTTATCTTCTCTTGCTATGTATCTCTTTTCTCTGTCACTCATAGATGGTTTGTTCACAGGATGGCATGATACTTAGCTCTGATACCACTGAAATATTTCGAGCCAATTTTTTCGATTTTTACAAATTGCAAATTACAATCAATGCACTCGTTAAGGTTAGAGGATAAACCAAAACGTGCAGAAAGCAACTCTAACCAGAATGTACACCAGTATCCCGATGTGGGCCAGGTGTGAGCATTGGTCAGAGGATCTGAAACAAAGTGCTTATGCAGGAAGTAACTCTAACCAAGGATGGCGCCGATAATGGCGAGCATATGGTCAAAGGATCTTCTACTTCTAAATGCTGAAAGGGAACTCAACGTCAAGTATGTGCTACCCAATCCAATGCGGAGTGAGGGGCGACCATCTGACGGAGTGATGCTGAAAGGGAACTCAACGTCAAGTATGTGCTACCCAATCCAATGCGGAGTGAGGGACGACCATCTGACGGAGTGATTACAAATAACAATGTTTGAAAGAAAATGCTGAAAGCTAGAAATACTCAACACCCAGAATGTGCTTGCTAACTCAGAGTGGGAGAGTAGCTACCATAGGGCGGAGATTTATCTATTACAAACAATTACTGAATGAGAAGCTGAACATTACAAACTATGATGAGCAAGAATAACTATACTGTCAGTACCACTGTCAGTTTACAATATGAATGATAAGATCTTGCTTTGAATGTGGATCAACATATAAATCAAGCTGCAATAATATGTATTGAACTTCTTTCACTGAATAACAAGGATTAGATCTGAAAGAACAAGCAGACCAACTTCAAACTCTGATTTATGACAGCCCCAGATTTTCGTGTGCACGAACAGCAGCCTTGTACTTCACAATTTTACTCACAACTTGCTCAAAACTTCATTAATTCTCATGAAACGACTTGCACAATGACTAGTATGATGGTGACCAAATCAGAGCACTGAAACTCACTCAAAAGATACTATTTATTTGATGCACGCAGCCCAATGCAGATCTGAAATAGTACGGACCAGCAACCTATGAATTTACTCATATGCTCATAACTCTCATTTCTCACCCTAATGATCTCAAATCTGATGCAATAGACCCTAAAAATGATGGCGTCTAACTTAGTAATAAAAAATGGCATCTAAATATGGTTATTAATTACTGACACGAATCCCAATGCACTCTAGAAAGTACAGCGTTCAAAGAATGACGGATTTGCATTATAAAATCATAAGCTTTGTATTAAAATCTGCAAATATTCATGAAGGGGCGCCCTTACCAATAAGATGCAATGACACAATACCCAAAACAATCTTTTTGGTATTTTTGGATTTACAAATTAAAATTCGAATCTGCTGTAGCTAAAATGTAAGATCTGGAAACCTCTAATATGCAAAATCAGAATACTAATTAGACACAATGCAGATTACAATGCACAAAACCCAATGAACTCACAAAACTAAACTAAATCACCACTAGTTGTCTCTCAAACAAGAAGCGATGCTTGAGCTAGGAGGCCTTCATTCCTCGAAGCGATTCCAAAACCAATCTGGCAGCATAACATTCCTGTAGACAAAAGATAATGAAATGAGAGCACTCGTCCTTTTATACTTTTCCAACCGGGAGTCTCTAAAATCCTTTTGTATATGGGATAAAACATGAGAGGGAAAATAATATAATCCTCTTTAATTCTTTTATTTTTCAACCTCAACATTAAGTCGTTGAGCCTAGGCACCAAGGTCCAAAATTAAATAATAATGTTTAATTTACAGACTTTAAAACGGAGGCCAAGATGATGTCGGAAACCAATGATCTATAGCTCGTTGGAAAGGTCTTAACAAGACGAATCCAATCCCACTCTCAAAATCCCGTTCCGGGTGCCAATCCCGAACTTACTAAAAATAGTAAATTCCTGAAAGTGCTCCGAATGCCGAAATGAACATACCACTGCGAAGCTTTCTGGAAACCCAAAAAGAATCCGCCATCAAAACTCTGAGCAAGGACATCCTAAAAACTAGGAAACCTTAATTTGTACCTTGCGACTAGCCTTCGGGTTTCCAGAAAAAGGCCAACGGTCACTGTGAAGATCAGGTTTGAGAAGGGGACATTACAGTGTAGTTACTAGAATCCTTTTGGCCGCAAATGAGGCAACATAGTCACACAATTTATTATGATATTTCTGGTTATATTTGTCTGCCAGTTTTAGATTAGTACACAGGATGTAAATTCGAAATCTGTCATATTTCTTTATCTTCTACAGATCAGTTATCTTTTCTCTGTTAGCTTGGTTATCAAATGATTAATTTGCAATTCTGGTTTGAGCTTCTATTAGTATCTTAATATTTATATAGTATTCAGTTTCCAGCATAGATTTAAAAATCGCTGGAACTCTGCAATTATCATGATTACTCGTGAGTTGACAGGAAAACGATAAATCTTTAGGAAAATCGCAAGACGATTAATGCCGATTAATTGGTGATTTTTACCGACTAATATCTGCGATTACTTGGCAAAAATCGCCTTTTAATCTGCACGACTTGGCCAGTGAAAGAGTAAAATGCCCATAATGAAAAAAATGATTTAATTCCAAAAAACGTGCGTTCTTTGTTTTTTTTATGTGAATCCTATCATTGTGACAGTGGAGCTGGGCTAGGGTTTTCAGAGTCTAACTTGGGAGTTGTTATTGACATTTCATATTAGTCACTATAGTTTATGACTCTGAGCGTTGTAGTTTGTAACTTTGTACTATTTTATTGGTCCAACTAGGGTTTTTAGAGTGTAACTCGGGAGTCGTTATTGACATTTCATATTAGTCACTATAGTTTATGACTCTGAGCATTGTAGTTTGTAACTTTGCACTATTTTTTTGGTTGAAAATTAATAAAAATTATACTTTGGCATTCTTTGCATGGATTCCTCAGGTTATCTAACAATGTTTTACATGTTATTTAAGTTTATTTTATGAATTTATATGTTTTTTTAAGTAGCGATAAAGTTGCTGAGTAATACCGAGTAATTGCCGAGAAACTGCAAGAACCGAGTATGAGTCAAACATTTGGGCTGCCTAGTAATCTCCGAGTAGGAGTTTTTGAGCTATGTTTTCCAGGATTTATTTTCTCGACCATTTTTTATTATAGAAACCAGTGGACGTGTCTCCTACTATAGGGGGTGCATCTCAGGTATGGAGACATGTTTAGAGACATGAGACAGGGACAGGTACATCTCTGAAATCTCATAAACTTTGTTTGGAGTTTCTTGCATCTCCTATGGACATCTTTTCCAAAAATTCATGTCTCCTGCAGCATCTCCATTTATCTTATTATCCTTCATTTGCAGCCAGAAGTAAAGAATACAGAGTGGGAGACACATTACTGTACGGAATTTGATGTATTTTAGTTTTAAGAAATTTTAATAAAGAATAAAGATCGAGAGACATATCACTGTACTGAATTTGATGTATTTTATTTTGCATTAATTTAAATATATAGATATTATTATTTTATTTCTCTTGCCATCTCCAAGTATTTCCATACCCAATGTCTTAAAATTTACATCCGTCTCCAAGACCTGTCCCCGTCCACGTCTCTTGGCACTATGTTTGTTATCCTGTTTCTTTGATGTACTTGTCTAACCAGGTAAAGGTGTCCAAGATGGACAATTAATATTTCATAAATTATATTAAAATCAACCAAACTACTTTTACTTTTGTTTCCCACTGATATATCATATTACTGAAGGTGAAATGTACTTATCATTGGAAGTGAAAGTTTATGATGCATTTATTTCTGTGCTTGGTGTCCTTTTCACGTCGTCTTCAAGACGTAGAATGGTTTCTACTGCGTGGGATCAGTGGATGTATCTGGCAGATAATTTTCATTTTACTTTAACTTTGAATATGAGCAATCTATTAGTTATGATCTCCTCAACAGATTTGTGTCATCAACTTTGCAAAGCCAAATTTTTATGGATAATGAGAATTGCTTTATGATAGAAATGTTAGTGGGCTACAAGGCCATTTTCAGGCCATATCATGTGCGTAGTTTTTAATGTACCACTAATATGAAGCAGCCCCAGGTAAAGGTAAAGGTAGAGGAAGTTTTCTAGGTCACAGCCAAGCTAGATGCCAAATATGGGACCCTCTATGCAGAAGCCCAGAATGAGATTTCTTTTGGCCCTCAACTGCTTTGCTAAAGTTTCCAAATATGAGGTGGCTGTGAAGTACTGCTGGTCCTTAACTCCTTTATTAATATTTCTTATGTCTAACGATATATTTGTTGTATAAAATCCCATGGTGAGAGCGGGGTTTTGTTTTATCTTGACTATATAATATTGAATGTGCACATGATGCATGGTTCTTGTGTGGGGCAAACATGCATCTTTAATCTGACTCTAAGTGGATGTGAATACTATATCAGAATATTTGCAAACAAAATTCTGGCTAGAGATTTGAGGTTATTTTCGTAGCATGTTAACATTGTAGAATAGTTTCTAGATATGACTGCATAATGGGTTTTTGTTCCACAAACTGTTTTACAATATTCTGGCTGCTAAGCATAATTTGAAGACCACATTATTTGTAGTATTTAAAGTTTATACTTAAGGCTTTGTTCTTGACTATGATGTGATTTATGTTCATGGCATGGTAAATAAAAGGGGAAGAAGTGAAGAAGCATATAGAACTGTGATAAAGGACTAGTTAGAGTCGTATTTGAATCATTTTGGACAAGATTGGGAAAAAAATCTTAGAATGATGGAATCTGTTGGTAATTTTTGATCAATTATCTTGTAGGTGGCACCATACAATACGTTTTATTCAGATTTGGAGATGCATTTGACACAAGTCATGGTGGATCCAAGGATTAACATGTGGGACAAGCCTTTGGTGCTAGGAATGGTGGACCCACATGATTCTTTATCCCATCCAGCAGGTGTTTCAGATGTACAAGCTGAGTCGGCCACTATTCTTCATCCAGACCGTTTCTTGAACTTTGTGGTACAAATCTGTTCACTAGTTTTTGGGGTCCTTTGCTATGATTTATCAGACTTTCAAACTTCTCTATAATTTGTGGCACTTGTCTTTCTTATTGTTCCACCATTATGAACCCTCATTTGGGCTGCAGATTCCCAAATGGTTTGAAGTGGAATCCACACATCAACAAACAAAATACAATCCCTTTGTTCTGCCCAAGCCCTACATGTTATCACAACAGCAAAAGGTATGTGATTTTTTTTCTTGTTTGAAGTATGTATATGTTTGGTGTCCTCTCTTATCAAACACAGTTTTAGTTCTACTACTTATTCTTGTTGTTTTTATTTTTTTTCGAAGCAATTATCTCTAGTTTCAATAATTTTAAATGACATGGTGGGAAATAGCAGTGGCTACGATGTGCAATATTTTATATAAACATTGTGATTACTGGTCTTCTTTATAGAGAATTAGTTATGGCTTGATCCATTCTTGATACAAATGTGAAACAATTCAAATTCTCTGTTATATTCCTATGCAGAATAACTCACTAGAGAATATGAAGCAGTGTTTGAGAGGTTCTCACCTTGAGGATAGTAAAAAGCAGGAGTTAGCAACTGCAATTCACAGTCATTTCAAGGACTGGCTATATGGTAAGTTATTCTTGCATATTATATTTTAGGTCTATGCTTCACATCTATGCATCAGAAAAAGGGGAACAGAAGTTGCGACAACACGTGATTCTCAGGTGTAATGTAGAGGTAATTGAATTTTGTAAGGCAGCCACAAACATGCTCCTTTTCAATCTCTTGAATTCACCTTCAGCCTTTAAGGATGTGTCCTCATGCTTGGCGACTCCATAGGCCTTCTCTAGTTCTTCACCGAGTATTATTTTGTGTTGTAAGATTTGCACTCATCTGTGCGTATGTTGCTTTGTCTTCATCCCACTGCTGTTGGAGCAGAATGATAATCTTAACTTTACTCTTCAAATATGTACTGATCTGGTTGTTCTTTTCTTGCAACCTTTTTTTGTCTTTTACATTTTCAATTCTTTTTCCACGGTAATGGTATGGATGTCTTCGATTACACTTTATACTTGTTCTTCTTGCTCATTATGTTATGGCATTATGTTGATGTTTGTCGTATAGGGGACAACACGACCATTGATGTCATAACACCACCAACTTCTAGAGCTAGTTTCTTTTTAGGAAAACTTTTTTTTTTTTTTTTTTTTGGGCAAATCACGTGTTGGTATCCACTTTCCTTCTCAGTGTGGCATTATGTTGACGTTTGTCATATAGGTGGCAACACGACCATTGATGTCATAACACCACCAACTTATAGAGCTAGTTTCTTTTCAGGAAAACTGTTTTTTTGGGGCAAATCATGTGTTGGCATCCACCTTCCTTCTTAGTGTTCTTAGGCATAACATCCTCGTAGACATATTGCTTACTTGTTTTCATGCACTATTATTTGTTGATAGTGTTCCTGTGATAATCTTCCCTTTGCTCTTTTGACCGACTCTGTTACAAAGAAGTTCATTCCTTGTGCCAAACTTTAATCGCACATCTACAAGAAATTTAGAATACATGTTGCTTCCCCAAATCATTGTATCACCACTAACGTGCATTGCTCTCCCCCTCTGATAGAGCAATATGGCACTTACCTCTACTGGAACTCTCCCGTTAGCACCGGTTGGTCTGTTGCCCTATCACCCTCTACTGAGCTTAGTGCAGCACTTGCATTCTCGATGGATTCACCTTCAACTTGGTACGATGGTGATTCAAATGCCATTCCCTTCTCTAGTGCTCCTCAAACACACCTTCTATAGAATATCATTGCATGATCTTGTGCTGAAGGCCATTCCCCAGCAGTTGGTCGGGCCATCCTTCATGCTCATTGATCCTCGCCGCCTGATTCTATGCTTCCTCAATGGGTTGACTTTAATTTGTTTAAAATCTCAAATCAATCAATGGATCTAGGGCAAACACCTATGATTCCATCCTTTTGAGTTGTGATTTATGCTCGCCATTCTTCAAATCTTTGACTTCATGTGGGACTGATGAAATCATGTTTGACAAAGCTTCGGTCGGGGAAGCAATTGATGCTTGGTGTAACCCAAAATTTGAAAAGACAATTGTGCCAAAAATGTAATCCAGAAAATATTAACAAATATTCACAACCAAACTTGAAAGAAAGATACATAATAAACAGCTCACATAATGGAATAAGAACTTGGATTTATATTTTGAATTGTTCAATGTACAATATCTTCTAGAATATGAACTACAATGTAACTAGGGGGCATGACCAAGAGGGCTTCCCCAGCAAGCATCTAAACACAGATATAGTCAACCATAGGACATGTCAGTTGGGCAATCATCCCAGCAACATGCATGTACCGTCCACAAGAGTACTAAAAAATTAAATTAACTATTTGTACATTACACTTCATAGCTTTTGCTTGAACAACGTCCTAACACTTTACTAATGCCAAAACATATAAAAAAATATTAATGTTTGTTCTATCCAAAACTAGTCAAATCTAACACCTATAGTATATTAATTCGTTCTACTTCTTTGTTATATTTTCTTCTGCTATGAATAAATCCCATGAGTAGATTTTTTTTGCCTAAAAACATGTAACATCTATATTGTTTATGAATATCATTCAAGAACAGACACAAAAATGTAGGAAGGTCTTTGTTTTTCAATTAGTATCGCACCAACTTCATCTAATAGGAAGTTTGTGTAATATATGTTTTATTAATTATATATTTATATAAACAAAGCGATAGAATGAACAAGATATAATGAAATGTTTCATTGATTCTGATCGTGACAGATCCCTTGAAATATCCGGGGGACAACACACTAAATCACAAAATGCAATGCGTTATGGTGGAAGCAAAACATGAACACAAATCAAAAGTAGAAGAACATTCAGTTCGTTCCCACATGAGAGATATATAAATGAATCAGTATATTATTAAATTTAATTTCTGTACATAGCAATATGTGGAAAGAGTGCCTTTCAAATATTTATATATTGTAGAGAAATTGTAGAAGAAAGAATCATTATGGAAGATGAAATGGAGTCTTCCACGTGATGGTTTGTCTTCTAGGGTTGGCATCAAGTAGTAATGGTTGGTTTTGGTGTGCGGCATCACCTCGCATTCCATGGGGTTACTACCAGTCAAGCCTGCGAAAGAACCCTTTGACCCATAGTGGGGTTGCTTCTCCCCAGTGGAAGGGGACAAAGTAGTATGTGTGGTGAAGGGTGATTACACCTGGGGTATCTAGCACCCATATCATCTGGCATCAATGCTGGTGTTAATGTTGGTGCTGACATTGGACTGAACAGGCAATGTCCAAATAGAGGATGAGGTCGCTTGTTGATGTTGTCCATAGAATCTGAGCTGCCACCTGGATCATCTATTCTTGTATATGAATGGAAGTATGTAAGGTCAATCCATCAGAAAGGTTCTTGAGCAAAACTCTCATATGTACTAGCACTAATGGAAAACAAAAAGTGAGAGACGATTACAATATATAGATGGAGGAATGATTTCATGAACATATGATTAAGGCCTTCTCTGGATGCCAAACCTTCACCGTGATAAAAGGCCCATAGTTAAGCATATTTGTTTGTTCTAATGTCAATAATCAGTAGTATAAAACAAGATCTTGCCCCTTTGAGTCCTGAATTGTACCCCCTGCTTTTGCCAGGCTTGATTTGTCCTATGTAAGCTCTGTCATAGTTGATCTTGCAGTACAGATAGATGGGATGTGACCATTTAGAATTTGCCTTCACCTGGATTCTGGGGATTTTATAACTGTATGGAATATTCAATTGTTGGGATATTACACAGGCCTAATTTGTCTTATGTATGCTCTGTCACAGTTTTGCTTGCAGTACAGATAGATGGGATGTGACCATTTAGAATTTACGTTCACTTGGATTCTGGAGATTTTATAATTGTATGGACTATTCAACTGTTGACATGTTACTGACTGTCATACTTGATGCTATGAATTTTGAGTTGTATTTATCACTGTGTATGAATGATGTTGGCACCTGAGCTGTTATTGAGCATACGGACTCGTGCTGAGCCTCTAAATTCTATGGTTCCTTTTTACCCATATGTTCCAGCAGAGGAAGCTGGGGACCATGACGTGCTTTTGATGATTTTCGAGTTTGACTCCAGTTTAGTCCATTTTTGTAGGATAGATGTTATCAGTTGGAGTTTGGGTTCTGTAGATTGGTATGTTCTTGCCAGCTGATTTTTAAATTTTCCTGGCATAAGGACAACGGTTCAGCGGATAACCAATAGATTCTGCTACTTGTTAACAATTTTGGAACCTGGATGGACCCACTGAATCTTTCTGCAGGTTTTTGGTGGTCAAAAGTTTAGGTGTACTGCTAGCCACATGAATACCTTGATTTTGTGCCATGCTGTTGTTTGGTAGATCTTCCCCCAAACCATATTTTTCCTTGGTCGTGCCTATAGAAGAGAGGAGTACGCCGAGTTCACTGTGCATTTCCTGTTGGAATTGTCGCTCTGTAATGGCTGATCTTCTCTAGGCCTGATTATGATATGCTAGAATAAAATTTCTGATGTTAATGAGTTGGTCTGATGGGAATATTCCCGACTCAATCCTCTAATCAGTGATTCATTCCACTTATAAGCCTCCTCCTCTGTGTCCTTGATTGTGTGGTAATCAATATGGACAAGCCCTATTTCCTGCATGTCCTGCCTTAGTGGTGCCATTTCCAGGACACTGGAAAGAGGCGGGTTCCCTTTCCAGAAGCTTATTTGATCGCCCTTATTGACTTGCCATGTTAAATTTTTGATTGGTAGCAGTGACTTCAGTCTAATTTGTTTTCTGATCGCTGAGCTTTGTAGCATCCATGTGCCAGAGTATGTTTTGGTGTGGAGCTATTAGGTACTACTACTTTATTATCTCATTCCATTGAGCTGCGGGACTTTGGTGGAGCCTCCAGGCAATCTTCACTGCAAGTGCTCGATTGATTACTTAATGTCCACCTAATGTAGGTGCGAATGCAGTTTGCTCCCTAACTGTTGTGGTTTCTGTTCTACTTTGTGCCCCTTGCTCTTGATTTAATCATGGATTTGGACCTGCATGGGACATGCATTAATTGCAGTGGCAATTCATGGCAGAAGTCAGAAATGTTGGGTTTCAATTTGAGAACATTATTATGTAAGTGCAATGTTTAAATACATGTATGAACTAGCAAACAGATAAGTCTATTGAACAAGGTTCCAACCAGTTTGAGTAATGCAAACATATCGTAGTAGGAACTCTCAAAAAATAATATTAATACATAAGTCTGTATGGACTGTCTGCTAGGTCATCCTTCTCTGATAATGTGTTTCTATGTAACAGTACACACATCCTATAAACGAAATTATTTCATTTGGACTCGTGCAATTTAATGGATCTGGTGAAATGCAAATTGTAATTAGTGAATGTATTTCAATGATGACTATATTGCTTCCGACACGAGTCCTTCAATAATGAACATGCCTGACAGTGGAGGTTGAAATTGTGCATAAAAGATTGGTTCCTGTATTTTTTTAAGGAATTGGGCGTACTGGATCAGTTCTTGGATGCTTTGTTAATTTTTAAGTCTCTCTTGAGATAATCTTTCGGGCCAGTATACATGATTTGCATAAATAGTTGATTTGTGTTTTAAAGAGTTTTTAACTAGAAATGTTTCTTTGACAGCATCTGGCAACATTCGTCAAATATATTGTCTACAAAACAGTGAACTGGATTCAACGGGTATTGATTGATCTTGTACATCTTCCCACTGCAACAGGGAACAGATTGACCCCATACATGAAATAGGAGCAGTGAAGAATGATTCTATAGAGCTTATTGTATATGGTCTTAAATTCTTGTTCAGATTACTCCATGCATCAATCTTGGATTTATAGATTTTCTTGAACTTTATTTTCAACTTAACCAATGGCAGGCTATCGAAAAAGGTGCATTTTTGAATTTGATTGTAGGGTACAACATCGAAGATTTTATTTTCTTCATGGTATCCTGAGAGAATCCTGTGTAAGCTGATCTGCAGTGACATTGTCATGTGTCTCTAAGTGTATCATTGAATGAGTTTTATTGTCCTGTATACTTTTAATTAAAATGCTTGTATTCTAGCTACACGAGTATGTATTTTAAGAGCAAGTTCACCCTCATTTATTAAGAACAAAGGAAGAGATTTATGGAAGTTCAACCTTATGCTAATTGCATTTGTCTCTAATGAAGCTATCCTGAAATTGTATAAGACATGCAACAAAGCAGGCCATTGGAGACAGGAATTTGATTGTTATGCTTGATTTGCAAACATAATCCTGATTGCCAATGCATTTATCAAGCAACGTGACATGTTTTCAATCTAGAGGCAAGAACAGGTAAACCCCACTAAGGAAAATGGGGTAGTGGGATCAGGGGTGAAATCAGGGATCTAAAGTTTTTTGAGTTTAATATGTATTTTAACGCTTTTATGTTAGATGAGTTTTTTTTCTGGTTCCTCAACACTTTACTTAGAAGTGAAAGATATAGAAGATAAATCCAGAGCAAGCTCTCTTGTTTCTGAAAATTTAACACTCGCATATATTTGAAATGTAAATTGTTCCACTTTTTACTTATATTTTTTTGAATCTAAGCATAATTTTCTGTTGACATACTGCCATAACACACTCATTTATATGAACATTATTTACTTGGGTGCCATTGAGTGCTTTCCATCATAATATATTATAGCAGGAATTTAACTATATATCAATTTGATGTTGAAATATTCAAGTTTATTGTGTGGTGACCACAAAAAATCCTAAATATATTGAGCCAAGAATTTGCATTTCACGTTGAGATTTCTGTAAATAGTTACAAACTTATGTTTATTTATCCTTTTTTTTGGTGGTTCCATAGCATTGCTATTAACAACCAGGTACAAATATTTTTTTGTATATGCATGACCAATTAATCATTTGCACTAAACTAAGCCTTGATACACTCAGTTGATATAAGTCATATTAAAATGCAGAAGTGACTAGTTGCCAACAATGATTGCGTTAGGGAAACAAATGAAACTAATGCTAGCATATTAAAAGCACAAACTAGCTATGGACAAATCAGAGAACATCATGTTCTTAATCCCACATATCTGGACTTGCACATATCCAACCTTATGTGTGATCTATGAATACAGTTTAGTTTTGTTCTTTTAGGAATAAGTGACTTTGCCCTGAGACCAATGAGTTTTTGAAGATAATGCAATGGAAAAACCTATTCTTTGATAATTTTTATTGAGATTGTTTGTAGCAAACACGTGCACGTGCACATATTTTCAATAATTATATAAATACACAGTACACATATTTTCAATGATTATATTTACACAAACACATGTTTGTGGTAATACGCACACATGTCAAATTGAAGTGGCAGAGAGAAGTGTTCTATAATTTTATCCTCGAGAAATATTTCAAATAGATGGTGGTGTTCTTAGTGCACATGGGTGTTTAGAGAATCGATTTGAATTATTATTTTTAATCTAATAATTTAGTTGTATCTTGTACTTTCATTGAACCCAAATTATTTATATGAATCGGGATTTCCACATTTATTTATTTTTGCCAAAGCAAGTAGTGTTTTGGTTCCTTAGTTCATTTTCTTTTATGTTATCCTTCAATATGAGAACTGAACAAGACATTCTGGATGGTAGATGTGTGTGAATTCTATTAATAGAAAGGCTTGTGTTACGTAGTTTTTTTCTTGTTTGCGGTCTTTGAAAGGAATCTCGTCTATACGGTGGTTTTTTGATAGAAGTTATAAAGTTGAATGTCACTGATTTTCTTTAGTTTTGAGATAGATTAGTCTGCAAGGCTCTGATAGATCTAGGAAGATGTTGGAGCTTTTGGCCTCTTGTGGAAGCATTGAAGGATAGGGAATTCATGGATTGTCGTGGTGGTATGTGTGTTTGGAGTTTAGGAGCAATATGGCGGGTAATCTACTTGTCTCACAATGGGAATATGGTTGATTATTCCATGTATTCACACAAGTGGTTTAAAAGGTTTTAGATACATGAAAGTTGGAATATCACAAATTCTACTGAATGCCTCTGTACCTTTCTTTTTTAGTGATAAGAAAGGTTCATTTGCACACTCATTGACTGTGTTTGATCTTGCATTTGAGGTACGAGGGCACTACTGGTAATTGTGTTTGAGCTTGCATTTACAAAAGTTCCCTTTGAAGACAACATGGTTGGAAACCATGAGTATACTTTTTATGGTGGGGGAATTGTATGCTTCTTTGCATCACATGGTGTTGTTTAAGGATAAATATACAAGTAATGCAAATGCCATTATAGTCTAACAATTGTGAGTGCTTTATTACAAATTTAAAATATCGAAACCCATATTCAGTGATAACTCAAACATGTCTACTATTACAAAAGGTAGAGCTAGCCCCTGGAAAAATCTGAGCTAATATCTTTAAAGGGTAAAATACGAAAACCAAATTTGGGTAAAACCTAACATTGTTTGTTCATATGAAAGATAGAAATAACCTTCGGGAAAATCTGAGCAAAGATCTTAAAATGATGCGTTCTAATTCTAAGAGCGGATAATGTCAACAAAACTAAACTTTCAGCTTTGACCCCATGGTTAAATTGATAAACATATTAAAAGTGAACATTAGTAATAGCCCTAATCCATGTATCTATAACAAAATCTTAAAGTGTATCATCACCGAACAAATGCAGAAAAAATGTAACACCAACAAAAATGCAATCTTGCCTTTTAGGAAAAGCTTTCTTTTAAATACTCGTGAAAGCATGCAGGCATTTGCTAGAATAGAGGTTATTGAAGAAATTAAATAGGCATGTCAAAAACCAAGATGAATGTGGACGAGCATCCAAACACAATGTTATAAGGGTGATGCCTAAAACCAAGATGAATGTGGACGGGCATCCAAACACAATGTTATAGGGGTGACTCTATGCTAGTAAGAAACTATTTAAAAATAAAAATAAATTAGGTAATATAAAAATCAATTTTAGCGAATTTCAATTATGCATTTTATTTTATTTTATATATAAGAAAAGTTTGTATTGAAAATAAACAGAAATTTTGGCTTTTTACACATTTTCAATGTAAAAGTTGTTAGTTTATAAGGTGGGCATTGGAATGCATGCAAACAGGGTACTTCATTGTTAGAATATAATGCAAGATTAAGTTACTATATTTTTTTACAAAAGTTTATTAAGAAATTTTGAATTTCAAAATTTTAGAGACCCACAAAATTGGATTATATTGCAATAAATATGGTTTAAAAACATTTGTAGATACGTTAAAGATTTCATTGAGTTGCAATTCTCATCATTGCAAGGACATAGCATATTCATGTGAACTAGATATATAATTTTATTAATTAATGTAGCCATTTTCTAAATGTTCTACAACAAAGACTTTTTCAAGAATGAGGATAATGATGAATTTTAATGTCTTTTTAGAACAAATTGGTTTACGAGACTTATTAACTATATAAACAATGCAATTTGTTTATTTTTTCTAGAAAGTGTGATTTTGGAGATGTCTTTGTTAAAATAAACCTTCGCTATTTGCAAATATGCCCGATAATGATAAATAATTATACACATTCCAAATAATAAGGCAAAATTTAGAGATTTTTAACTTCCTATTGTTCCAAACTTTGTCAATCAAAAGAATGTGATTGCTTGTTTAAACAATTGTTTCTCTGGATGTTTGGATACAAAATAAAAATTCTAAGCTTTGAATGGTTGTCTTGATTTAGGATTGCATGTACCAAGTAGTGATTGCATGTGCACTTAACATCTTTATATAACAAGTTTATTAAAACATGTGTTTCAATATTTATTTCTTTCAACTTACAGCAAAAATATAGACTTATTGTTGTATTGATATCTTCATATTCTTGTAGGAAGACTTAGTCTATACCATAGGGACTATATGCACCAAAAAATTGTATGGTGCGACATTTCAAAAACAAATAAATCAAATGATGATGTAAGGATCTCCAAACATAAGCTCGACCCAGGGTATTTTTGACAATCTACCCTTTTACTCTCTTTGGCCCTTTGACATCTTGAAATTATTATTTTTGAGTGTTTTAAGTCTGTCTTTTAGGAGTGTCATGCAGCATGAAACCAGTGGTACTAGTGACGAAATTGCGTTGTTTGTGATGCCAATGTCACGACGGTTTTGCCAACCATCTTGATGCTAATGTGGTGATAGTTTCACAAATTGCCATGATGAAATCATAATATATTCAGTTGTTTCACAATTGTATACGACAATTTTGTCTTTTTATGCATCAATTTTGACAATTTTAGTGGCAACTTCATTTTTGCCACTTGCAAACTGTGGCGGTTTCGTTCCAGTTTGTTTGTCTTCCATTTTTAGTTTCCAGAAATTGATTTTTCATGCTTTCTTCCCATTTCTTCCTTGATTTGCTTTGTGTTTGCCCTCTTTGCAATCCAACTCACTCCCACCCTTGTTTTGATCACTCCTAATCCTTCTTAATTTTAACCAATAGTTAAATTCACCCTTGTAAGCTCCATTTTTCTCCTACAAGTATCTCTATTTTAGATGAATTTGTATTTGAATTTTGCATTGAAAAAACTTAGCCCACTTGCTTTCAATTTTGAAAAAACTTTGTTCAATCTTTAGTCATCTTTGTAGTCATTCTACATAGTTTTAGAGAGGAGAATTCATATGAATCAACAACCAGTTTTTTGCTATCTATGAATCAACGTAACTACTATTTAGTTGCTCTTCTTTTCAAGATTGTGTCTTTTTTGCCTTCTTTTCCTTTCATTATTTTGTCAGTGTTTTCTTACGGTTATGTTGAGTAGAGGAGCTAGCTTATTGAGGACATTTTGCACTACAACAAATCTTTGCCTTCATTTGGTTGTCATTATTGATAAGGTTTGGGGGTTTCATTTTTCACTTTGCTTCATTACATTAAATTAGTCTAGTTTGTTCTTTTCTTATTAGATTATGATTTATATTTATAAAATGTAAAAATAATTTAATTGAACTCTCCTCTTCTCTTTCTTTTGCATAAAAACATAGTTTATGTTTTCATTATTTACATTTACATCTTAGCATCTTCCTAAGCACGTAGTTTACTTAAAAAACTAACGTAAATCATAGGAACAAAACAAATTACTAGTATTTCAAAACAATTCATTTTCAGTTTTAAATAATTTTTGCATTCACAAACAAGCATTCACACACATTCCTAGACAATCTAGACGAAACAAAGTTTGAATTTTAAATATGATTTTATTTGTTTTCATAAGAAAAGAAAGTTATTCTAAAATTAGGAAATCATAAAATCAGAACTTCAATCTTACATTTATTTCATATCAGATTATTTAATTTTTATAAACAATTATTCAAAACACTAAAAATTAGTTTATAACTTGCATGTTCATTGCAAATTATTTAATTTTTATAAACAATTATTAAAAACACCAAAAATTAGTTTATAACTTGCATGCACAATTTTTTTTGTAGATACTTGGAGATTGAACTCCCTAGGACTTGGATTTGATTTTGTTTTGTTTGTATGTTAGAGATTTATTAATTGAATAATAGTTTCATTCAATCATTATTGGAAAAGACAAAAAGAGGTTTGTTTAACTTGCACATAGATAAAAGTTTGCATCTAGTAAAGGGTAAGAATCAACATTTACACTCTTAGTCTAGATTTCAGTTTTAGTGTTGCATGCATCAAAACATCTAAAAAATGGTAAGAATAAAAATTACTTTCAACGTTCCTTCAGTCATTGTAAATTTGCTTCCATTTCAACAAGCAGTTCAATTTTATTTTATTTACATAAACTTTGTCAAAACATGCACAAGTATCCAAACAACCTACAAACAAAGCCTTGCTAAGATGAGCACAAGCCAAATCTTTGCTCACACATTTCTAAAAATCAAGCACCTCCCTTATAATAAATTCAAAATAAGTTATATGCTTAACATATTCTCAATCTTTCCCTCTCTACCATTGGATGACAATTACTAAGTGTCCTTATTCCCATAAAACAAGTCTATTTCCTAGAATGTTGACTCCCGTACTAACAAGTGCACTTTAGAGTGATATTGATTCTAAACTCAAACTTAAGTCTTTCGCTCCATCCATAACCCATATCTTATCCTTAGTCAACTCAAAGCCCTAGACAAGCAATCTAGGCCCATAGTCATGTTAGTAGGATCTCTCCATATTCTTTGTTGCCAAGTAAATAACCTTTAAACCTGAGTTTTCAATATTCTCTTTCCTTTGTCATAGGGTCTAGCGTCTTCATTTTTCATTTAGGCTACCCATCATCCATCCATTTCATCTGTTGTCTCGGTCAGACCTCAAAAAGCCGAGTGCACATGTTAATGTGTTACTTTCTATGTGTACATATGTATTCTTCCCCACCAAGTAAATAACCTTTAAATTTGAGTCTTGCACATTATGTTTCCTTTATCCTTGGGTTTAGCCTCATTTTTTCATTTAGGTTACCCATTATTCATCCATTACACTGGTTGTTTCAACGAAACCTCGAGAAGTTGAGTGCATAGATTAGCATGTTGCTTTCCACATGTACATGTTCTTTTATTATATTGATATCCTTCCCAGTGGTTAATGTATATTAGAATATAATACAAGACGAGCTTAATTGTAAACATAGGAAAAACTATTTGATGGTAAGACAGTGGCATGCAAACCATTAATAGCATAGTTAGCATGATCATACTCTTAACTATATAATAATAATTTTAAAAAAACCATACATGTTTAAGGGTATCATTGGATTAAGAGACACCTGGTAAGAGCTAATAACTCTTATACAAAATAATGGGGTCCAAAACAACTTTATAACAAGTTCGATGAAGACAATGATTTGCCATTGTCTCACATGTTTAAAGTATAATCAAATTATGAGGCATTAATAATCAATAATATGATATATTTCTAACACAAGATGATCCCAAACATGAAGATGCTATCAAATAGATAATTGCCAATTTCAAATACGAAATATTGACTTATTTACAAGTAGTTATGTTCTAAAATCAAATTTAAACTAGAAGGGATGTTTTCACTAATATGAGGTGGACGTTCAACATCGATAATTTGACTATACATTTATTACTTCTCTGTGTAATTATTTATTATTTTAAAATCAAATGAAAACAACTAGAATGAAACACATGATGTTATCTTCTATAATTTTTGCATGAAACATACCTGGTATCACAAGCATGCCAAATTTAAACTATTGTTATGTCTCCTTTACTCTAGTACATATAACCCTTAACAATTTTTTTTTGTTAGTCTCAAATTTTAAAGAAAATGTTTACAATATTCACATAAATTCAAATTGGATATAAAACAAAGAAATTATATTTAAAATTTGGAATGTTTGAACTTGAGTTTCGATTTATATTTGAATTTGATGAACGAGGAACAATTATCAAGGGTAACTTGGGCAAGTTCTAGTTTACCTTTCTATGAATATGAATAGTTGACTTGTGCAAGATTTAATAAAAAACATCCATGAATACGAACAATTAACAAGGGAAAGGTTTAATATCGAAATCTTCTAAGAGTATGAATAGTTGACAAGTGTGGGCTAAAGTTATTTCCATATCTAAAGCATGAATTTTTTGATGCCTTGAGGTTATAACATTCAAATTGTAGTTAGATCTGACAGTTTTATCTAATATCTAGTAGAAGAGAAAAATGTTATTGTCATCTTTCGAATGTTGACATATATTAATATTCTAAAAATAAAAAATATATATAACACAAATTATTTATTTTTCATGTTGGCTACCTAAAGGGTTTGACTTGCATTCCATAATAGTTACCTTGAAAAATACCGCTATCTACATCAAATAGATAAAAATATATTGAATCATTCAGTTAGAAGCAACCCAAACTAAGTATCAAATCCACTTTGATGGAGTGGATATTTATGGCTCTAAAAGCTAAACCTAATTAAGTTAAATCTTTTTTTTTTTTTGGTTGATACATCTAACAATGAAGAAAATACAAGTTGATAAAGTTAAAAATTAAATATTAATAAATAGAGATAAATTTTTCTCTCTAATGTTCAGCGTGTTTTATATTAATAATAGTGCTCAAGTAGATAAATTATTACCATATCTAAAGTATGAACTTTGTGACACCATGAGATTACAACTTTCAAATTATAATTAGATTTGAAATTTTTCTCTAATTTATATACTCAAAGTAAAAAATGTTATTATCATTTTTTTAATATTAACATTAATTAACATTTTAAATTATAAAACATACATGTAATATAAATTATTCATTTTCTGTTTTTACTACATATAATGTATGACTTACATATCCATGATATTAGTCATTGGAGACATTAATTCCATACCAATCACCCTAAAAAATGCCACTTATCATGTCAAATAGATAAAAGTGAATATCCAAAAGGGTGCTAACAACAATAGAGTGGTAATGTAGATGTTGTAGTTGCTTAGATTTGGCCAGGGAGTGATTCCTTTTATGCCTTAAACTTCAAAATCATATAGATGTTTTATACTTTCCTTAATTTGAACAAATTTTGCAACATGTCATTATTTAAATGGTGAGATTATGCAAATATTAGGGTCATCATTTAGTTACAAACAACCCAATCTTTGCTAGAGTAGATATTTATGACCTAAATGTTAAACTTAAATTAAAACCCTTTTTATTTGATACATTCAAAAATTAGGAAAATACAAGTTGAAAAAATTAAAATTCAATATTCGTAAATATAGATAAATTGTTCTCTCCAATATCCATTTATTTGAAATCAATAGTAACATCATGATTGACAATTTTTTAATCCTCCCGTATGGAGTTGTTGATTTAGACACACATTGTCTTTATCAATAAGGGCAAATTAAAACAAAATATGTATCCCATGTGCTAGGTGACTTGACAATTACATAAGATGATATGTAATAACATCAAAATATATTGTCCTTTATAGTGCCAAGAGATCCTGCAATCTATGGGTTGGATCTATTTGATAAATGTTTCATACAGTCTTACATTGTATAATATTTGAGTAGTATTAATTTAAGTTTCATCAAGTTAAGAGTAGTATTTTTGGATTTGAGGAATCATTAGATTATTTCTATATAACAATAAAACTCTTCCTAAAAGACCAAGAACTTTAAAAAATGAGCACTAAGTAAAACAAATTACAAACACAATAGATTTTTATGAAAGTTAGGAAAGTTTGTATTTAAGTTGAAAGCGTGAACATATCAACAATGTAGAGTTAAAGTTTTGATTTGGTGTAGTTTGAATTGATTTTCTACTTTCATTTGAATTCTATTTTTATTTAAGTTGTATATTTTGAAATTCTAGTTTGTTAAGGTAGCCTTGAAAAATAGTTAAACTATTTAATAATTTTGTTATTTATTAATTTTATAATCTTTGACATTTAAAAATATAAATCTACCAAAAATAGGAGATTAAAATTGTTAAAATGAAACTTCTAAATTTAAATTCTATTTAAAAAATTTGGTTTTTATCTATAAAGATTTTGTAAGTTTACTACACAACGAAATAGTGCTACAATAATGTAAATTATAAAATCTGTAATTTAAAAATGCCCTTAATTACATGAGTGTAAAATTTCACCCCCTTATAGTTAATTAAACAAGTAAATGCTAAAATATTCTAATAAAATTCGTTTAACAAGCATTTTGGTCAAAAGATTATAGTGTACATTTGATTATTGGAGCTACTAAAATTCAAGATGTAAAAGAAAAAGTACAGACTAAAACATTTTATGATACAATCTAAAAATAATCTATTGAAACAATAGTGACACCATTCAAAAAAAAAAAAAAAAAAAAACACAAATTGATATGGACTGTGATGATCAAGATTTAGATCCAATGCCTCTTATTCTTGTTAAATAATATTTATTAGATAGATGCAAGTTAAAACCCTCTTTATAATTATATACATTCCTATCAATTTGATTATGAAGAAGAATATAAAATCCTAATAAACTAGGAAAAAAATATTTTTCAAATAAATTTATAAATTTTAAAGCTTTTAAAATAAAGCAAAGAGTGCTTAACCCAAAATTTGAAAGAATAAATTTGCATATGTCAATATATTTACAAGAACATGTATTATAAATATAATAAATACATTTTAATAACAAAAATTAACAAATATGAATTACCATAAAAATTTATAAATATTTTACGACCATTAATTTTAAACATTGCTATTAATTCATTTGGAATGAACCACTTCAATCATGCAAAGAATAATGCATGCCAAACAAGATTCTATTTATTTAAATGAAAGTGCAAAATGAAGATAACATAGAAGAAATATTAAAATATTTTAATTAGGTATAATAATCCCACCAGTTCTTGTGTATACAATCCTCATAAGTTGGGCTTGTTTTAATCCTTAACTTTATGGTAAAAAATATGCGTAAATTATCAACCATGTGCATTAAAATAATCATGATGACCATACAACGTAGTATAGATTTCACCTTGTTATTAGTCTCGAAGGGATCTAATAGATTTCATTATACTTTAACTTATTATTATTATCTTAACTTTTGGCAAATCAAACCGTTTTATTTTCCATGCAAAAAAATACATGAAAATTTTGAGGAAACAAGATGTGAGATCTTTACCAGGGTATATAAAATATTAATATATGTTGTAAGTTGATTGGATAATTATTTTTCATGTTATAGACACTATATTCGAAGCAGTCATAATGACACTACTTTAATCTTGTCACTTACAACGAATGGGCAACAACAATAGATAGGTTTCATCATGCATGGTGGGCAGTTGGCTACAAATACTTCCCACAAAATTCATAGCTTGGTTTCTATCCTGCATATAGCTTGGCAACCATGCACAGATGTTTCAAGGAAGCTCGCTTAGGTTAGATCATTGATATCTAAAATATTTAATTGAAATTCTTCAGATGATTGGCAGGGATACGGAAGGCAATAGCTTCTCTACTCGCTAGGTTTTTTTGGATAGAAATAGTGGTCATGGTGCCTACAAAATGGGCTCTATTTTCTATGGTCTATGCAGTGATTGTAGCTCAAACTAGGGCATGGACGAACAGTTGTGAATATACTTACTGCAGAAGTTGCAATGGAATTTCTCATGCTTGTCATCCCAACTGTCCCAAGATTTTTGAAGTGGACTGCAAGCTCTGCAAAGCCATTTATAGTATGGGAAGATACTTTCCTAGCTTCTTTTCTTAAACATTGAGCATGAGTTGTTGATTGTCTCAAGCCCACTGTTTGATATTTTTGCATCACCTTGTTTCTTGTGACATTTTCTTCAAATTAACCTTCCTATGTGCAGAGGGTGTGATTGCTTCATCTTCATCTTTTTTATTTTTGAGAAATCTTTCATAGCTCATGTATTTTTCACAACACTCTCTATTTTGGCATGAATAAAGCAACCTATATGTTTTGATATGTTTTTTGTTTTATCTTTACCTTTAGTGGTTTGATTTTGTTTTTATTGGCTTTAGGAGAGTACTATACTACTAGTGGTTCCTTGTCATTATTTCTTATATCTTTAGAGTGTTTCTTCTTCTGAGGTTTTGTCCTTGCTTATGGAATTTTGATCAAGAAAAGAAATCTAGTTTTGATTTTTGATGTGGTCTCCATTGACTCTTTTAACCCTTAGTAACAACAAATATTGCATTTCAAAGTTTGTATGATAATGATATTACATGCATTAATTATAAATAACCTAAGATTGTTTAGTTTTCAACTTAGGCATACTAACAAAGTAGTACTTGTAAATCATGGAAAACTAGCTATCTGAGAAGCATCTTCTGGACAAAGATTAGCTTAGCCCAACAGTTTTTATTAATTTGCTTCTTGGATGAGCATTTATTGATGATGTGATGGCACCCATTCACATTATTAAATTATTTATTTTTGAATTGTTAATTTTAAATTGTCATCTAATTATAATGGAAGGATAAACTCTACAAAAATAACGTGAAAAAGGAATCAAATGAATGATGTTCAATTTTTGCAAGGTCTAGAAGATAGTGTTGACACTTTGATTGTGTTAAATAGTCTTCATCCAATTGCATTCATCAATATTTTTTATGTTTCCCTTATTGCTACTATCAATATAGAAGTTTTTGTGGTGCAACATACAATAAATGGTAGCCCATTCCCAAAATATATGGTGTCCTACAACCCCTAGATCAATTCTGTTGGAGTTTATGTTGATGATTGGAGCTTATTGCCACTATAAACAATTTTTTTCTAATGATAGTGCTATCTTTTCTAACAGTGTTGTCTTTTCTAACATTGTTATTTGAAGATTCACATTACACATAATTTTATGTGGGATATGTTTTAAATGTAGTTGTTACAAATTCAATTCCTATGCTTCTTTGACTACACATGATTCAATATTAAGATTATAACAATATTATGTTTATACTTAAAATGTGAGATGGAATTCAAATAATAAGTATGTCAACATGGTACATTTTATTATTTTGATCAGTATAATGTTAGATGGAATTTAGATAATAAAAATGGTAGCACACTAAACACCATGGTTAAAGATGTTGAAGGAAGGACTGGTTTTGTTTTGCAATCACATTGGTAGGTGGATACTCTGGTTTAAGGTTTGTTCCATATTTATGAATTTAAACACACTCACTTATTTATGATTATCAATGTATTTTAAAAACATAATTTTCATCACTATTTCATTGGGATGTTTACAGGTCTTTGATGCCCTTGCCCTTCAAGATGTGTGTACCTTAGAGTGCATGCAATAGTAAGGTGTTTTTTTTTTTTTTTTTCAAGTTCTTTTTTTTTCCTTTTTAATCAGTAAAATACTAAAATAGGGATTTCATTTACGGGGTCCTTAGACTACAGACCAACATTTAAAGAAATCTATTATGCAATGTTTATTTAAATTTCTTACTTATTTTATTTGTAGATACTACAGATGTGGAAATCTATTTTTAAGGAAATTTGACTTGGTATCTCTAACCATCTATACAATGTACACATTATGGTAAGGGGAACTAATGAGTGGAGTTAGGACAATTTAATGCAATAAAAAACTAATCACAATCATTGGTCCTAATGTTTTGACATTGCTCCCTGTAAAGACCCTAGAGTATAGCACAAAGATAATGTTCTATACCTAATTGAAACATTAGCTCAAATTTTCCTTATACAGTGGAACTACCATAAGTTCCAATGTTTATAGTATGAACACAAACCATAAAAATCATATGTAAAAGTTGGAATTTGGTACAAAAAAATTATGAACAAAATTTGAAATAACAATATAGTTTGAAAAATGTATGCTAAAGGGTGGACGTATGATCAAAGGGCATATGAATTATACCATCAGCATGAACAAGACCAAAATGGCCTGGTATGTACCTATATGGTTTTTTTACCTTAAATTTAAGGTACATAAGGCAATAATTGGAGGATTTTTTAATTACATTAGGTCAAAAGGTCTTGAACACTTTGTTTGATATGCTTTACTGCTGATGAGACTCCCTAGCTCTTACAGTTGACAGTCGATGGATACTAAGTGGATGGACATAGCCATATAAGGAGGCCCTGGGAAATATCCTAAAGAGAAAAAAAAGTCCCAAGATCTAGTCACATCACTCCCATGTTCAGTAATAATTATATGACAACAAAATTTTTAAGCACGAATTTAATTAAATCAAAAGGCACTTTGTTGTTGTGATTACTGTTGCAGTATGCACTGGCCAAGACTCTGTCAGAGAAGACAACATGGGTGTTGGCAATGGATTGAGAAGTGAATATGGTGACAATCAATGCAGGTTTGGTTGTGTAACCTAGATCTACATATAAAACCTCAAGATCCACCATTACATATCTTAAAGGTAATACCTTTATTATGCCCATTTGATTTTTTAACTTTATTGTCTTATAGACCAATGGTCCTTGTTACTAGAAACAAAAGGTGTTTCTACATTATTTTTTAAATAAACTATTAATTGGATTTGATATTTATAGTTATTCATTAGAGTTTGGTTTATGGACATACCACCTCTGATTTATACATATACCATTTCTGGTTTATGGAACTGAGTTTCTTCCCATTTTCATTGAGATCTATTTGTTGAATCTCTTTCACCCACCATCTGTTACAAATTTTGATTTGAAATTATGAGATACAATCCTTGGAAGCATTGGAGAAGATATATCATGACCATCTTGCTCCCTGTCTTCGTGCTTAGTGTTGTTAGTCTTATTTGACCACTGCTGCAAACATTTGCAAGAAGAAAATGCATTATCTTTCAGTTAATTTTTGAGAACACATTCCACTTTCCAACTTTGAGCTAAACTACCCCACAAGGACTTGGTACTTTGTGCCCTTTGTTATGCTATAGAAAATAATATGATAGTATAAAAGGCCATATATATATATATATATATATATATATATATATATATATATGTGAGAGAGAGAGAGAGAGAGAGAGAGAGAGAGAGAGAGAGAGAGAGAGAGAGAGAGAGAGAAGAGAGAGAGAGAGAGAGAGAGAGAGAGAGAGAGTGAGAGAGAGAGAGAGAGAGAGAGAGAGAGAGAGAGAGAGAGAGAGAGAGAGAGAGAGAGAGAGATGAGAGAGAGAGAGAGAGAGAGAGAGAGAGAGAGAGAGAGAGAGAGAGAGAGAGAGAAGTAAGTTGTTGGAAAATGTTTAGGATTTGATCGACTTATATTTATGTAATAATTGTGGATGTTAATTAAATTGTATTAAATAATCTTTGAGAAAAATAATGACTTTATTTAAAAAAAATTAAATGTATTGTATAGTTATTTTCCAATATTATCTTAACATAAGTTTTTAAATTATAAATAGTCACTTTCTTTTCTAATCAACTTGATTGTATTGTATTAACTATGAAAACATAAATGAATTTATTTTATGAATAAAATTATTAATATAAGATATCTTCTGTTTATAATTAAAATATTTCTTAAAAATTGTAGATGCCTAATTTAAATATTGGGTGGTTTTAGATGTCAATTCTAATGTTTTAGGGTATTTGTATTTTTGTTAATAATTTTTTCATATTAAATTCTTATTGGTACATGTTTTATTTTTTTAGAGTTGTTTACAACCCCTTACTTGGATTTCTTTCTCCTCCCTATTTTCTCATGTTTCCTCTTGATTTATGTTGTCTTTTGATTTTTTTCTAGGATCATGCAAGTATAGTCTTGGCTGATTAAGAGGAACTTGGCTTGATTTTTATTTTTTAATTTTTGTGGGTCCTTTGACCTTTTGTGGGGTTTTTTGATGTCCTCCACCTTTTGTCGGCCTTTCTTATCTATTGTGTGTATGCCTAAACATCAACATGGTTTTAATTTTTAATTTGAGAAGTCTATAAATATAAAAGCGCATTCATGTATGTAGGACATGGAAAAATTGAATAATAAATCCAATAAAAATGTCAACAATGATAAACATAAGTCTAACATTTATTGAAAATCATAAATTAAAGTAATGAAATTTTATTCACTATTGAAGCCTTGATATTGGGTCGTGTCGTTTAGTCATGTTAATGAAAAGTCATGTAAGGGTTAGGGATTACATCCACAATTTCTAATTGAGTTGCATCAAGTGTCAATTTATAATTTATATAATAAAACATGATTGATAATAATGGAATGATAACATAGGCCCCTCAGTGAATTCCATGTTGTTGATGTTTTGTAAGGTGTTATTAGTAGAATAGGGTTTCAAGAAAGGATATTGATTTCTTGAAGATATGTGTAGAATTTTGGAAAACTAATCGAGAGTTTTGGAGCCCAGGAGCATAGGAACAATTTTTTTTTAATTATTTGTGAGAAATTATACATTTTATAGGAATGTAATAGTACAATATTGAAGGTGTTGTGATAGGCGTGGTACAATCCTTGTCAAAATTTGTAAGTTCTTTGTTCATCAAAAAATTATGGGTTTTGTTTATCTTGCTTCTCAGTCCTATTTCTAATTGATTTCAGCCTCTGGATGTCTACATATTTCTTAAATTTCAATATTCTTCTCATAAATCTATCTTTGCACATTTCAATTATTCTGAAACACTCCTTAATGCAATTAAGTCTAAATTTAACCTTTTTATTTCATAGATTTGGTTAGATATGGAATGCACATTGTTTATAGTTTGATGTAGAACCATTTCTCATATTAAATTTTGGTGAAACCGTGCTTTCTTACACCCCATAGTGTTATATCTTGATTGTTTGTGATGGATATGACTTTGGTCTAAGGTTTACTAAACCTTTTATTTATCATGTCCTTCTATTAAGGTTAGATCTTGCTTATTCCTAGTGTTTCCTTTTTTTAAAGTTTGTGTTTATTTATGTTATATGTCATTCTAGTCTTAATTTATTTGTACTTGTTTCAAACCCTAGTGTACTTGTGATAAATCACCCTTTAGATGCACTTTTTTAGGTTATTATAAAGGCTTCTATGAATGACATCTTTTCATAAATATGTAGAAGGTAATGAGTATGACCTAAATGCAAATATAGAAAAAAATGTTACTCTTACACAAACCACACTAGAGAAATATGGGTTTAGACCTATATGTGCACAAAAATATGTTTATTATTTTGTATAATATAATGTGGATGTGAATGCTTGTTTTTATTTAGCAATAAATACCTTTTTTTGATATCTTATGTTGATAATGATGTGAATGGGAAAGAATCTCAAGATGATTATTGGAATGAAAATGAAAATGATTGTGATTTTGAATCTAAGCTATAAAACTAACATAGAGATGAACCTATTAATTATAACGAGAACCACACTTTCACAAATCATGTTGATATCACTATAACTTTGAGTATATTGCAAGAAGATACTTATTAAAATATCTCATCTCATGGGGTTTCTTTAGAAGTTCCTCCTAACCCACTCATGTTTATGTTTCTCTTACTATTTCTTTTTTTAAAAAATTATATGATGCCACATGCTCAAAACAATTCCACAGAATTCCATTTCTTTTCTTCCTTTTCAAACCTTAACTCCTCCAAGTATTCAAAAATTTGATGTCTTCTCAAGTTTTTCAACCATTTAAACTTGTCTCCAATATTCCTCTAATCTAACCATCTATGGATTTTTAAATAATTCCAAATGTTTCCAATCCCCATTTGAATTCTTCTATTTAAATTTCTTCTCCCAGTACCATTCCATCCCGAGATTCTAAAATAGTCATTATTATGCAAATCTTGTGTGATTTACAACAATAAGTTAAATTTCATTCTCAAGAGTTTCAAAAGCCAAGTGATATGGTCCCTTCTCATAATATACTTTTAAACATCTTCATTCATGATGTGTTTGATTATTTATTTCTAATTAGTTTTATTATTTCTAAATTTATGTTACATAATGGAAAAGGTGAGCCTTCTCACCATATTAAATAATTTTATGCTTCTTGCTCAGATATTGATCATGACAATAAATTGTTAACTATGCTATTTTTAAGAAGCTTAGGAAATTGTGTTCTTGATTGTTTTTATAGTTCAACATGTGGTTGCATTTTTTGGTACATTTAATTGATGATTTTTTGGTTCATTTTCAAATGATATTGTGCAGAATGTTACTTTTGATGTCTAAATATGTATAATTGGAATGTGCCCAACATATCAACATCACACGATGGGTCATTACAAAGCATAGATAATTTTTCCTAAGAAAAAATTTTAGAGAAAGAGAGATCTCACTTATATTAGGATTAATCTAATGTATCTTGGGATGAGAAAGGAGAAAGAGAAAATTAAAAAAAAAACAAAACAGTGAAAAAGGTTATATGTCAGAACAATGTATGTTAAACTCATCGAAAGAAAAACACGTACAAAAAAAATACTACAGGTCCAAATGAAACATTATATAATTTATTTGAAAGATGTAATATATGAACAAAAATAAATCAAAGAAAAAAAAATCTAAAAAATTCATATAATTGATGAAGTAAGCTACCTAGTTGATTTTTTTTTTAAAAAAAATGAACATAAAAAGAAATATAGTAAGTGTCGAGACAAGAAAATTCATATTGGGGGTTTCATAAAGAGAATAATGTTTTCCTTAGAATGGGGACTTAAATAATAAGATATTCTCTCAATTTATTAAAAAATATGAGGAATGAATGAGCCTAATACTGGGCATGTTGCCATGTTAATGGCATGCTGCTCCCATTTTTATATTTTTGATTGCTTAAAAATATTTTTATACATTCAAAAATATCCACCAAGCCTTTAGGGGATTTTCTCTATTTATTAAAAAATATGAGGAATGAATGAGCTTAAATACTGGGCATGCTGCTATATTAATCGGCATGTTGCTTCCATTTTTATATTTTTGATTCCTTAAAAATATTTTCATACATCCAAAAATATCCACAAAGCCTCTAATAATTCACGCTATTTTTAGCATGCCCACCTTATGATTTATTATTATAATTGAAAAATATCTCCTTAAAATAACATCTCTATATTTAGATATCCACTCCCATGGATTTTATTTAAATATTTTACAAATTTAAAAGCTTCCAAGAATGGTATGCCCCTCCATTTAAATAAATCAGGAATGCCTTAGCCATTTTATGCATGACCCTCCTTTTGTCATATGGGGTTAAAAATCTTTTCTATTTATTAAGTGGCCATTACTTAATTTAAATTTAGACCTTATTTTACTATGTAGTGGAACTTGCTATGTTATATTAAAAAGGAATTAATTTCCATGAAATCTTAATTAAATAGTTTAGACTTGAAAAAAAATTATAGACATTTTAATAAGTAAAATTTTGTACAAATTATATTTGTAGAATTATTTAAACTTAGACACATATGTAATGAGTAAATCACAAATTATGTTTTTATATTCAAGACCTTGGTAACTAAGATGGATTATCAACTATTAAAAAGTGAACTTCAAAACATTTTTTTCAATTTTATATTATCAATTAACAAAGACAAATTAGCTTTCAATACTAATTAATATTTTGATGAACTTTGTTATGTAAATAGATATTTTAAAATCAAGTTTTTAAAAGAAAATGTGTTTACATATGAGACACATACTCCACATAATATTTTTTTGAAAAAAAAAACCAAGTCTCAAATCTAAAATAAATGTCCATGATTTCTTACATAAAAATAATACCATCAAAATGGTCAATGCTATAGATTATCTATATAAGAAGCTTATGCTGAGTCAAAATAAGTATAAGAAATTTACATGATTTTGTAAAAGACCACAACTTCAAGAAATTACTTGAATGTAACATGATTACTTTACCATAGATAATAGCATTTGATACTTCAAGACCATTGCATAAACATTTTGATGCCAATGCATATTTTGAGATTCATTGAATTTAAGGGCACTCTACAATTAGATATATCACTTTGAAACATAAGATATATATTTGTTGTTAATGTTAAAATCCAAGTGGATAACACACCTATAAATTCAAATATGACAACTAAAACATTTATGGACAAGGATAAAGTAATTTATAATAATAAGGTCTATGTGATATCCAAATCAAAGTAAAAAAAATGTATATAGAACAAAAACAACATCCACTTGATGATTTTATTGGAGAAATTGATTCAATTAAGTTTTAAGTAAAATTTATTCAAATTATGTCTAGTGAAAATGATATAGCACATGGTAATTCATATAACATATCACTATTTATAAAAAAAAACTCATACAAGGAAAATAAAAATATGGTATAATGGTTGATACTAGTTTAAATTTGAATATATGCACTGAATAATTATTTATAGCCTTGGAATTAGCTTGGATGACTTGGCCTAGACTTCTCTAATTATCACGAGGTATGGTGGTGTTGTAAATGAAGCCATATTTTGTGTTATACTACATACTAGAGTGGGATCAATGATATTTCATACTATATTTCATGTGGTGCCCACTATTGGAGAATACAATGTTGTACTTGGTTAACGATGGATATGTACAATGTAAGAAATGCTTTCTAATATGATTTAACACTTATGTCCATCAAATTATTTGAAAGGATACAACATTTTAAAAAGTGCAACTTAAGGACAAATAAATTTATAACCTAAAATAACAACAAATATTAAAATAGTTTCTTAACAATAAAATGCATAAAATACAAATGTATAAATCAATTACAATAAGAATATAATAATCACATAACATGTCTACAAAACAAATACATAATAAAAAATCCAAACAATGTATGAGATTCATTAAATATAAATCAAATAATATTACAAATAACTATGATGATGGCATGATACAGGTTTGACTACACCTAATAAATGCTAATGGTCTTGGTGCTTCAAATTTGATATCTTATCTTGATCATCATCACCTCTTAACATCAATTTTTAGCTTCATTAACAAACTTATTATTTTAGAAACTGAACACTATTTTCCCTAATACATTTATCTTTGCTATATATTTACATGCTTTTTTATTTGCCTTATAAGTCACTTGTCATTCATATGTGTTCATAATTATCTACATATTGATATCAATTATATTGTTTACACACATGCTAATAATGGTATTATTGAGATAGATGTAAGATTTATACATACACACATATGATTAGGGATTCACAATTAGTTAGGGGACACCTTTCATTCCTACTCTAAAAAAATTTGTGGGCATCTCCTAGCAATGCTTTAGGGTCTATCTTTTATGATTTATTTTATCATATTGAAATTTCATTTGATCATATATTTATTGGTTTATATTTATTATTACATATACCTTTGCATGCTTATTTCTTCTGTGTGTTCATATTTATGTTATACTTGTTGTTTTCTTAGTATGGCTTTGTGCTTAGTTGTATATATTTTATGTGTATTTTAATGAAAAATGCTTGATATGTGTTTCATGTGCGTGTCATTTGGCATGTCTCTCTTCTTTTCCCTATGATTGATGTATGTTCCTCACTTTCAATGTATGCTCTATGTCATATGCTTCTACTTGTTTCCTTTTTGTGCCTTAATTTTTCATACACTATATTTGTCATGCCCATAATTAGTACACTAATTAGTCTATAAAATATGAGCTAATGCATATTTTAAAATTATAATGATGTCAAATTTTTACTTATGGGTGCTTGCCCTTATTTACACTAGTGCAAGCATTCATAAGTCAGAAGAGGTTGTTGTGTTAAGTTTAGAAATAAATACCAAGGTTTGAATTAAATAATTATGTCACTATAAATAAATATTATGATAAAAAAATGATTTATTTAGAAGCACATATTAAATTAACTTTATAATTTTAATTAATTTTATTTAAATCCTTCACTTAAGAATCCTCAAGGTATAGTTCACTTGGCCTTGGTCTTCTGTAGAGGTAGTCTTGGTTAAGGGTTCAAATTTTAACTTACTTCATGATGTAGGGTAAAGGCCCACGCCACATCACCTAGAGGTTATATAGGAATCACCCAATGTTAGAACAATCAACTCCAGGTACTAGATTAGATGCCTTGATTTCCATCTAATTAAGCAATAAATAAATAAATTGTAGATATCGATTTAGTTATGATGGTGAGTGGGATCAAGTCACAAGTACATCTATGCAATGAGGATAAGGACAAATGTAAGGCATCAGGGAAAGGAAAGGAAAGGGCCTGGATTGTTAGTGTGAAGTAGATGATGGTAGAAATGAAAAGGGTTTAAAGTGGAACAAGACTTTGTCTGAGATCACAAGAGAGGTAACAATAGATATGAGGGTTTTGGTAGCTCCTTCCAAAGTTTCAAACTTAGTTTTTGCATAATAATGCAATAATGTCAATCTATTTCATAGTTGTAATGAAATTAATACGGAAATATTATCTTGAATTTCCCCCTTTATTCACCATGTTTGATACCTTGATCCTAGTGTATATATTCCATTATAGTTTTGATGATGAGGGCACAATGCATAATAAAAGAATATGTCTTGACTACCTATGGTGATCCTAGAACTAGGGATAAGTCAAAGCCTAAGGAACAACATTTAATATTGGGGGATGTGCCAATCCTCCTTGATAACTTCACCCCTGAGATAGAGCTCTAGGAGGACTGCATCAATGCCATAGAGAAAGATATGGGATCAAGATCTTTAATCTAAAAATGTTTGGGGAAATGTCCATCACTCGAGGAATTCTACCTTTAGATGAAAGATGCCTAGTCAAATTATGAATCTACCTAGTCTCATTTTTGGAAAAAATGATTTATTTTCATTCAATTCATTTCAATTAAAGACTATGATTTTGTGATGGATCATAGGCCTTGGTTTGTCGAGAAATGGGGGATTTTTAATGGCTCCTATATTCTTGTCTTTGACTTCTCCATGTTTCAGATTTATTTGGTGCTATTTTGGGTAAGGATTTACAATTTTTTGTTGGTCATGTGGAATTAGGGATTACTAAAACATATGTTAGGTTTTGTGGGGGACTTTATCAAATTAGATGAATCTTCTATTGGTTCTCAAAAGAGATATGTCAGGGTTTGTATGATAATTGATATCTCTAAACTTATTATTCAAAAAATCAAAATTGTCTCCTCATAGGGAGTTGGAGCCAATTTTTTATTTTTTAAGGCTTTCCTTTTCATTGCTTTCAGTGTAACTAGTTAGGGAATAATATTTCTAAATGCCAATCTAATCACTAGTGAACATTGCTTTCTATTCATCTACAATGATGGTCCTAGAAAATTGGCAATATGTTAAAATACCACCACCTAACACTTATATTTTAGTTCATTATAATATTATGGAGAAAGTGAGTATGAATGAATGTGTTACAATGGTTTCTTATCTTCTTTTGAATTTGGATGATGGGTATCCTACCCGTATTGAGAATCATGTTATTTTTCCCAATATAGAGAATTTGGCCTTTAAAGTTAAAATGATAGGTGTGGATTTATTAGAATTTAATCGATCCAGGGTGAATGATGTGGCCAAAAGATGTGTTTCAAAAAATAGGTGAAAAAGAAGAGCAGAACCATGGAGATGGTGATAAGGTCACAACTAATTAAGGATGACAGGCTTCGGTCAGACTTGGTCTTAAATGAAGCAATAATTGCTATGAGCATGGAACAACAAAAGTTATGCCTTCCACACATTTTAGTTACCCCTCCTCTTGAGAAAGATTTGGAGGAAGCTACTTCTTCCCAGTATAACAAACAAAAATTTAGATCCATGAAGATCTTCACCATTTATCAAAGAGATTCATTATCGACCAAACCAAATGGTAGAAATACAGGTTGAATAGGAAGAAAAATGGAAGTGGAAAAACTTTAACTAGATGTTTTGAATTCTATTGGTAAGGGCAGTCAATGGAAAATGGAGGCACTTCTTTCATGTAGTGCCATAAGGGTGCTTGCCACTCACTAATGATGATCTTTTCAATGATGGAGTTGGTGTTTTTTAGTATTTTTGATGCTACACATAAGGATTTTGGATTCATATGCCATATTTAAGATGTAGGTATAACTTTGAATCTATGAATCATATGACAAAATTTTTAAGTTTTTTTGTGAAAAACTCATTTTGGTATTATCTTTTTTAATTAATAGGCAAAGGACCCCACAACCCTCAATCACGGATTTAAAAAAATTATTCTATAAATATAATATTATTCACAATAAAATTTCATGGATAAACCCCTTACAAAATTATTTAAATAAAAAGGATTTAATGAAAGTCAATTTTACAAAATGTTTAATTTAATTATACCCATGTAAATGATTAATTAAATACAAGGATAATAAAAAAAAAATCCCAATATTTTTAGAAAAGTCATTGAGACATAAATCAAATCTGAGATTAAATAAAAAACAAGTTTCTCATTTGCCCAAAATTGGATTTAATTTTTACTATTAAATTGAAAATATTTTCACCTTAAAATATAAGGTTCATAAAATATGTCATAAGCTTTGTTATGGGCATGATAAAAAGTTAACCAATTCTTTTGTGCCTATCTTTTTTTTTCTTTTTTTATTTTTATTTTCAGGGTTTGTAGAAGATGAAAAGTGTAATCATTTTACGCGCACACACACACACAAAAAAAAAAAAAAAACAAATTAGTTTACAATTTTATTAGTAAATCAAGTTTGTATATTTATATATAAAGAAGTATATATGTATGTAAAAAATTATATATGATACATCCATTGTTGTACTCAAGCTGCTGTTTATACACACACACACATGGATTGATAGGGCATTAGATAAGTCATACACTAAAAATGAGGTGGACAGAGAAACCAAACCCCATACATAACCCGTACTTGATAAGCAACTGCATTGTGTTGTATATAATCAGGAGAAAACTATGTCATTCCCTACATTGCAACTAGTGTGTAGGCCTATTTAAAAGGTTGCATTTTTAATATTTTTTAATCATTATTTATTTTTATTTTTTATTATATTTTTATTTAATTATTTTTATACACAACAAGCCCTTTAACTATATGAATCAAATATATTATTTGAATATTTAATCATATTTTATATATATATATATATATATAAAATAATAAATTTCATATTATTATTTACATACACACATAAATACATTATATTTTCTATTTTATTATTCAAATGACTATATTCTTCCCCTTATTTGAAAAAATTATCATAAAAATTTCTTTCCTTATGTTAAGATTTTACTTTGTCTCTTTAATAATATATATCTTTATTTAAATCTAAAGTTCACACTTAGATACATATATACAATATATTATAATTACTTAATTAATTAATTCTTATTCAAATTAGTAAAAAAATAATGGATTTACTATGAGTTTTTCAAGTTACTCTTGCAAGTACAAAAGACATTCTCATTCACAAAGTTTTAAAATTTCTAAACAATGAATTTATAATTAACCATTGATATTTTTAACAAGTCAATAATATTCAACATGCTAAGAATATGATATGATTTTTTTTAAGTCTACAAACTAAAAATCATGCTAATATCCTTTGTCATTTCATAAGCAACAAGTTATATTAGTAATCTTTATTAAGAAAAAATAGATTAATGCTTATATTATTAGGTTAAAAAAAAATAGTATGTGAAATATTTTTAGTGATTTGTGAGAATAAATCACGTAGAAATATGGTAAATAATTAGTACGTTGTAAGTTAGTAAGTTGTTAGAACAACTTACATAGTTTAAAATAATGATTTATGGAGATATAATAAGCCTTCTATTATATAGGAGAAACATAACCCATTTATATGTAAATCTTATTATTGAATAATTGATTAAGTTGATTGACAAAAAATATTTTTCTATACACATTTGTGAACTTCGAATCTTCATTACTAATGAGCTAAAACCCATCAGTAGTATCGGATTAGGGTCTTCCTTGGACCTCTATATTTGCCTTCCATTCATATGTTTTTACATCAAAATGGTTTAATGGCTATGCAATGAAGTCCATATGTAAATGTCATTTTTTCCATCCATCTTGCTTGCATGCTAACAACAATTTTCAATGCAAATTACATGAAAATTCATTTTCATTCATAACCCACCTACATATTATCCTCTTTTCTTCCATGCTATCAATTTTATCCATAATGCTCATTCAACCCGTTCATTATCTGCATACCAAAAAATAAAAAAATAATAAAAATATATATTTTTGTGAAAACATTTTTTATTTTATAGGTTCTATAAAACCCTAATTCTCTGTCAATTCTCATGAAAATCATAAATTTAAAGTGTTCTAGAAATATTAGAAAGAGGGGAATAAAATCCATAAACTGTTTGAATAGATTCTACAAATTTAAAGAGCAAATTTCAACCAAAGAAGGACATGAATGATGACATGTATGCATTAAAGCATGCGGGATTGACATTGGGTTATTGAAGATTCTGATTTCATTTTTTTTAGTTGAATGTCTTTTCCATGTTTACAATTAAACATGTATCTCATCCTTCTCCTTATGCAACCCAAATAACCCCAGGCACCATTATTCACTCATTCATGGCATTTTAGATCAGACCAAAAAAAAAGAAAGAATAGCTATTTTTAGCCTCGATTTACTTTGGATCTATGTGTCTCTTTTTTTTTTTTTTTTTGGTTTCATCTAAAATGCCATTAATGAATGAAACATGTGTCTCATCCTTCTCCATATGCAACCCAAATAACCCCAGGCACCATTATTCATTCATTCATTCATGGCATTTTATATCAGACAAAAAAAAAAGAAAAAGAAAGAAGAGCTATTTTTAGCCTCCATTTACTTTGGATTTATTTGGATTGTATTTTAGTCTTCAATCCTCATGAACAACACACAAATTCCTCCTTCATGGCTTGCCAAGATTCCTGCACCATTGATCTCCTTTGTCTCAATGCCCAAACGACCCACAAGTTTTTGCATGGCAAATAAACTCATTGCTCAAACTATTTCATAAGTTTTAAGTTTTATGTATTTTATGTTTATGTTTTATTATTTTTTAAGTGTGTGGTATTTTCATATTAAGTGTTTTGTTTGTTTTTATTAAATCCATGGTTTGGTTTTTAAAAGTTTCATAGTATTTTCTTTTAATGTTTTTTAGTTTTAATAAGCACTGCATAGTGGCTAGTCCCTATCTTTAACAATAGTATTATTATGAATTTATGATGATGTTTGAAGCTATTATCTATCTTTAAATAGAGAAATTTGCAAATTAATTTTTAGATAAAACAAAATAAAGTGGTAGTACTTTATTCACAAATGGAGAAGCTTTTATTGCCAAAAGAAGCTTGCTCAATCTTCTATGAAAAGCTATAATTATAATGACCAACCCTTTTAGTGATGGTCAATGTGGGAGTTGAACAAGCCCGACTATGTGTGAGAGATTTTATTGGTGGATAAAGTGTTAACAACATATGATAATAGCATTGAGGTTGAAACAAGAATTTTTGTATGGTTTTGGTGAAATTGCCATGAAAAACTATGGGAGATCGAGGTAATGCTTAGACCAAGTACGAGGTGATAAAGTAGATTTTGTATTTGTTTTTGGGTAATTTATTAAATTTGGATTTGATTGGCTAATGTAAAATTAGTTATTTGTTTTGTTGAAAACTATATAGCGCTTTGCTTTGCTACGATAGTAAACATAATTATTAAGAAACATGTACCAATAATGAGGGGAAATAATAATGGCATTGGTACATCAATTTAAAAAAAAAAATGTATTACAAGCTATTATAAATTAAAAAATATATTTATATACATAAATTAGAAAAAGGGTTAATAAGCTATAAGTAAATGAATTTAAAAATATATAGTGTCTATTAAATTATTAAAAAATTAAAGTAAAAAAATGAGATTATGGCATACACTTAGTCAAAGAGAATTAAGGGTAGTGATATGGACACTTCTAGAGTATTAATGTGAATTTGTGAAGTTATTACCAATCTTGCAATAGGGAGGTTGATGAAGTAATTATCGAATAAAACATAAGAAGGTGGCAGTGTATTGCATGATGTTTAACAACTAATATTTACACACAACTCATTTTTAAGTGTCCATACATATTGATACATTAACCTCAACCTTAGTCATAGATTAAATTAGAATATCTAAATGGTAAAAATAATTTCTATCAGTTAGAAGGTGTTATATAGATTAAAAAATAGTTATTGGAAGCTTGAACTTTAGAATTGAAACCAAAATAAATTCTATTGATTAAATATGATTTAATATTTACTATTATATATCAAAATACCTATCATAATGCTAAGAAATGCAATACTTTTATAATTAAAAGATAAATAAAGTGGATAACCATTATATGTATTGCTCATAGGAAGACATTAATGCAACATTATATCCTCTAGGTATAATATTTGTCATTTATTGTTAGAATATTTTAATAGTATGATTTGTAAATGTTAATAAGGATGTTCTTTCATTCCTCTTAAGATAGGCCAAAGAGATGGTTGCAAGAGCCACACCAATGTAATATAAATGTACCTACCCAACCACAACTACAACATCTTCATCGTGCTTACTTACTTTAGAGCCATTAACATCAACACTATGGGCATTATTTCCTTATTAGGTATAATCTAATTTATTTAATAACTAACTTTCAGTTGTTTGGTGTGCATTCAACACTAGGGTACTAACTAACCTTTATAATGCAGGGGCTCACAACATGGGAAGGACACACTGCATGAAATTGGTACATAGGTTGTATCCAAAAGTGGACCCTACACTGGATTAGGGCACATAAAGTATATGATGACGAAGTGCCCCGATCCCATTCCCTACTGCAAGGTAGTCTAGTATGTTCAAAATGATTGTGACATGCCCATGAATCTTGATAACAACTACTATCATAATTTAATGGATAATAAGGGGATTCTAATTGTGGACTAACAACTGTATGCAAATCCTTGAACTAGGCCATATGTGAAGAATATGGAAAAAAATTATGATAAATTTAATAAGTTTGGAAAGGCCATTACCACACTCTCTGATAACAATCCACTCATTGACACCCATGAGGAGATTCACCAACAGTGCTTCAGGGATAATAAACTTCATCTAAGACAAAGATAGAGGTAGAGATCACTATTGCCTTCATTTCTTGGCTCTGTGGAAGGGTGGTAGGTGGTATTATTGAAGGTAATAAAGTGGGTGAATATTCAAATAACATGGGTTCAAATATAATGCAAAATAATGTAGGCTATTGAGGTCTTGGGATTTTGCCAAGTGGTACAATCCTATGCATTTAGACTATGAAAAATTCCTAGTTCAAGTTTTCAAATAGACTCCCTAAGATCACTCCACATAGAACAATCTTAGAACTCTAAGGTTATGCCTAAAAAATTTGGCTCCTAGGCCCCCAAATCTTTTAGGTGTATGCATAGCTCGCAGGCAACCAGATGGAGGCCACATGATGAGGTCACTTTAGGATGAAGACATGTGTGATGACATGGATGAGTCTAGAGCTGATGATAATTTAGACAACTCTATTCATCACACATATGGTGATCCTTGATTGGTCACTATCCATTTGCAGTGCTTTAGGGCAAATATATTTCATTTGAGCCAAATATAGACGTAGAGATCATTGATGCCTTCATTTCTTGTCTCTACAAAATGGTGGTAGGTGGCATTCTTAGAAGTAATAAAGTGGGTGAGTAATAAAACAATGTGAGCTCAAATATAATACAAAATAATGTGGGCTCCTAAGGTCCTAGGATTTTCCATGTGGCATAATCTTATGCACTCAAACTACAAAAAAAGTCCCAATTTAAGTTTTCAAATAGATTCCTTGAGATCGCTCCATGTGGAGCCTTCTTGGAATTCTAGGTTATGCGGTACAAGATCTAATTCTTGGGCTCTCTAAGATTTCAATTTTGTGCTTAGCTCCCAAGTGGCTAGATGGAGGCCACATGAATAGGTCACTATTGGATTAATACACATGTGATGACATAAATGAGCCCAAAGTTGATGTTAATTCAGACAACTATGATCACCTCACACATGGAAAATCCTTGATTGGTCACTATCTGATAGTAGTGCTTCATGGCTAATAAACTTCATCTAAGCCAAAGATAGAGGTAGAGATCACCATTGTCTTCATTTCTTGGCTTTGAAAAAGGGTGGCAAGTGGAATTCTTAGAGGTAATAAAGTGGGTGAATAGTCAAACAACATGGGCTCAAATATAACGCAAAATAATGCAGGCTCCTGAGGTCTTGAGATTGTACTAAGTGATGCAATCCCCTATACTCTGACTACAAAAATCATCTTAGTTCAAGTTTTCAAATAAACTCCCTAAGATCACTCCACATGGAACAATCCCATAAATTCAAGGTTAAGTAGCACAAGCTCTAGTTCCTAAGCTCCTCGAGATTTTAGGTTTATGCATAGCTCTCAGGCATCCAGATGGAGGCCATGTGGTGAGGTCACTCTAGGAGTGAAGATAAATGTGATGACATGGATGAACAATGTTATTGATTAAATATGCTTTAATATTATATACTATATATCAAAATTCCTATCGTAATGGTAAGAAATGCAATAATTTTCTAATTAAAAGATCAATAAAGTGGATAAGAATTAAATGTAAATGCTCATGGGAAGGCATTAATGAAACATTATATCCTCTAGGAATAATATTTTTCATTTACTATTAGAATATTTTAATATTATTATTTTTAAATGTTTGTAGGGAGGCTCCTTCATTCTACTCAAGACTAATTAGAGAGACAGTCATAAGAGCCACACCAATGTCATCTAAATGTACCTACCTGACCATAATGACATCATCTCCACCATTCTTACTCACTTCAAAGCCATCAACATTGACACTATGAACATCATTTCATTGTTAGGTATAATCTAATTTATTTACTGACTAACCTTCAATTGTTTGGTGTGCATCCAACACCAGGGTACTAACTAACCTTCATAATGTAGGGGCTCATAAAGTGGGAAGTACACATTGCATGAAAATGGAACATAGGATGTATCAAAAATTATATCCTATGTTAGATCTAGGGCACATAAAACATATGATGAATAAGTGCCCTGATCCCATTCTTAACCCCAAAGTAGTCTAGTATGTTTAGAATGGCCATGACATACCCATGAAGTTTGATAACAACTAATATCATAATCTCATAGAAAACCCTGATCCCATTCCCAACCCCAAGGCAGTCTAATATGTTTATAATGACCATGACATGCCCATGAATCTTGATAATAACTAATATCATAATCTCATAGATAATAAGGGGCTTCTGATCATAGACTAGTAACTATATGTAGATCATTAAACCAAACCATATATGAAGAATATGAAAAAAATTAGGACTACTTATTTTAGAATTTTGGCAAGGCCATTATCACACTCTCTGAGAACAATCCACTCACCATCACCTATGGAGAGATTTGCCACTAGTGCTTCAGTGCCAATAAACTTCATTTGAGATAAAGATAGAGGCCTATATTGTTATTACCTTCATTTTTTGGCTCTACAGAAGGGTGGTAGGCAATTTTTTTAGAGGTAATAAAGTTGGTGAGTAGTCAAATAGTGTAGGCTCAAATATAATGTAAAATAATGAAAGCTCCCAAGGTCTTAGGATTGTGTGAAGTGGCACATTCTTGTACACTTAGACTACATAAAATCCCTCAATTCAAGTTTTCAAATAGTCTCCCCGAGATCAATCCACATAGAGAAATATTTAAAATCTAAGGTTTTGCAGTACAAGCTTTACTTCCCTAGCTCCCTGAGCTTTTAGGTCTTTACATAGCTCCTACGCAGCCAAATGGAGGTTGTGTGATGAGGTCACTTTGGTATGAAGACATTTGTGATGACATGGATGAGCCTGAGATTGATGATAATTCAAACAACTCTATTAATTGCACATGTGGTGATCCTCGATTGGCCATTATCCATTATTAGTGATTTAGGGCCAATAAACTTTATTTAAGCCAAAGATAGAGGGCCATTATCCATTAGTAGTGATTTAGGGCCAATAAACTTTATTTAAGCCAAAGATAGAGGTAGAACTTGTTGTTGCCTTTATTTATTAGCTCTGTAGAAGGGTGGTAAGTGGAATTATTAGAATTAATAAAGTGGGTGAGTATAAAAATAGTGTAATCTCAAATACAATGCAAAATAATGCAGGCTCATGAGATCTCAATATTGTGCCAAGTGGCATAATTACATGCACTCAGACTACAAAAAATGTCATGGTTCAAGTTTTCAAATAGTATCCTCTATATCAATCCATGTGGAATAATCCTAAAACTCTAAGGTTAGGTGATAGAAGCTCTAGTTCTCATTCTCCCTAGGGTTTTAGGTTTGTGCATAAATCTTAACCAATCAGTTGGAGGCCACCTAGCGAGGTCACTCCAAGATGAAGACATATGTGATGACATGGATGACCTTGGAGATGATGGTAATTTAGATAACCTTTTTCACTACACATGTGGTGATATTTGATTGGTCACAAGATCTATTCATTCTATTATTAGGAGCTAAGTTAAAACTCTTCATACAAACTAGGCAAAGCATAGATTTTCCTTTTAAAATGATTAAGTGTAGTTGAAAAAGCTTTTATTGTGATAGAGAATGTGAGAAACAAATGCAATCATTTTTTGAACTCAAATATTCAAATGATTGGGCTAGAACATAAGCATAGAGAGATCACACTTAAAATAGAATTCAAAACAATCACACATCATTAGCTCAAAGCATAAATAAAAAATAGTCATTTAATTTTTATTTATAATTTTTTCCTCACATATAGTATGATTTTTTTACTAAAACCATAGAGGGATTTATACCATATGTTTGTAGTTAAATTAAGTCTTTTAATGTCACAAGCTATAATTTTAGCAGAGAGACACTTAAAATAGCTGATAGAAGCAAGTGAATATTTATATTATAATACTAGTATGTGGAAAATGGTCTTTATTCTATGGCAAAAATACTAATATATGCATCGACTTTTTAAAAAATATTAAAAAATTCTTATGAAATAATTATGTTATTAATATCATGTACAATTGTATTATTGAAAATGGCATGATGATATCAACATAAGAATATTCCTAAATAACACCTCTAGAATATTCCTTTATTTTTTGGAAAAACTTTAGGAAAACTTTGGGATCATTAAAATCACATGTATTTAAAAACAATGATTTGTTGAGAAAAAATAGACTATTTGAAAAGTGAAACCATTAGTACCCTGCCTTGGCAAGGACTAATAGGATGATTTGTAAATGTTCATAAGGAGACCCCTTTATTCTACTCAAAACTAGTTAGAGAGACAACTGCAAGAGCCACACTAGTGTCATTGAAATGTACTTACCTAAACACAATGATAACATCTCTAATATGCTTACTAATTTCAAATCCATCAGTATCGACACTAGGGTATCATTTCCTTATTAGGTATAATCTAATTTCTTTACTGAATAACCTTCATCTATGTGGTGTGCATTCAACACTAGGGTACTGACTAACCTTCATAGTTAATGGGCTCATAGCTTTGGAAGGAAACATTGCACAAAACTAGTATACATGTATCCATAAGTAGACCCTATGTTGGATATAAGGCATGTAGAGAATATGATGAAGTACTCCGATCCCATTCTAAACCCTAAAGTAATACAATATGTTCATAATAACCATGACACACCCATGAAGCTCGATAACAACTACTATCATAATCTCATAGATGATAAGGGGATTCTAATCATGGACTGAAAACTATATTTAGATCCAAAAACTAGGCCATATATGAAAAAGATGGAAAAAAATTAAGATTACTTCTTTAAGAAGTTTGGCATAGCCATTACCACACTCTTTGAGAATAATCTACTCACTAACACCCATGGGGAGATCTGCCAACAATGCTTTAAGGCCAATAAACTTTATATGAGCCAAAGATAGAGGTAGAGATCATTATTGCCTTCATTTATTGGGTCTGTAGAAGGGTAGTAGGTGGAATTCTTAGAGGTAATAAAGTAGGTGAGAAGTCAAATAACATAGGCTCAAATATAATACAAAATAATATGGGCTCCTAAGATCCCTATATTTTTCCAAGTGGCACAATCATATGCACTCAAACTATTGAAAACATCCTAGTTCAAGTTTTCAAATAGTCTCCCTAAGATTTCTCCATGTAGAGAAATTATAGAACTCTAAGGTTATATGGTACAAGCTCTTATTCCTAGGTTCTTTGGGCTTTCATGTATGTGCATAGCTCCCAGGTGACTAGATGGAGGCACACCAGGATGAAGACACATGTGATGACATGGATAAGCCTGGAGCTGATGATAATTCAAACAACTTTGTTTATTGCACATGTAGTGATCCTTGATTTGTTACTATTTACCAATAGTGCTTTAGGACTAGTAAACTTTGTCTAAGCCAAAGATATAGGTAGATATCACTATTGCCTTCATTTCTTAGCTCTGTGGAAGGGTGACAAGTAGCATTATTAGAGGTAATAAAGTGGGTGAATAGTCAAACAACATAAGCTCAAATATAATGCAAAATAGTGCAAGCTTCTAAGGTCCTAAGATTGTGCCATGTGGCACAATGTCATGCACTTAGATTGTAGAAAATGTCCTAGTTCAAGTTTTTAAATAGTCTCCCTGAGATCGCTTCATGTAGAGCAATTCTAGAACTCTGTGTTTGTGTGGTACAGTCTCTATTTCCTAGGCTCCTTAGGCTTTTAGGTCTATGCATATCTCTCAGGAGATCAAATGGAGGTCACATGGTGAGGTCACTCCAACATGAAGACACATGTGATGACATGGATGAGCCTAGAGCTGATGATAATTTAGACAACTTTAATCGCCACACATGTGGAGATTATTGATTGGTCACTATTTGCCAACAGTGCTTCAGGGCCAATAAAATTCATCTGAGCCAAAGATAGAGGTAGAGATTATTGTTAACTTCACTTATTAGCATTGTGGAAGGGTGGTAGGTTGCATTCTTAGAGGTAATAAAGTGGGTGAGTAGTCAAATAAATTAGGCTCAAATACAATGAAAAATAACATGGGCTCTCGAGGTCCTAAGATTGTATCAAGTGGCACAATCCCATGCACTTAGAGTTTGAAAAATGTCCCAGTTCAAGTTTTAAAATAGACTATCTGAGATCACTCCATACAGTGCAATCATAGAACTTTGAGGTTACATGGTACAAGATCCGATTCCCAAGATGCCTAAGGTTTTAGGTCTATGCATAGCTCTCGATCACCCAAATGGAGGCCACATGGAAAGGTCACTCTAGAATGAATATATGTGTGATGACATGGATGATCTCAGAGCTGATGATAATTCAAACAATTATTTTCATTGTACTCATGGTGATCCACAATTGGTCACTAGCTCTACTCTTTTTATTGTCAGGAGCTAAGTGAAAAATCTTTGTACAAACTAGGTAAAGCATATATTTTCCTTTTAAAATGATTAAGTGAAGTTCATAAATATTTTACTTTGACAGAGAATGTGATAAACAAATGCAATGATTTTTTGATCTCAAATAGTTAAATGATCAGGTTAGAATTTAGGCATAGCGAGGTCACTCCCAAAATGGAAGTTGAAATAAGCACACATCGTTAGCTCAAAGTATAAATTAAAAATAGTCATTTAGTTTTTATTTATAATTTTTACCTCACATCCAATATAAAAAATTACCAAAAACATATAGAAGGATTTTTACCAGATATTCGTAGTCAAATTAAATCATTTAATCTTACAAGCTATAAGTTTAGCATAAAGATGCTTGAAATAGTTGACATAAGTAAGCATGTATTTATATTATAATATTAGTATGTGGAAAATAGACTTTAATATATGAAAAAAATAGTCATACATGCATCAAATTTTTAAAAAATGTTAAAAAAATATTATAAAACAATTGTGTTATTAATATCATGTATATTTGTATAATTGAAAGTGGCATGATGACATCAACATAAGAATATTCTTAAATAAAACCTTTAAAATATTCTATTATTTTAAAAAAATCTTTAGGAAAACTTTAAGATTATTAAAATCATATGTATTTAAAAAAATGATTGGCTGAGAAATAATAGACTATTTGAAAAGTGAAACCATTAGTACCTTGCCTTGGTAGGGACTAATAATTAGTGGTTTGGGAATGGTAATTAGTTTTAGATTTAAATAAGTTTTATTTTATTATCTAGTTTAGTTTTATTTTATGTTTAGTGGTATTCGATTTAGTTTAAGTTTGTGTTTTTTGGTTAGTTTTTTAATTTTATTTTAGTTTGCTATATGTGTTTGAGTTTTTGATAATTAGTTTTTTAATATTCTTTATTATTATTTTTTCAAGATTACTTATAGTTTTATTTTGGTAATTTAGTTATAAGTGAGTCATTTTGCATTTTATTTTTTTATTTTTTAAAGTTTTTTATGTTTAATTTTTTTAGCTATATTAGTGTATTTTATTTGTTGAAAGTCTAGAGTTTTTTATGGTTGAGTCTTCTTTTAGTTGTGAGCCTAAAATGAGCCTAAAAAAGCATTTTTTCAATAAATCCTATGTTTATAGGCAAGTAAAAATTTCAATAAAACATGGATGATGTTCGATTCTCTACAATGTAATGAATCTTTCATATTTTATAAGGACACATTTTATGGTGAACTTGACATCCACCGAGTTAATCTTATGAGGGTAATATGAAAAAATTTAGTCTTCGTGGTTCCTCTCTCCATGTGAGCACTAAGGGGGGAATGTTAGGAAAATATAGATTAATTCTCACATTAGAGACAAGTAAAAATAATTGTAAGTGCTTGGAATATTTTTAGTGATTTGTTAGAACAAATCACATAGAAATATGGTAAGTGGTTAGTAAGTTATAAGTTAATAGAAAAACTTACCTCTAGTTTAGGATAGTGGTTTATGGAGATATAATAGACCTATTATAGGAGATACATAGACTATTTATATATAAATATTATTATTGAATAAATGATTAAGTTGATTGACAAAAAATAATGTGCTCTACACATTTGTGAGCTTCGGCTCTTCACTATTAATGGGCCAAAACCTAACAATCCTTAATGAGATAGTGAGAGAGAAAATAAAAAAAAGAAATAGGAGGATTGTAATAATTCCATTTACTTATAATATTTTAAATACATTGTATTTTTTTTTAAATTATATCATTTTAACAATTCTCCATATAAGAGAGTTTTATTTTCAATGGAGGGTTTTTACTCACACATATACATCATTTCATTAATTCAAGACGTAACACACTCATATTCCATTTGTGAGGGTAGGATAAATTGTATAAAAATACTAAAAATTTGAACTCTTTCAAATTCATAAATTTACTTTGATTCTTTTCAACATAAATCTTACAACAAGTCAGAAGCACAACTATAATTTTTTTCCAAACACATAAAATATAGTATCAAGAGAAATAACAAACATGATATCAAGCATGTTTCTTACAGTTATTTCATAAATACATATCATATCCAATCACAATATTTCCATTTAAGAATCAATACAATCTTAAAAAAAAATTAGATTATTACAAGCTCATATAAGTAACTATAATTTTTCAAATTTTAAGAAGGCAATTTCCATAACTTTAACATCTTCTTACTTATAATCTACAAGCCTTCAAAATGATGACTTACATTGAGTTAAGAATAATACAAGGGGAGAGAAGAAAATATTTCAAACACTAATCTCCAATCACATATTCCTCCAATAAATTATGAGTTACAAGAGATAATAAGAGGCTTAACAAGACAAACATATAAACAAGTTCCTTCCAAAAAGAGTTAACCATGATGACATATGCACACAAGCTCCAAGATTTAAATAAACCTACATCACAAAATAAAACAAAGATCCACACATTTCCAAGAATATTATAAGTTTGGACAAATAAAGCATGCTTGATAACCTATCCATATATAATCATCACATAATAACTCACTTAATAAATTCCATACATAGCCTCTCCCAAACCCAAGATAAAGAGTCATGCCAATACACATGCACTAGTTTTAATTTTGGTTTGGGGTGATAAATAAGGAGATGTAAACAAATGTTTATAAGAGGCTTTTGAGATACCAAAATTATTGAAAACATACACATATAAAAACAAACAAAAATACACAAGGAAATCCACAAAGATAATCTAAGAGAGGCACCTTGCTCTTTTATAAAAACAAATTTGAAGTGACAAGAGGGATTTTCAAGCTATGTAATTAATATATTTTTAAAATAAATTATCCTCCTTAAACCTCTAAATCACAACTACTCCTTAGACCTCCCAAACATAATTCCTCTTTAGACCTCTCATTTGTTCAAGTAAGAGAGTGTTTTTTCAACATTTTTTGAAGTTACACAACTCATGATCAAGACTTCTATATTAAGAGAACAAGGAAAGAGAGTTATTTTTTCAAAATCCATGAGCAAGTGCTCAACATCTCCTCACTTTAATGAATTTTTTGGGTGAATATTTTGTCAATCAGCTAACTCATGAGAAAAATAGGTCTTATCATCCACAACAAGGGAGATTGGTCAGCCCAGTGTGCAGGTTTACTACATCAGAGGTGGACAAATCTCTCCTCTCATCAAGGGGAGGTTCCCTATAAATATGCAGAAGCTATCTACTATATATATAAATAGAAAATAAAACTCAAGGTGGAACTACACCATCCGTCTCTCTTTTTTTAGAGATGATGTTAACAAATAGAGGAGAAAATCCTAGTGAAAACACTGAAGGCACTTCTCTTCTTTCAAAAGTGTTCTTGCAAGAAATAGTATGAGTTCTCTCAGGTAGTGACAAGTAATTGATAACAAAAGGGGTGAAATAACCAACAGGATGGAATGGAACCCAAAGTCTCCACCTCAACTGCCCAAAGAGTGAAACACAAAGGAGAATGGGGGCACAAAGTTGTCCCAGAACCCTCTACACAAAAAGAACTAAAAACACACACTGAAGACAACTATAACAACACAAAGTCTGAAAATAAATAACTTTAGGACATATTCTTTATCACTTCCACTAGTTCTACCTGTTAAATTAAATAAACAAGAATGCTCCTAGGAAATAGACATAAGAACAATTCCTTAAAATAACACAAGATATAATCGCACAAAGTCTGCAAGTGTCTTGCTTTCTTATTCAAATAAAATAAAATGATCAACAACCTGAGGTCAAAGTCTCAATATTCACCTTTCAATTGGGTAGAGTTTTGCTTCTGTAAAATGAAAAATATCTCCTTTACATAATGAGAGAAATTACAATGTATAGCAACCAAGCAAGGCTTGGCACTCTTTCCCATGGGACAGCCCACCCTACAGTCAATGCCTTCATTGTGCCTTCAGTTCTATCTGGAGGGTCATGTTAGGAATAATGTATTGCCTTAACTATGGCATGTACATCCATCTTATATGTCTCTTCTTTACCATGAGTTGCCTGGTCCTTTTTCTGATGTCTACATAGCTGTCCAATTTGCCATTACTTCATGGAAGAAAAACAGGTCGCATCATTGATTTGGTGTGTTCAGATGACCACTTGGTCCACTATTTAAACTACTAGAAATAACTCCCTTGAAGATATTTTTGCATTTTTATTCTCTTCCCTATAGTAATTTAGGCTCTCGAGCTCTTTTTTCAACTGATTGCTTGGTTTACTTTCCAAATTCCATGCCATATTCAAAAATTAATGGATATTCCATTACATAAAAATTTACGTCCACGGGGCCATCAATGTTTACTATCGACTTGAACCATATTGAACCATGAACCTTTGAACCTTTGAAAAGTTAATCAGTTCAATGGTTCAACAGTTCAGGTTATCTTTATTGGTTCATCGCTTCCCTGTTCCTTGGTTGAACCATGGCTTTATTTGAACCTGCCTTTGGAATCATTCATTTGCTGCTTCTTTCTTTGCTTGAGGCTGTCTTTGAACCTTTGAACCTATGAACCATTGAAATTTGAACTCTTTCAGTTTAAGGTTCAATTGATTCAATGGTTCATTCTTTATTTATTTTCTCCTCCATGTTTTTCTAAATCCTTCTGAAGCCTTGAAATGTTGAACCCTTTAAACCATTTGGTTTAAGGTTCAATGGTTCAATTATTGTTCTTTGAAGTCCCCTTTTTGTCTAAGTCTTTGGAGGCTCTTTTCTACGTCTTGTTCCAACCTTTGGAATACTCTGAAGGGAAGGTGTCCCTTTGGGCTTTTCAAACGGTCCTTTTCTGAGTGTTGAGTGCCCCTCGCAAGGGTACCTACCCTTTGAGATCCTTCAGGCGGCCTTCGGGCTTTACTTCCTTCGGTGGGATTTTTTTTTATTCAGTGGACTTCATCCTTTACTTCCTTTGGACAAAATGTCTGAAGGAATTCCTTCAGACAATTTGTCTAAAGGAAATCTTCTTGGCTATCTTTTTTAGTTGGGCTTTGGCTTTCAGGCTTTTTTCTTCAGACTTTTCCTTCAGACAAAAAGTTTGAAGGAAAGGTTCCTTTCCTTAACCGCTCATTTCCTTCCTTTCGGTCGGGCTTTCTTCTCGGGTGAATTCCTTTGGACATTTTGTCTAAAGGACTTTTGCCTTAATTTTTGCCATGAGAACTTTTATGAAAGAATTCCCACTTTTTACCTTCTTTTTGACCCTTAAACCTATTTGCTACCCTCCGCAAGGGCATTTGCCTTCAGTCCATTGCCCTTCACAAGGGCACTTGTCCCTTTGGCTTTGGGGTAGTCCCTTGAACCTTTGATTGAACTGACTGATTAAACCAACTTTGGTTCAATAGTTCAATGGTTCAATCTTTATTTTCCTAAGTCATTTTAATCTCTTAAACCAAATGCATGAAACCATTCGGTCATTGAACCTGTTGAACCGTTGAACCAACATGGTTCAAGGTTCACCGATTTAATAGTTCAAGCCTTTATTTTCTGCTAAGTGTTTGAAATCGTGGAACTGTGAAGCGGTTGAACTTGATGAATTTTGACAAAGTGCACGACTCTTTAAAGCTGGCCGATGATGTTGAACCTTGAACCCATTAAACCCTTGAACCCTTTTGGTTCAAGGTTCAATGGTTCAATCCTTGCTTAGAAGCTTGCCAATGAACCCTTTTGATTGAACCAAAGGCATTGAACCAATCTTGAAAATGCTTAAGTGCTAAAAACTTGCTACTTTGAGAGAATTTATTTGCTAAAGCCATTGAACTTGTTGAACTTGCTAATTTCAAGCATGTTGAGTCTGTAGAAACATATCTATAGAGTTCATAGATTCAAGCCTATAGAGTCCATATATTCAATCCTGTAGAGTCTGTAGATTCAAGCCTACAAAGTTCGTAGATTTTTGAAAAAGCTTGAAAAATGGAGAATTTGAATGCTCAAAACAAATTTTTGAAAAGGGAAGAGAGGGTTTTGGTCTGTTGAACCAAAATATTTCAAATGTTGTCCTAAAAATGAGTGACATTTTTGAGGACAATAGCTGGCTCCAGTTGGGGAACTTTCTTCAGCTAAAAACTTGGAACAATTGAGGGGAGTAGAAACCAGAATCTCCAGTGCCTTAGAGTATGCCATTGGGCTATGGAGTCATGCTACCCAAAAATGAAAGGCTCCAAAAAATAAAAATGAACAACACAAAGTAGAAACAAAGACTATACAAATATACATATGTACAGGTGGACTTATCTAATACTTTAAGAATTAAAGTGCTTCAGATGCTGCGCATTGTGAGGCATAGAAAAGAGCGTGCCATCTTGGTACTTCAACAGGAATCTATTTTCACCATTGAGCTAATGGATAAAAAATAGGCCTCTCCAAAGGGAATCAATCTTCCCGTGCATCCCTTTTGGTTCTCTCCTCTTGTCCCACAGTAGGACTTGATCTCCAATCTAGAAATCATAGTTTTTTGCCTTCTGGTCGAAGAGCTTCTTCACCATAATTTGATGCATAGTAATTTGGTCCACCACCATAGTTCATTACTCCTCCAACTCAGTCAGGCACATGATCCTCTTATCAATGGAGCTTTCATATGTTTGATCCTCAATTGCCTTAGCCAGTTTCAATGCTGGTAATTCTAGGGTGATTGGTATTTCAGCATTGAGTCCATAAAGAAGTTGGAAAGGAGACATACCAATTGTTCTCTTTGGTGTAATTCTGTCTACCCATAGAGCATCAACCAATGCTTTATGCCATGTCCTTTGGTTGTCATCTACCAGCTTCTTGATGATAGTCACCAGGTTCTTATTGCTTGATTCAGCTTGTCCATTCCCTTGTGGAAAGTAATTAGAAGAGTGGGAGAGCATGATCCCATAGTAAAAATAGAAATGAGTGATCTCTTGGGAAGTGAAACAAGCTACATTGTCAGTGACAATCTTGGTTGGGACCCCAAACTTGGAAATGATGTTCTCTTTGAGGAAACTATAGACTACTTCTGAAGTAGCATGCTTGGTTGGAATAGCTTCCACCCAATTGGTGAAGTAATCTGTGGCTGTGAGGACATAATCATGTCCAACACTTGAAGATGGGTTTATAAAACTAATGAAATTGATGCCCCATTGCTGAAATGGCTCTTCTATCACCACTGGCTTGAGAGGCAAGGTGGCTAACTTGGGTCTTCCAACAAACTATTGGCATAGTTCACATTTTCTTACCCATTTGTAAGCATCTTGAAATAGAGTGGGCCAGTAGTACCTAGCTCACAAAATATTATGGGCAGTCACAGGAGAAAAAATGTCCTCCACAAGACAGATTGTAGAATGACCTTAAAATTTGGTTCTATTGCTCTTTATCCATGCAGCGAAGGAAAACTCCATTAAGGTTCCTCTTATATAGGCCGTTGTCCTAGAGGACAAAATTTGTAGCTTTCAACTTGATAGTCCTCTTTTATTTATAAGATAGGTGAGCAGAACACTCACCATAAGTAAGGAAATGAGCAATACCTGAATACCACTCATTCATGGTGGAGACAAAGAGGATTATTGGCATGTCTTTTGATTCTTCATGCTCTATTTGTTCTGGTTTGTTGTCAGCAATGAATTGGCATAGGCCTTTTCCATGCACCAGCTTCATTGGCTTGATGACTAGATCAAACTCATAGATTTTAGAAATCTAATTCCCTCTTTTGGTTCCAAAATCTTGCTGAGTTAGTATGGATTTAATCGTAGTATCAGGAACCAAGGCAGTAACGTGTGAATTCAGGATGTAGAAGCATAAATGCTTCACTGCCTTTACCACTGCATAGGCATGCTTCTCCATATTTGAGTGCTTCATCTCATGAGATTTAAGAGGATAGCTCATGAAAGAAATGGGAGATTGCATATCTTATTTATTTTGTTGAATCAAAATTGCTGAAAGTGTGTGTTCAGAAGCATAGCTGTATATGGTGAATTCCTTGTTATAGTCTAGACAAACCAAAATTGGGGTGTGAGCAATAGCTATCTTGATGTCTTGGAATGCTAATTTGACTTCTTCAATCCAGCTAAACATGTCCTTTCCCTTCATCATGTTTACAATATGTTGAGTCTTCTCAGCAAACTCAGGGATGAACCTTCATTAGAAATTCACCTTTCCAAAGAAAGAGTGAACTGAAATCTTACTTGTGGGAAAAGTGAGCTCCTGTATGGAATTAACTCTATCTGATTTAATTTTTATGCCTTCTCTAGACACAATGTGTCTAAAAATCTTCCCTTTTGTCACTCCAAAGATAGACTTCTTGGGATTCAAAGAAATGCCATTTTGGCAGCAACATTCCAGCACTTATTGCAAATGGCGTATATGATCTGGGTGATGCTTAGAAAAGATGGTCAAGTCATCAAGATAAACTATAATGAACTTACCCATCTCATCCTTGAAAGCAAGGTCCATTGCTCTTTGGAAGGTGGTGCCAGCATTTATCAAGCCAAAAGGCATCCTTCTATATGTAAACATGACCCAAGGTGTGGTGAATGTAGTCTTATGCTGGTTTGCTTCACCAACTTCAACTTGATTGTATCCTGAGAAGCCATCCAACATTAATAACATCTTTGAATCGGTCACTATCTAAAGTACTTGATCCATGATTAGAAAAGGATAGTTATCCTTTAAGGATGACTGATTTAAATTTCTGAAGTCCACACAGAGGCAAATTTCACCATTCTTCTTCCTTTTAGGCACTATGTTAGTAATCCATGTAGAATGATGGATTGGGAAAATGAACCTAGCATTTAACATTTTTTGTATCTCAGCTATAATAGTACCTAATATTTTTGGATTGTACTGCCTAGATTTTTTCTTGTAAGGTACTGAATCACTTTTGAGAGGAATGTCATGGCAAATTTCATCAAGCTTGAGTGACTTCAAATCATCATAGGAGTATGCTAAAACATCCATGTACTGGCTGAGCAAAGTAGTGAACTTGAATCTCTCCTTAGGAGTGTAGCATTTCCCAATGTTCACCATCTTGGGATCATCCTTGGTATCCAGATTTACTTGATCAAAATCTTAGGAGGAGCTTGAATCCATTTGATGCTATTTTATGAATCTATCATGTTTGTCAAATAACTTCTCAAAGGAAACCAACCTTTTTGGGATTTTATTTCCTTTCAGCTGTAGGAATTCTTCATCTAGGCTTGAACTTGATTTTAGAGCGGGTTCAAGCTATTGAGGTTCATTGCCTTCAAAGTGAAGCTATTGAAAGCTATCCTTTTCTTCTAGGAAGATAATGATTTAGTTATCATTATTGAACACCTACCAATGGTCGACATTATCAAGTACACTTGGTCAAAAGACCAACTCAATAGTGTACCTGTCTCCTTTGAAGTCTAGGTGAGGGACTAAGAGAGTTGCTAAAACAACCAATGCATTAGCCTGGTCATTGAATTCCTTTGGTATAGTAGAGATGCTAAAAGCATCAAAGTTTTCAAGTTGATCCCAGACTAGATTGTGGTAGTGGCACAGTCTCTCATTATTAGTTTGATATAGGTTTCTCACTTGACAAACCACTAGTTCAGCATCTCTTTTAACATGAAAGAGTTTGATGCCCTTGTCTTGAGTAGCCCTCAATCCAAGCAATATCGATTCATACTCAGCTGTATTATTGGTATTGCTAAACAGTAATTTGTATGAAGGGAAAATTTCTCCTTGAGGAGATATCAGCACAATCCGAGCTCCTAAACTGGTAGAAGAGTAGCTACCATCAAATTCAAGAATCCATACCTCGTTAGACACTACTTTTTCATTAGATTCTTCTTCATTTGGAGGTGGAGATTCTTCCACACTTGCATTGCACTTTAATAATTCTTTTGATCTTCTAGCTAAACATATTTCTAGGTTGACACCTTCAAGAGCTTCAACATGATTTTCATGGACTTCTTCCGTAGATAGAAAATAGTTACCCATGCCTAAAGACTCAAACAAAATTTGAGCTTTAGGCACTGATGTTTGGGTGACCACATATTTTGCTTCCTTTTTAGGAAGCAATCTTTGCATAATGCCTTGGACTAGGATTCTTGCCTCAGACAAGTCCATGATTAATTCACCACCAACATCTTTGCAAAAATTTTGGCCAAGAAAGATGCCATATGATGCTGGGACGTCGGCCACCAAGACAGTCATCTTGATTCTTTTGTTTGGAAAGGCTGCAAATACAAATTGAGCATCTTTAATTTGTTCTAGTAGTGGTACTTGTTTATTCTCCATGGAGAAGCATCTACCAAATGTTTTGGTCAGTGTGAGACCAAGGGATTTTGCCACTTTGGTAGGCATGACATTGTCTAAAGCTCCAAAATCAATGATGCAATTGCTTAGCTTGTGACCATTTATCAACATGGAAACATAGAAAGGCTCTATTTTCCCAGGGGTAGAAGTGGGAGTAATGACAAGGTTGTTTGGGATAGACATGTTCCTTGGGGGATCATGAGTTACCTTCTTAGCTTCTTGTCTTGCCAGGATGGTTTGGTTCTTCACACATTGAACCAACTTGTCCAATCGCTCAGGATTGGACTTTAAAAATTCAAATTTAGACATTTGAATTTTGGATTTCCTTATATGGTTAATTATGTTGAATGTCTGGAATGAGATAGGAGTAGAGGATGGGAGTTCATCCTTTTGGTTTTTAGAAGGGGAAGGATTGGTCTGTGAATTCAAAATTGAAGGTGAAGGTGTAATTGAGGTATTCACCTTTTTAGTAGTCACCGGGTCCTTTGGCTAGAAAGGCAGAGTAGTTCTATGCTTAGCAATCGAAATAGTTGGTTGAGGTCACTACTCTATCTTATCTTTATCATCTTGTTGGGCTAACTGATTCTTGGATTGGGTGAACATAGCATATGATCCCTCAGCTGCTTCACCTTCACTTCTGGGTTCATCTTGGTAATTCAAGAAATCAATGTTGGAGTCACCAACTGATTCTTCTTGGTCTTTCATGAAGAGATCAGCATCATTTTCTTGATCAAACTCAAGTTGGAAAGAGGAATCATGTTTTGTTTCTAGATATCCAACTGTTGAGTTGGTTGGAGGCGCTTCAAGGGCAAGGTTCCTCTATGGGGGAGGAAGATGATTTATTTGCCCTTGGTTTCTAGCAGCATTGCCTTGGTAAGACTGATTAGAGAATGTCCTCCTTGGTGCATCTCTATATGAAGAATTAGATGACATTCCTTGCATCATTTGCTTTTTGAGAGCCAACAACTCATTTGCTAGCTTCTACACCATTGGATTAGTGGTGGCTGTAGGTGAGTATTTAGGGAAGAAGAAGATTTACCTCTATTTGGGTCTTTCCTTATCTTTCTTGCCAAGATAAGGTCATCTTCTACCTCAGTAGCTAATTCCTGAGTAGCTTCAAGGTCTATGTGGCCAACACATCTTAGTAGAAAACTCACTTCAAACAGTTGTGAGTTGATGAAGAAGCATTTGAGGTTTTCAGGTGTTGGCTGAGTAATTGCAAGAATCCTATTCCTCAGCTTGTCAAACTTTGCAATGAAATCCCTCATAGGTTCATGAGGTTCTTTCTTCATCTATGTGAGTTGGGCCAACAAGGCATGTGCATCTTCTATAGGCTTGAACCTAGCTTTAAATTTAGCTTTGAGTGTGTCTTAGTCTATCACTGATCTAGCTTGCAGATGGTAGAACCAGTCTGCAGTAGCGCTTTGTAGTGTTTCCATGAAAATCCTAACTACCACATCCTCAATTCCACACCTATCACACCATAGGCTATGCTAAAAGATATAATGTGTTCATCTAGATGAACTCTCCCATCACCAAAGAATTTAGAGAAATTCTTCCTCGAGCTGCATGGAAGTTCATGTAGAGGTGGAGCAAGATTGAGTGGGTCAAAAGAGTTACCCCAGGGGCCTTGAACTACCATGATTGGATTATGGAAAAGGGGGATAATGAATCTAGGTGGAGTATGTATAGGCAAAGCTCTGCTAACAATAGAAAAAATAGCTCTACCTTGGGTTGGTGACTTGGTACGGGCAGGAGGAACAATCCTAAATCATTGAACTTGAAGTTGGGGAGGGAATAAGTCAAAATTTCCTTGCTGCACCAACTCAAAGATAGGGTCAACAACACCTTAAACTCTCTGGCTTTTGGTATATCATGGAGTTTCCATGTTTTGAAACAAAAATGGAAAAGGACTGGTCTTGCTTCAGCTTGAGGATTGAGGCTTCAAACTACTCGTCTATCCCTAGTGGAGTTGCCAAAAAGACTATTGGGTGAATATTTTGTCAATTAGCTAACTGATGAGCAAAATAGGTCTTATCATCCACAACAAGGGAGATTGGTCGGCCCAGTGTGTAGGTTTACTACATCAAAGGTGGACAAATCTCTCCTCTCATCAAGGGGAGGTTCCCTATAAATATGCAAAAGCTATATACTATATATATAAGTAGAAAATAACACTCAGGGTGGAACTACACCATCCATCTCTCTTTTTTCAGAGATGATGTTAACAAATAGAGGATAAAATCCTAGTGAAAACACTGAAGGCACTTCTCTTCTTTCAAAAGTGTTCTTGCAAGAAACAATAGTTCTTTCAGGTAGTGATAAGTAAATGATAACAAAAGGGGTGCAGTAACCAGTAGGATGAAATGGAACCCAAAGTCTCCACCTCAACTTCCCAAAGAGTGAAACACAAAGGATAATGGGGGCACAAAGTCATCATAGAACCCTCTACATAGAAAGAAATTAAAAACACACACTAAAGACAACTACAACAGCACAAAGTCTGAAAGTAACTGACTTCAAAACATCTTTTTTATCACTTCCACTAGTTCTACGTGTTAAATTAAATAAATAAGAATGCTTCTAGAAAACATATATAAGAACAATTCCCTAAAATAACACAATATATAACAACACAAAGTCTACAAGTGTCTTACTTTCTTATTCAAATAAAATAAAATGATCAACAACTTGAGATCAAAGTCTCAATATTCACCTTTCAATTGGGCAGAGTTTTGATTCTATAAAATGAAAAATATCTCCTTTACATAATGTGATAAATTATAATGTATAGGAACCAAGCAAGGCTTGGCACTCTTTCCCATGGGAGGGCCCACCTTGCAGTCAATACCTTCAATGCACCATCAGTTTTGTCTGGAGGGTCATGCTAGGAATAATGTATTGCCTTAACTATGGCATGTCCATCCATCTTATATGTCTCCTCTTTACCATGAGTTGCCTGGTCCTTTTTTTGATGTCTATGTAGCTGTCCAATTTGCCATTACTTCATGGAAGAAAAATAGGCTATGTCCTTGATTTGGTGTGTTTAGATGACCACTTGGTCCACTATTTCACCTACTAGAAATAACTCCCTTGAAGATAATTCTAATATTTTTGTATTTTTCTTCTCTTCCCTATAGCAATTTAGGCTCTTGGGCTCTCTTTTTAGCTGATTGCTTGGTTTACTTTCCAAATTTTGTGCCATATTCAAAAATTAACAGATATTCCATTACATAAAAATTTACATCCTCGGGGCTGTCAATGGTTGCCAGCTACTTGAACCATATTGAACCATGAACCTTTGAACCTGTGAAAAGTTCATCGGTTTAATGGCTCAACTGTTCAGGAAATCTTTATTGGTTCATCGCTTCCTTATTCCTTGGTTGAACCATCACTTTCTTTGAGCCTACCTTTGGAATCATTCATTTGTTGCTTCTTTCTTTGCTTGAGGCTATCTTTGAATCTCTGAACCTATGAACCATTGAACTTTGAACTTTTTTGGTTCAAGGTTCAATTGGTTCATTGGTTCATTCTTTATTCATTTGATCCTCCATGTTTTTCTAAGTCCTTTTAAAGCCTTGAAATGTTGAACCCTTGAACCCTTTGAACCATTTGGTTCAAGGTTCAATGGTTCAATTCTTGTTCTTTGAAGTCCCCTTTTTGTCTAAGTCTTTGGAGGATCATTTTTACATCTTTTTCCAGCCTTTGGAATACTCCAAAGGGAAGGTGTCCCTTTGGGCTTTTCAAACAGTCCTTTTTTGAGTGTCGATTGCCCCTTACAAGGGTACCTACCCTTCAAGATCCTTCAGGTGGCCTTCAGGCTTTGCTTCCTTCGGTGGGCTTTTCTTTCTTCAATGGAATTCATCCTTTGCTTCCTTCAGACAAAATGTCTGAAGGAAATCTTCTTTGGCTGTCTTTTTTCACCGAGCTTTGGCTTTCGGGATTTTTTCTTTGGACTTTTCCTTTAGACAAAAAGTCTGAAAGAAAGTTTCCTTTCCTTAGCCACTCATTTCCTTCCTTTTGGTCGGGCTTTCTTCTTGAATGAATTCCTTTAGACATTTTGTTCGAAGGCCTTTTGCCTTAACAATTTTTGCTGTGGGAACTTTTCTGAAAGAATTCCCACTTTCTACCTTCTTTTTGACCCTTGAACTTATTTGCTGCCCTTCGCAAGGGCATTTGCCTTCAGTCCATTGCCCTCCACAAGGGCACTTGTCCCTTTGGCTTTGGGGTAGTCCCTTGAACCTTTGATTGAACCAACTTTGGTTCAACGGTTTAATGGTTTAATCTCTTTATTTGGCTAAGTCCTTTTAATCTATTGAACCAAATGCATGGAACCATTGGTTCATTGAACCCATTGAACTATTGAACCAACATGGTTCAAGGTTCAATGGTTTAATGGTTCAATAGTTCAAGCCTTTGTTTTCCACTAAGTGTTTGAAACCGTGGAACCATGAAGCGGTTGAACTTGATGAATTTTGACAAAGCGCTTAACTCTTTAAAGCTGGCTGATGATGTTAAACCTTGAACCCATTGAACCCTTGAATGCTTTTGGTTCAAGGTTCAATGGTTTAATGGTTCAATCCTTGCTTAGAAGCTTGCCGATGAACCCTTTTGGCTGAACCAAAGGCATTGAACCAATCCTGAAAATGCCTAAGTGCTAGAAACTTGCTCCTTTGAGAGAATTTACCTACTAAAGCCATTGAACCTATTGAACCTACTAATTTCAAGCATGTTGAGTTTGTAGAAACATGTTTGTAGAGTTTGTAGATTCAAGCTTGCAAAGTCCATAGATTCAAGCCTGCAGAGTTCATAGATTCAAGCCTACAGAGTTCATAAATTTCTAAAAAAGCTTGAAAAATGGAGAATTGGAATTCTCAAAACAAATTTTTGAAAAGGGAAGAGAGGATTTTGGTCTGTTGAACCAAAATAGCTCAAATGTTGTCCTAAAAATGAGTGACATTTTTGGGGATAATAGAATTATAAACACATATTCCAACCTCAAAATGTAGAATAGTGGTGCTCAAATATCAAAAAGAAAATTAATAAAAATAATAATCAAAGGGATAAAATAAGGATTAAGGAAACCAAGTGAAACTAAACCCAAAAATAACCCAAAATATCCAAATCCCTCAAAAATTCCTCAAACACATAAACTAAAACTATCATTCAAATAAAAAATTCAATTCCTAATCAATAAAGTAGGTATGAGATTATATATTTATTACAAGGAAGGAAAACATAAGATTAATTTTAAAAATTTAGGAAAATGTGAAGTTTGAATCCTACCTTTAAAATCTCTAAGACTCCATTTCAAAATTATTCACATAATGCTCCAACAATCTCTAGGAAAGCACTCCAAAAATTCAAAATGAACAACCCTAAAAAATCCCTAAAAAAGGTCTATATAAAGAAAGTAAAAAAATTCAACCACAAATTAGAGGGTGACATGTGACCATACTCATCCCAAGAATGTAATTGATTTTTTTGATTCTATCCATCCTCTTACAACACTCATTAATTTGTCATGCACACCCACATGGGTATTTACTTATAGAAGCAAGCCTCTTACATCATTTTTATACAAGGTGTGGGTTTACATGTAATATGAATTTATATTCCATAAATGAGAACCTTACATGTATAAAAAGTGGTTAAAAATATTTCAAAAACCTACCTACCCAATAGGTATAGGTTTGGGCTAATATTGTAGGAAAAGGTTTACTTATCCAATACTCTAAGTAAAAAGTGAGTGAAGGTGAAATTTTAGGATTTGTAATTTTAGAATGGTTTTATAGGTCAAATCAATCCCACCCATTGATTATTTTTATTTACAATGGGTTAGGTTTGAATTAAGATAGATATTTTAAAAGTGTGTTAAACACAAAAAATAACAACTATGTAAAAATGTAAAAACTAAAAAAATATAAAACTATGAAATTAATTAATTATAAATTTAAAAATTAAAATATACAGGTGAGGTTTGGGAGTTAATACAAGTTGTAAAGGAATATTTGATTCCATTGTACACCTAGCTTTGGCCCCATATATCCTTCACACTCAATTCAAACATTAACTTTGTCCATGACATATAACTAACATCTAAAAATCAAACAATATAATCATGCTTATAATAATACCATCCAAAGCATCATCATGAGATAAACTCACATATGCTACCTCTATTATTCCAAATATAAACATATATCAAAGTCTCAATATACAATATAACCATACTATCCCATGTCAACAAGTAGGTAATCATGGTATAACTATGCTAAGTAACCACACAAATCATACATATAAAGATATACTAAAATGATTAATTAATATTCATAATAGTAATTAGAATATACAATGATGACACTATGTGCCTCCTATATAGTTTAATATAGGTATGATGAGTATATAAGGTAGTATAAATATATAAAAGAAGGTGTTATCAAAATTAGACCTCATATCCCCATCCCCTTAAATAGATTTTCTTAGAAAAATCATTAAAAAGGGGGGGATATTGAACCCACAATGGTGTTGTGTCCTCTTATCTATTTTTTTCTCATCACAACTATCCCACTAAACTTTGTGATGGTATATCTCATAACCTTGAAATCCTTTCCTATGGTGCTCTTATGCCCATTACACATTGGCCTCCACTTGTAGTGCTAAAAATATAAGACATGGGTAAAGTTAGGGATAATTTAATATCCTAGAAAGGAAACAAACAAAATGTCATGAAAATATAAAAGTCTAAGGCAAAGCTAGTTGACATACTATAAAATGAATGGCTTAGAAAATTTTGTGGCACACCAAAACCAATGAGATGACAACCCAACCCCAAACATACAAGGGTGACAATAACTTGAAACATTTAGTTCTCCTAAAATAACTAACAAATAACCTTATTTTAAAGGAGGAATATAATTGAGTTGATACCCAATGTTTCCCAAAGGGATACTAGAAGAAGACTACACAATAAGCTCCTAAATAAAGGATCACTCAAAGAAGGCATTCATTTAAAAATAAGGCCAAACAAGGAAGACCCTTTTCACTATCTTGGTATCAAAAAACTTAAAATGTAAATTAAAATAATACGTAAAAAACTTGGAGTAGCTAGGTCTAGGCTGATAGGACCATCATAATGTCCATCCAAAACTAGATCATAAATTAGGCATGCATTTTATTCATTGGTCAATATTAGTTTGTCCATAATCTCCATCCCTTGAGAAACCAACAAGTATATTTTAAAACATATCCACACACATTTCAATATAAAATCAAAAACAAAACAAGCACATGTGGATGTTCTTATTCTAAATAGGCTTTGCTTTCCCTATGTGATCCTTCACCTATGGGTCCTACAATATTAGCCTATTCATGTCATTGAGTTTTTGTTGGCTTGGTTTTCTATCTCCAAGCTTTACATCTACTCTAAAATGAATAAATAATATCATTAGATTGAGGAGGATGTCTACTGTGCATGCACATAGTACCTTGTATGATCTTAAGGGAAAAAATGTCTATGAAAAATTAGTATAAAATATTATGTAGACCTATATACATGTTTTTATTGTATGATATCTCTCATTATTTTTTATTTCACTAGTGGTATATTTTATTGCAAAACATCCAACACCCATTACATGGTTTGAAGGATTTGTATATTCATCTCTATTGGGGTTATTTTCCCATATGGTGGTTCCTAATAAATTTTATCCCCATTGTGCCCCATACCCTCATTATAAGACATAATACAACCATAACATGAATGACAACCAATTATGGAAAGCGATGAAAAAATTAAAAAAAGTTATCATTGACCAAATAGGACCTAAGTCAAATTTGGGTCACCCCCCATAGATTGAAACTTCATAGAGGTGTCTAATGTTTTTCATGGTCTTGTCATAGTCCCAAGTAATATTAGATAGTCCCATATGGTCATGTGTGTCCTTGTTTATCATTGTCCAAGTTCTAGTCTTAGTTTCACTTGTTTAGTCCTATGGTTAAGTACATGGTCAAACATGGTCATGTTGGAGAGTTGTCATGATGATGTCATGATGGTGTTATATAGGTGTCTTGGTGAGTGGATGAAGAGCCTTGATATTCTATGTGATAATGACAAAGTGTGTAATGTACTTCTTCTAGTGTGCTTTATGCATGATTGGTTGATCTTCAGTAGTGACATGGATAGAAAGGATCAGGGTTGAGTATGGTGATTTGAGAATGTGTAAAGGGTAATATAAAAATTTAATAATGCTTTCAATGCTTATGTTCATGAGTGGAATTCCCCCGGTTAATCATTTTTCTCATCTAGACACTTTGGGTCCAATGGCAGAATATCTGAGTAGGTAATTTGATGACATCACCATTACCACATGTGAATGAGTCAAGGGGAGTTGGTCATATGGATGTGATCACATTAGTACCTAGTTTTTATGCACCAAATATTAATTCATGCATCAAAGTGTGGTTAAAGATATGAGGGTACAAATTTGGCTTCTCACTCAAAATTTTGTGTTTTCCCATACTTAGCCAAATTTGCATAAGGCAAGAAAGAGTTGAGTAAGAATTTTGATGATGTTATATATTACACGCGTGAAGGTGTAAAAATAAACTAATCATTTGGATTTGTTAAATTTTTATCATATATGATTTGTACTAAATTTGAGATCATGCGTTGAAGTGTGACAAAAGTTATGCATGCTCAAAGTTGGCCTCTCAACCAGGGTTTGACATAGTTGGCTTTGTGATAGAAGATTTTGAGAAGGATTTTTAATGGAATTATATCTCACATGTGAAAGGATTTTAATAGTATTGTGTCACATGGTTGGATTCTCTTATATGAGGAGATCATTTGGTCTAAATTTGAGATCATGTAAGTGTAGAAGTTATTGAGGTACAAAAATGGCCACTCAGGCATATTGAAAGGGTCCCCATACTTAGTCATTTTTGAAAGAGTTAAAACTAAATCAAGATCGATAATGTATGTTACTCCAAGGATTCAAGAAATAATGAGATGAGGATATGTGCATGATGTTTAATTATTGATTAAAGGTACAAGATAAGGATCTAATAATAAGCAGGCATTTGCATAAATTGATCAAATGGTGAACATTGATCAGTAAAAACCTGGTTAATTTGTAGAGATTGATATAACATGTTGAGTCAACATTATAAGATTTCATAAGATGAGTTCAACATGAATAAGGTTTAGCATCTAATTATTTTCACCTATGCATTAAATATTAGAAGAGATTGATGGTGCATGTTTGATTCAAGCTGAGAGGACATGAGATTCGAGCATTGTGTTAGAAGGTTAACTGTGACCATTTAAATTTAAATATTTGAATTTAACATAGGGAAGAAACCAAAACTCTATATTTTTTCCATATATTTTTATATAATTCAATTTTTTTGGAGGTGTGATAAATCTATCTTGAGTATGAATAATGCTTAAAAAGTTGACTGTATGTTCAATAATGGTGTTCATATATATAAGTTCTATGTTTTAGTTGTTTGAGCATACATATAGGTGAGATAATATGACTAAGATCATTTTAGGATGTCCTAGGGGACATAAGGAGTGGACCCATGCATTTTAAAGTGGTCCTATGTTATTCTTCTACTCGAGGGTGTGCTAAATGGGTGAATAGGTCTCCATGAGACCTATAAGAGCTATAAGGGCCTTATTAAAAGGTGTGGATGATTAAGGGTGACCCATAGATGCTATGGATGACATATGAAGATTGTATTAAATTGTATCTTCATGTGAGAGATGGATTAATGGATAAGACATGCCTAATGGTTGACCAAGGTAGTGCTTATCAAGATTGCTCTATAAATAGTGGAACCAAAGAAGATGGGTTTGAGACTTTATATGAGAGATTAAGTAGTGACTTGAGAGAGATGTGTGTGTGTGTTTTATGGAGTGAAGGAGGGGTATAGTTCCTTGAGGATGAGTTGAAGAGCATAATATATTGAGGACTATTTGTATGACCTATTGGTCATAATTCTATTTGCAAAGTAGTGCTCTTGCATATTGAGTGTGAGCAAAGGTGAAGAGTGATTAACAGAGATCCATCATCAAGTGTTGTAGAAATTATTTTAGATGTGGATGTGTTTATATGTGTTGTTATCGAATCTCAACATATAAGGTGGTTGTAACCTCCTTGCAAGGTAAAAATTTCTAAAAGGTCTGCTTGTTATTACAGCTTAGCTAGATAGGTGTGGCAACACCTTGTGGGATTATAGTCTCACTAAATATGGATTGTAGTTCCTTGATCATTTGTAGATGGTCTAAATTGGTTCTTGTTTTATAGGATAGTAGTCTAATTTTAGGTTATAGAGGGTTTTATTCCTTAAGAGGGTTTCCCACATGTGACATGTGTTATGTTCTTGATCTTGCATTGTCTTTCTTATTCATTGCTATGAATGATGTATGCCTCATGAATATATGTATTAAATGATTAAGAGTTTGAAATAATTGTAATTAAAGTTGAAAATTATTTGGGCTCACTAATTCACCCCCCCTCTCAGTGATTGTACCTCTAATTATTGGTATCAGAGCAGGTCTTTGTTAAAGGTTTAATAACTTGAAGGTGATCTAAGGTATAATATGAGTATCCATCAAGGAGGTTTATATACTAAGTAAGCACTGATGTTTAATGGATCTAATTATTCTTTTTAGAGTGTAAGGATGAGGATATATATTATGTCCCTAGGGTTTGATGTATGACAATCTATTCTGAATGGTTATGTTGCTCCTATTACTCCTCCATCTAGTGCTGTAGACAAGAAGTTATTTGAGAACAATTCCAAGGTGATGAATGCTATCACTTGTGATCTTTCATAGATTGAATACACCAAGGTAATCCATTGTTATTATGTTAAAGATATATGGGAAAAAATGAAGATAATTTTTGAAGGAGATTCAAAGATCAAGCTTGTTAAGCTGTAGACTCACATAAGACAATTTGAAAGTCTTAAGATGAAAGAGGAAGATTCTGTGGCATCCTTTATACAAAGAGTTGATGAAATTGTGAACATCATTAGAGGTCTTAGAGATAATCTTGAAGAGGTAGCTATAGTCCAAAAGCTATTAATGTCTCTATATCTCAAGTTTACTCTAAACATATCTACTATAGAAGAGAGTCATGATCTTACTCAGTTGAAGATGGATCAATTGCATGACACCCTTACTGCATATGAGATGAGAATAAATGATGACATACCACCAAAGAAGGAATCTAAATTCAAGACATAGATGAAGACTAACAAGAAGTTCCAAGGTAGGAAATCCAAAGAGGATGACATATTTGATATTGATGAGGATGAATTAATTGCTTTGATTACTAAGAAATTGAACACTAGTTTAGGGAAGTATAAGGGTAAACTACCCTTCAAATATTTCAACTGTAGATAGATAGGAAATTTTACTTAGAAGTGCCCTCATAAAAATGAGAAGAATGATGATGAAAAACATGGTGAAGACCAAGATGAAGACAAGAAGAAATACAAGAATAAAAGATTCAAAAATTTTAACAAGAAGTTTTTCAAAAATAAGAAGAGTCTCTACACCAAAGAAGATTGTAGCTCATCAGATGAAAGTGAAGATAATGACTCAAAATGCGATCATGAAGATGATGGTATTACTAAAGATGAAGCCCTATTCATGGCTAAAAAGGAAGTTTCTCACACCAGAAGGATTTTACTTGGAGTGATTTAGGTGATGATGAAGATGAGGTAGATTGTGAGACTATTTTGATGAATGCTCTTGAAGAACTAAATATTGAGAAGAAGATCAATAAGAAGATGAAATTTTGTCTACAAGCCTAAAAGCTAAAAAATATGAATGTTTAATGTATGTTTCTAAAAATGAATCTTTAAAATATGAGCTAGAAAAGATAGCTAGTAAGGTGAAGAAATTTGTGAGATTTGAAAAGAACTCATGTGATCTAGATAATATTCTGAGTGGTCAAAAGTATGCTAAAAATATGAATGTTCAAGGTATGTTTTTGAAAATGAATCTTTAAAATTTGAGATAGAAAATATATCTAGTAAAGTGAAGACATTTGTGATATTTGAAAAGAGCTCATGTGATCTAGATAATATTCTGAGTGGTCAAAAGTATGCTAGTGATAGAACTGGTCTTGGATATGAAGAAGAACAAAAGAATGTAACTCAAGACAAGATGGAGAGTAATGTGAACCAGGACAATCATAATTTGAAGACAAATCAGATTAGATATCCAAATGCCATGAGGTATGCAAAATTTAATGGTTACTACTATATTGTAATCAATTTGGTCATAGGGCTAAAAAGTATAAGAGACCTGTTAGAAATGAATTTACATGGGATTATGATAGGGGTCATCAATAAAAAGGTGTGAACAAAATAAAATGATTTAATTGTCTTGATGTGGGACATTTTGTAAACCATTTTCCACATAAGATTAGACAAGGTGAGTCATCTTCTAAAGGGGAGGGTTATTTTTTTTGTCATGACAAAAGACATGAAAAGTGTTTGTCAAAACATGGTTAGACAAACTATGTTTCCATCAAGGAATATGGTTTGCTACAATTATGAATAAAGAGGTCACATTGCTAGGTTTTGCAAGCAAAGGCCTACAAGACAAAATAGATTTAATCAGGGTCCTAGATTTCAAGAGAGAAGGCATGTTAACACATGGAGTCCAAAGGTGATAAGTGTGAGTCATGATGAGACAGCAGGTCCAAGTAATCTATTTTCTATGGTTGAGAATGCGAGTACCAAGAGGTCTCATTATTTGCTCAAGTTGAGAATGAAGAGATCAAGCTTAAAGAGAAGACCAAAGTGCTGATTGAGGCCAACCTTGAGGTATGTATGGATCCAAGTGAACATCCTACTATTGTTGAACTTATATCTTGTAAAGAACATTAATTATCTATGCCTAATGAAGAGGTTCCAAGATGTAAGGAAGATTCTATAGATGAAAGGCTATGTCATGAATCTTTGTTATCTTCATATATTATCAATTCAATTCTAGAAGGAAAGGATAAAGCTATAGTGGTTGAGGAAGTTGTTTCTCCTAAGCCAAAGAAGAAAAAGAAGAAGAACTACAAATATCAAATGAGTAAGAAGGAGATGGAATATGAGAAGTTTTTATTTTAGAGAATTGAGGTGTATAAAGTGTCTCTATCTATGATTCTTAAGATACTCATTTAAGTGGAGAAGCATGTTTGTGTGCTCAAGATGATAATGACTATTAGAGAAGATATTTGGTTAAGGGGGAGCAACAAGTTCATGAGCCTATTTCAGAGGTTTGTGAAGGAGCTATAGTATAGAGTCAGAATGGGTGGTTCTAGGTGGCTTAATGAGATTGATGAAAATGTCAAGAAGTGTTTGATGCTCATAAAGGTATATGTATTTATTTATGGTGTGCTCTAGGTGTTTTTAAGGTCTAATGGTATGTATGTGCCAATTAAAAAATTTGGTTTCTTAGTTTTTGGCTTAAAGACAAGCAGGCTTAAAATGGGTTACAAGATGTATGGGTTCCATAAATCATGCAATCTCAAATCTTGGTCTATAAGTGTGTGATGGGTTTCTCTGGGTGTGCAAGTAGTTTTAGAGGTGTGTATTGACCAGAAGGAGGTTTGTTGACCCTACTTATTTTGAGATTCTAGGATTTTGGGATATTCTAGAAAAGTGGTTTACATTGTGAATTGAGGTCTAAGAATTATTAATATGTTGAATGGATAAATGCGTGTTCAAATAAATATTCACATAGATTTGAAGGTTTTGAGTTCTCAATTATTCAAATTTTTGTCATTTTGGAGGATTAATTGGCTAGTAAGTTTGTGAAAGAAGTATGTTGTAGAGGATGAGCTCATTATTAAAAATTGGTGTGCTTAAGAGGGTATATAAGAGTGATCTATATATGAATTTTTAGGTCTTGAAGTTGTGTCTAATAAAAGGTGTGGGTTCTGTAAGTTTCAGGTAGGACTATAAGGAGGCTAGATAGGCCTAGTTTGAAGAAGAATGTATTTTGCTTAGTTTATTCAAAAGAGCAAGGTATGTGTGTTTCAAGGTGATTTTTTTAGGTTTATTGAGAGAATGTTTATATTTGGTGAGTGGCATGAAGTTTTGTTGGTGGTCCTTATAATATCTTGAGAGAGAAGGCTAGTAAGCACATGTGGTGATTATTCATGGTGTGTGGAGATCTGAAGATGTTTAGAAGGTGAAATTGATTAGATTTTTTAGGGGGAGTCCCTCTCAGATATTTCTTGGTGAGTTACATCAGACTTTAGTTCTTTTGTATGTTCTTTCTTCATTAGTTGTAGTGCTTGATTGAAGAGAGTATTGGCATGTAAGAAGAGGAAGTTGTCAAGACAAGAAGAGGTTAGCTCAAGGTAAGGGGGAGTTTGTATCATCTTTTCTAAGATGTTCCTTTAATATTTGATGGTATTTTTAGGTCCTCAAGATTAGTTTGTTCCCACTTTTTCATTGTGTCAAAGGGGGAGAAAGTTCTTATTGTGGGAGTGCTTGAAGAAAGAGAAGGTGAGCTGTATATTGTTGTATATGATGGTTGTTGACATCAATGATAAAGGGGGAGATTATTGGAGTGTTATCATGATAATTTCATGAAAATGTAATGGAGGTGTCCTAGTGAGTGGATAAAGATACTTGATAGTTTATGTGATAATGACAAAGTGTACAATGTGCTTATTCTAGTGTGCTTTATGTATGGTTGGTTGATCTTCAGTATTAACATAGCTAAAAAGGATCAGGGTTGAGTATAGTGATTTGAGCATGTGTAAAGGGTCCTATCAAAAGTTAAGAATGATTTGAATGCTTAATTTTATGAGTGGAATTCACCTAGTTAATCATTGTTCTCATCTAGACACTTGGGTCCAGTGGTAGAAAATCTGAGTAGGTAGTTTGATGATGCCACCATTTACACGTATGAATGAGTCAAGGGGAGTTGGTCATTTGGATGTGATAACATTAGCCCCTAATTATTATGTGTTATATATAAATTCATGTATCAAATCACAATTAAAAATATGAGGGTGAAAATTTAGATTGTTAGTCATAATTCTATGTTTACCCATACTTAGCCAAATTTGCATAAGGCAAGAAAGAGCCAATTAATCATTTTGATGATGTTATATATTACATGTGTGAAGGTGTCAAGAGAAAATGATAATATGGGTTTGTTAAATTTTAATCATAGATGATTTTCACTAAATTTGAGATCATGAACTGAAGCATGGAAAATGTTATGCATGCTTAAAGTTGGCCTCTTAGACAGGTTTAGACATAGTTGGCTCTGTGATAAAAGATTTTGAGAAGGATTTTTAATGGTGTTATATCTCACATGTGTAAGGGTTGTAGGAGAAATATGTTAAATGGTTAGATTATCCTATGTGAGGAGATCCTATGTTCTAAATTTGAGATCATGCGAGTAAGCACATAAGAAGTTATTGAGGTGCAAAAATGGCTACTCATGAATATTGAAAGGGTCCCCATACTTAGTCATTTTTGAAAGAGTTAAAGCTCAAGCAAGATCGATGGTGCACATTATTCTAAGGAGTCAAGAAGTAGCAAGATGTGTATAGGTGTAAAATTCTTAACAACTAAGCAAAGGTATAGGATAAGTATCCAATGGTGAGCAAACATTTGTACATATTAATCGAATGGTGAACATTGATCACTAAAGACCTAGTTGATCCACATAGATCAATAAAATGTGTTGAATCAACATTATAAGATCACATGAGATGAGGTCAATGTAATTGAGGTTTAACATCTAAGCATTGGTTTTTTATGAATTAAATATTGGAAGAGATTGATGGTGTGTATTTGATCTGAGATAAGAGGACACGAGATTTGAGCATTGTGTTCGAAGGTTAACTATGACCGTTTGAATTCAAATATTTGAATTTAACATAGGGAAAAAATAGAGATATATATTTTGTCCATATATATTGATAGAAGTTTAATTTTTTGGTGATATAAAAAGCAAAGTGATAGAGGACTCCAAGGTACATCTAGCTATATATATTTAAATATATGAAATTGAGTACAGTCAAAGATATTGAGCCTAAAAATTAACTATGTGTTCATGCTTGTTCTGAAAGTGACTCGAGAAGGATGTTTGAGATTATGTTGATGTTGTTTCAATGTCTCATGTTGAATTTGCTATTAAGAAGTGTTTTAGACTCCATGAGGATGCTCTGTGTGGATTTTGGAGGTGTGATAAATCTATCTTGAGTATGAACAATGCTTAAGAAGTTGACTATATGTTTGGTAATGGTGTTCCTATGTATAAGGTTTGTGTTTGAGTTATTTGAGCATATAAAAAGTTGAGCTAAGATGACTATGATAATTTGAGGATGTCATAGGGGACATAAGGAGTGGACCCATGCATTTGAAAGTGGTCATGTGTTATTGTTCTACTTGAGGGTGTACTAAATGGGTGAATACGTCTCCATGAGACCTATAAGAGCTATAAAGGCCTTATTAAAAGGTGTAGCTTCTTAAGGGTGACCCATAGATGCTATGACCAACATAGGAATATTATATTGAGTTATGTCTTTATGTGAGATATGGCTTAAGGGATAAGGTATGCCTAATGGCTGAGCAATGTAGTGATTATCAAGATTTCTCTATAAATAGTGGAACCAAAGATGATGGGTTTGAGACTTTGTATGAGAGACTAAGGAGTGACTTGAGAGAGGATTGTGTGTGTGTTTTATGGAGTGAAGGAGGGTTAGAAAGCCCTAAGGATGAGTTAAATATAAAAATATATTGAGAACTATTTGTATGGCATGCTAGTCATAATTATATTGGCAGAGTAGTGCTCTTACAGATTGAGTGTGAGCACAGGTGAAGAGTGAATAATAGAGGTCCATCATCAAGTGTTGTAGACATCAGTTTAGAGGTGGATGTGTTTATAGGTGTTTTTTTGGTAGCTCAACATCTAAGGTGGTTACATCCTCCTTGTAAAGTTAAACTTTATAAAAGGTTTTGGTTATTATTGCAACTCAGCTAGATAGGTGTGATAGAACCTTGTGGGATTTTAGTCTCACTACGTAATGATTATAGTTCCTTGATCATTTATAGAAATTTGAAATTAGATATTGTTTTATAGGATGGTATTTCAATTGTAGGTTATAATGGGTTTTATTCCCCAAAGGGTTTCCTAAGTATGACATGTGTTATGTGCTTGATATTGCATTGTATTTCTTGTTCATTGATATGAATGATGTATGCCTCATGAATACAATATTGAATGATTAAGAGGTTTAAGGAATTGGAATTGAATTTGAAATTATCTAGGCTCACTAATTCAGCCCCCCTCAATTATTGTAACTCTAATAGGTCAAAGGTATATTATGGTCTAATTTCATTTCAAAAGGTTAATTGGATGCCATTTATGATATATTATCATGCATGAACCTATATTTGGCTTCTATATGCATAAAATCACTTTTTGGCCACCTTTTGACCCATAAAAAAGATTTGGATGTGACACCTCAAGGAGAGAAAATTTATGAATATTACAAATTCCCCTAGTGTTAGAAAGGATTAGGAATAGTCAGGGTCTAATATAATCTATAATTCAACTCCTAATCTTGGCAAAAATACACTTTTTAGTCATTTGTATGGCCTTCCAAGATAAATTTTTAGTTGAAAATGGTTTGGAAGTGACCTTTGGAAAATTTTAGACCATTTTATACCTATGGAACAAATTTTAGTTTAAACAAACAATCCAAACACCTTTTCTCCTCCATCGTTGCCTTCATAAGCTTAGGAAGGCAAATTTACATTAAATGGTATGACTAGGAGAGAGAGAGTTAGGATATGAAATTTTGAAAATTATTATGGGTATAAGTAATAATTAAATAAATGGAATTTATTTATATAATGGTGTCCTCTTCTTTATGAACAATCACTAAGAGTGACAATAGGTCACTATGGCTTATACATCCAAGAGGGGTATGCTCTTGTACCTATTTATCTAGATTATAAATAAATGAAGAATAATAATTTTTAATGTGGTTTTTATAGGTATTGGATATAAATTTCATGGTGGTCTCATCATCCAAATCATCTCTATGAGTTACTTTCACTTGGATGAAGAATGCCTTGGTGTACAGGCTATTTTAGGCAATTTTACTGTAAGTTCCTATTTCCTATTCATGATGATCATTTTCAGAGGTCTCTTATGCTTAATTTTTCATGCTATATCCATTAGTTTCAATTAATCCATGTTATTTTTTTGAATATGTGTCTCTTTATCTATGACCTTAAAGTGTACTTAATTATGGAAACATTGATAGTGTTTGAACAAGTCTACTAGAGTTTGATTGCTAATTTTGGATCAATTACTACTAACACATCATAGTGTGATATCCTAGAGATGACATTAAATCATTAGAAGTGAATAAAATTAAAAAAGAGAGCCCATAATACACCTTCAAATGATAAGTTACAATTTTCTCTTTCATATATAGTTATACAAACTATAGAGAAGTTTGAGGATGTTCAGATTCCTAACAGGATATTGATACATATCCTCCATTAATATATCCATTGGTATTGATTTTTCCACCACCAAGTTACTTCAAATTTATTAGAGGCTCTAATTTATTACATACAAGGTTATGTATTGATTGACTGTATGTAGTCCGTATATGACTATAAGGTGTGTTTGAAATGATGTGAAGCATTGTCATAAGGTCTAGAAGTTTTATATCCATTTAAGGATCAAATTAAGGAGGCGTATTGATTTGAAAGTATTAAAAAGTGTAAGGACTAAATAAATCATCTCTTATAGTCCAAAAATAGTCAAAAAGTGACCTATAGGTCCCAACCTGTAGGCCTTCATTTTGATCTTAATCAATATCATTCTCCAATAATAAATCAAAGCTAAACATGATGACCTAAATTCTATGTAGATACAAATAGTGATACAATCCTAGAAGAAGCATAAGGTCACTTGAGCAGTCAAGATGATCATGAGTTGAGTTGACAGTCTAACTCTCTCTTATAGGTCCATATAGACTGTTAATGTAAGTTGAAGTTGGAAATGCCTTTGTCATAAGCCTCTCTAGGCCATTGAAACAATGATAATAAGCGTATGGTAGTTTGAAAATGTTGATGGGTTCAATATTTCCTTGAAGAATAGTTTTATAGCACTAGATATTCAAAGATGACCTACAAGCCCTAGGCTTATAGGTTTACATTTTGGATAAAAACCAAAATTAGAATGAGTCTCAGATAGTAGCACTCAATCTCATACAGGTGAAACAAGATAAAAGCCTTTAAAATTTAACCAAGACACTTAAAATCCATTGAAGATCAAGTGAACTGAGTTCACAGTCTAAAAATCTCATAAACATAGTCAATAGCCCTAATAGGTACCTACATGTGGTTGTATGAGGGTTAAGTCATCTTCAATCTTGAAGAAAGTAACAAGAGTGGTGTTGAATAGATTTGAGTCCAATTTGAGACTTAAAACAAGTCATGATATAAGAAAAGATCATTGAGGAAGAGGTGAAGTCTCAAACCCATAGAGAGTAGTCAAGCAACCTAGAAGTCACCTACAGGTGGCTAATGATAAGTGAATAGGTAAAAAGGCTAGGAATGAATGGATAGAGGTATGAAGGGTGTGTGAACCCAATTGAGACTATGACTAAGTTCATGAACCTAGTTCAAGAACATTTGGAGGCTAGCAATGACAAGGGTAAAAACCTAAAAACCCTACATATAGCCAAGATGATTCTAACACAGCTACAAGTGGATTATAAGATAATGAGCTAGTGCTAAGTCTAAATAAGGAATGCAATGGTGTTGAAGAGATGCACTGTGTTAGGATTTAATCCATAATGCATGACGGATAAAAACCTCAAAAGTGCAGAACACCAATTTGGTCAATCTCATGAACATATTATTATTCAAGAACATTACAAATATATAAGAAAGATCGTATAACCATTCACTCTACAAATAGGTTAGTTATTCCAAAAACTATCCACTAAAAAATAATACACACCTAAAATCACTCTTCATAATATCAAGACGTGATTTGTTTTAACAAATTACTTATATTAATAATACTCACATATTTATGTTCACACTAATATAAGTTCAAACTAGATTTTACCGACATTCCCTCCTGTATTTTGAACTTACATATGTCGATTTTAATCGATAATGTGTCCAATACAAACATGAAATTAATTATAATGAAAATACCATTTGATTGAAAGATGCCTTTCAAGGCTTATTTGATGACTTGTGACAAGAGTCAAAAAGATATGTATAATACTCAAAAAGATAAATGACTAAATGAAATGACACAAAATAGCAAAAATAAATGACAATGGACTATTGTCAACAAATAAAACTTAAAAATAACTGACCACTTATTTTTAACATATATACATAACCAACTATTGACAATGATAAATGATGATAAAATGAAGTAATAGATTAATAAAACAATATGAAAGATGACTCTTTTGACAAAAACTCAATATCAATCTATTAACAATATAAAAAATATATAATCGATGTAACAAATGACTTAAAAAAAAATTGACCAGTAAATACTCTAAAAAGCCATACTATATAAATAAAAAGCCACCAAAAATAACTTATGATGTCTAAACAAAAAGTAATTAAATATTAATTTTCTTTACACAAAATAAAAAATGAACTAAACATAAAATAAAACTTAATACCATTTATTAAAACAAAAAAAAAACACAAATTAAAACTAACAAAATAAAACTTAATGAAAACTAAAAACCATTAAAAAAATTTAAAATATATAAAAACAATTAAAAACATACAAAATAGAATGAAATTCATAAAGAGTTATATACTTAAAAGATAAATCTAAAAACTTGTAACTCATTTTATCCTAGAGAATAAATAATAGGAAATCAAAATGAAACCTAAAAAGAATGCAAGAAGACTCAATATATACATACCACAGATAATGTCGAAGGGACCTCCATTGCTATTGAGGGAGCTCACCGAGTATGATTTGATGAGGTTTTGAGATGGATGGAGGTCATGTATTTGAACTAAGAATCCAATTCAAGTTGTTAAAGTAAAGATGATCTTACCAGAAGGAGCCACATGGAGGAGATCCGATGCAAGTTTTGATGCAACCATTGAGTTTAAAAACAAATGCAATATGGTTTTGAGTTAGACATCAGATGGGGATCAACACACCTAAATGTTATTGTATGTATTGTCAATACACAAACCATAAAATATTAGAAACTTGTCAATCAACCTTGATCTATTGAAATTATGTAGGTCTGCCAGTGCTATGTAAACTTCTTGATGCCTCATTTTATGTTCAGAATAACTCTTCAAATTTTAAGAACTTTTTCCAATAATTTTTGGGGTTTATTCTACTTTGAAAGATATTTCCATAATATTTAAAAATATAAATTCAAATGAGAAATTAAAAATATAATTCAATTTTTGTGATCCTATTTCAAATAAAAATTGTCTTTTTTTAATTTTCTTTTTCCCATTTTTAATTTTTTTTCCATATACTGATAAAAATAGCTTTAAAATAAATATATAGGAAAATAAAAATAGAAGCTAGTTTTACAATGCACATATATAATAGGGTGGGTGTGTAAACTATGGAAAGATATTAATAGGATGGAATGAGATAACAAAAAATGCAGGTGGATGGTAGAGTCAACAAATGTGCATGTAGTCTTTATTACAATTTGTTGATAGGTGCAAGCAGGGTGAATGGAATACAATAGATTTTTCATGTGGTCTACATTGCATATCCATTAATATCATTTGATGCATGAAACAAGTGAATGTTATATAGAGAGGTCCATAGATACCTGCTCTGATACCACTATTAGGAATTAATCCATAATGCATGAAAGAGCTGAAGCTCGAAAGTGCATAACACCAATTTGGTTAATATCATCAACATATTATTATTCAACAACATTTAAAATATATAATAATGGTTGTATAACTATTAAATATACAAACATGTTAGTTGTTTTAGAAACTAACCACTAACAACTAATACATTCCTAAAATCACTCCTCACAATATCAATACATGATTTGTTTTAACAAATCTCTTATATAATAATACTCACATATTTATGTTCACACTAATATAAGTTTAAAATAGATTTTACCAACACATTAAACTCAATAAAGGATATATATCAGTTCAAATATAAAATTAAGTCATTGGACCATTGAAGGAAAGGTCATGAACCAAGAATACAGTCATGCCTTCTAAAGAATACCTACAGGTCATACATGTTGGGTTGGTCTTAAACCCATATGAAAGAATGGAGATGAAAAGAAATTTGAATCCTACATCTCAATTTGAAAGGGTCATAATGTCAATATGAAATTAAAATATAATTGAGGAAACTTGATTAAATTGAGTCAAAACCTCATACTCAATCAAGGTCAAAAGAAGAGTACACACAATCTAACCCTACAATCTAGTCTTGAGGGAATTTGATGATTTGAGGCTTCTAAAGGCATGAAAAACGTATTAAATTTGGTATATATAATGGTAATGAGTTGAAAAATACTTCCATGGTATTATTGAGTTCATACAAATAGTGTAATTACTCACTATTTTGTCTCAAACCTTGTCCACTCCTTGGGCAAGGGGTAATTATGAGACCTAAGAGATCTTCTTGGACTCAAATCATGAAGAAAACATTAAAAAACTCATTGAGGGATATTAAAGGAATGAATAATAATATAATAGGTTTACATACACTTTATAGATGGAAAAACACTCAAGTTTCCATCCAAGTGCCCTTAAGGGCTAGCAAAGAGAAGACAGTCTCTTAGCCCCAAGACCCCTCACTAGTATACCAGATAGATATAGAGGGGTAATGAGAATTTAAAAATCATGTGGAATAATATATATGGATTTTTTAGATGTGTCTATGCCTCTAAAAGTAATAAAATGAGGTTTTGAGACCCAAAACTCATCTTTGACCTCTCTCTAGCCTAAAGAGAGCTAAGCAAACCACACAAAGAGCAACTTTAGATGCTCATACCATTGACCAAAACTTTTATAGGAATATGAGAATTTTGTAATATTTAAATGGGTATAATAATAAATTTTTAAAATTATAATGAGTTAATTTAATGATCTTTTCTTTATGAATAATTGTTAAGACCCCAAACAGGTCTAAGACCTCTCTTAAACCCTAAAAGTGACTAATCATCAAAAAAAGAGCTCACATGCACATATAATGACATATTTTTATCCTAAAACATATTGTATTTTTGTATGACTGCAAGGAGGTTATCCCCATGAACTTTGATGCTGATGTCACTTGTATAGATTGGTATAAATACCCTATTTTTGAATGTTTTTGGTGTTTTGTAGGTGTTCTAAGAAGAGAAGAGTTTCCAAAGCATGGGATGAGGTAGTTTTGGAATTTTAATATCCATTAAAGTTAATTTTTTTTTACAATATATTATAGATATGAATAAATTAGACCCATTTTTCAAGGCAGTCTCAAATAGGCTCAAAATAAGACTAGGTGGTAAGGCCATTTCTTGGTTTGCATACTTCCATAGGGTCTTAGGACCCAAAATTTGACATGGAGGTTAGTTATGTACTATTTAAAGTGAATAAAATGTTTTTGGGTGATTTAAAATGTGTGGAATAAGTATGGAGAAAGATAATAGGGTCCAAAGCAAGGATGCCAAATTGAGGCCTAATTTAAGAGAGAGAAAGGTAGAAAAAATGGGTTTCGACTCAATGTTTGAAGATGAAATTTGAAATGGATATATAAGGTAATATAGGTTTCTATAATATTCCATTATTTTTCAAGATAATCCTTAAAACTCCCACACAAAGAGATTTATAAGAATAAAGGGCTACAAGGAACTAGGCCTATTGAAGGTTTAAGGAACAAAATGAGTTCTTGGGAGTTGGTACAAGAACCAAAATGGTGTGTTTTAGGAATTATAACATATTTAAAGACCATTCATATTTTTATTATGAGATGGAGAAGATGCATTTGAGTTTTGGGCCACTTGGACTAAACTAGGTGTGGGAAATGAAGAGTTACAAATACCTATGCATATAACTGATAGAATGGCATGTTATAGGAGTTTATTAAAGAATTTTAGATGTTAAATTAGTGTTTTGAGATCATTTAAAGTATAATTCATGATTTTAAATTCCATTTTTCACTCTTTTTATGCAAAGAAGGGTAGTTTCTAAAGAGCTAGCTAAGGTGTCAAGTAAGTTTGTAACCCCTACGCCACTTGGAAGGTTAGAGATGATTCAAGAGTGAGACACATGGATTTGGAGGTTTATTTTACTATATAATAACTTATATTCTTGTTGTAACTCTCATGGACATTTGTCAATCTTCTTTACCACCTCTTTCTCTATCTCTTCACCATTATCTATAAAAGTAACCACTTTTGGCTAAGTTTGTAAGATCCACATCTAGTATGGTGAATCCTTAATAATTTTAATACCATATTTTCCTTTTAAAAATATTTAAAATATAGTTTTGATTTCATAACATCTTGTCTAAATGTGTGAAACAGTGCATAGTAGAACGACAAGTGATAATCATCTATCCTTGTCTTCTCTTTACTCTTTTATGTTTGGTGCAAGTAGTATGCTCTCTAATAGGTCAAATTAAGTGTAGTTATCTATATATATTTTTAATTAATATCATTAGTGTCTAAAATTAGACCTCTTGTTCAATCTCCTTGAGAAGTGAAATGCATATCACCTTCATGTTTGAAACAATTATGTTAGAGAAATCTAGGATGTTGAAGCTAGTCCTCTGAGTCATATTTCAAAGTGAAATTATATGGTAGTCTTATGGAGATAAATATTTTACATAACCTCATTATAATATGTTACTTTAATTTTCCTTCTATCTCTTTCCATCCAAGCAAACAAGTAGTATATGTGATAAGCTATCAAAGACAAATCTAGGGAGCTAGCCCTTCAATCTAAAGGTTTATCTCTATTATAGGAAACACACAAGCCTAAAGTTAATATAATGTTTCAATCAATTTAGATAAGGCTTGAATGACCTCCCATTTTTGGCACACTTAGTGGTATCATTATCTCAAGCACATATTATCAAAGTGAATGCTGGTCTTGACAAAATCACAGCTACATAAGTGTGTTCTACTCATCATTTGGCAAGTCCATTAAAAGTAATATGTGGTTGTAGACCAGGTTTTCTTATTCCTTTTATTCATACTTCATGGTCCTTACTAGGTTAACTACTATTAGAGGTAACTATCCTATAAATCTGCTCCCTTAAATTAAAATTCCTCTTGGAGTTTAGTACCTTGAGCCTATCTTGACATTTAAAGAGAAAAAAAATTTTACAAGTCAAGAAGAGAAAGAGAGTGAAGAAGAGTTTAAAGATAACATGTCTAGGCAACATGATTTATCAACCTTTAATACTAAAATCCCATAAACGTCAATGCTTATGGTGATATCTATCCCAATTTCAACAAGAGTGTTCTCACCTTCAATGGGGAAGGTACTATCACCCAAAATGAGCATATTAGGTACATATCCAAATTTTGTAATTTATGTAATGTCACTAAAGTTAACATTACAATTAGGTTACTTTCCATGTATCTAAAGGGAAAATCCCTTGATTGATATATAACATTATTGGGAGGATGTATCATTACTTGAGATGAGTTTAGATTGTTGTTGACTCAAAGATTTGACTACAAGAGTGATTATACATTATTCATACATCAACTGAATGTAATTAAAAGAGGGTCTAAAGAGACTATGCATGACTTCAATGTGTGGATCAAGAAATTTGACTCAAGAGAGGATGGTTAGTATGGTGTTAGTTCTAAAATGAAAACAAAATGAAAGAAACACACTAATAACATAACATCTCTAGGACTAGACACTAGGGAGAGCTTAGTTAACAAAAGAAAATGACAACACAACTAAAAAGGTAAGGAATAAAATCACAATAATTCCTTCACCTTCCTTGGATGCTCCAAATGCCTTTGTAGTAGTGGCTTACTCAGTATTATACTCATGAAGTCCTTGGAAATGGAAGCTTGGCTACCTCCATCTCTCCTTGGAACCTTTGGCTTGTAGCCTGGCTTGGATTGGAATCAATTTGACATGATAACACTAATTTCAATGGCTTCTTGAAGATATTTCTGCATTATAACTTTACACCAAAAATAGATTAGAAATGATGTTCATGGCCTCTCTATTTATAGATTTTTAAGAATGTCTAGAATCAACCTGAACCGTCCATCCTAAGATGCATATGTGTGGTTAAGGATTAATTCAATTTTTAGAATTAAGTTTTTAATTATCCTCATCATGAAATTTAAAGAAGGGGATATTTAAAGGCATGGAGGGCATCATGAAAGGCATTGATGAGGCATTAAAGGCATGAATCCTAATATTTGTGGCATTTATAGCCTAAGGATGCCTTCCCAAGAAATGAGGTCACCTGATGATGTAGATATTCAATATTCATTTATAAAAATAAGTATTCAACAAGTTTCCATGGAATTTTTGATTAGGCCTTTATTTGGGTTAATTAGCTCTTAAGCATGATTAAGCATTTTGTGCACAAATTACTCTAATTGATCAGAATGTCTTGTTTTGGTCCAAACTTTGAATATATTAGAATTGGAAGGTAATGTTAGATGAATTAAAACTATATTCCCATTTAGGATGTTACAAACAAAAAATAACATAGACATGCATCTTGTGCAAAAGATTTGATAGGAAAGAGCAATCTAGAGCACCTAGGTGCAAAATTGGCATTTTGACTCAAAATGATCTAATTAAAGTTAGCTGGACCATAAATTGCATTGCCAGATTTAGTGATACCCTGGGCAAAATTGGAACTTGAATATGTTAGTTTCACATCATTTAGCATGTTTTAGTGTTTTTAGGCTAAATTATGCATTTTGGGTGGAAATTGGTCAAAATCCTGGTTGGAGGTTATTAGTGGCCAGTTTTAGGTATCTACACAATGAAAGGTTTAAAATAATATAGAATAGGATTCCACCTCCCATGATATTCCCTACAATTTTTATTTTCCCAACATACCTTAGATCTATTGGGACTGATATAGCTATCATGTTGTAGTTCATGGATGGATACACTTTGCTTGATGCCTATGACATAGACATTAGAGTTAAGAATGGTTTGATCCAAGTTGGTAAGCTTAATCCAAAAGTGTATATTGGGCCTAATATGTCTACTTATCCTCCAAGTCTTACTCCAATCCAAGTTCAAGCAATAAGTCTAGATCTACCCCCAAAAAATAAGAAGATACCATTGATTGGGAGGTAAGGTGTAAGGCCTTAAAGGCTTAAGTTAGTAGTCAAAATAAAAATTTTGAGTTCACCAAAATTTTTATTCTTATCCTCCATAATAAAATAGATTACCACCTCATCAATATGGTCAAGGGAGGGTACAAGGTCTGTTTAACTTCAATAGGACACCTAATGCCTATAATCCAAACTCTACTCCCATCACAAGAGCCATGGTTCTAGTCCATAATAAGTCAGTTCAAGGAGAATAATGGAATAATAAAGGATAGTATATGAATTCCTATAAATGTGAAGGAAAAGCTTTGGTAGCTCAAGGAGGACCTACCCCTCAATTAACAACAAAAGATGAAATTTTTATGCAAGTAGAATTCAATGAAGAGTGTGACAGCCAAAGAGTGACATTAATTTTTTTTTAAATGGAAGATAGACTTGTATTAAACCAAATAAATTTAGTTACAACTAACACAAGGTTAAATATAAGAGCATTTTGATATTATCAAGATGTGAATATGTTCAAACAATCTTCTTCCAAGGCCACAAGGTGTGAATGAAATTGTGGCAGCCCCTACAAGTCCTGCACCTCTTCAAAATTAGAATGTGGGAAGGGTGACTTATAGTAATCCCTTACATAAATCTCAAGGTACTTCTTTTCCTTCAGTAATTTAAGAAAATATGACTATTTCTTCTTTGAATATCATTGATTCTTTGTAGAGTACAAAGACTAGTATATCTCTTTAGGATGTACTTCACATGCCTGGTCAAAAATAACTACTCCAAAATCAACTACCCCAAATCCATATCAGTCCTAAAACATAAAGACATGGTGGTATATCCCTCACTAATTCACCTACTCAAATTTTTGAAAATTTATAAATCCCCCACTGTTCTATCTCACCCTTATTGTGGGAGATAAGCTTATTCACAATTACATTATGGATAGTGGGACAAGCACTTCAGTTATGCCCAAGCTAGTTGTAGACAATCTGGGATGAGACATATAAAGGGAATGTTATAACTTTATAGGAATCTATCTAAGTTGGTAGGGCTTATCAAAGGTTTGAATGTTATTTTACATGACTATCTAAGCTTTCCAATCTTACAAGACATAGGAGTGGTAAATCTACCTGCTCACTTTACTATTTGACTTTCAATAGACTTCACTACCAAGATAGGATGACATATTTATATTGATTGTTAAGTATTGAAATTTATAACAAGGTATGGATCAAAGGTGATAGTTAGAACATAACCATTGTCCAAGTTTCACATTGAGCCATATGTGAAAGCTAGCTCTAATTTAAATTATACTATCCAAGAAGAAGAATAACATGTCATAGATGATGGAACATCTTCTAAAATTGAAGGAATCTCTAATATTTTTCTAGGTTAGTATGGTGATAAAACATATGAATATGATCCCTATGTTTTCATTGAAGGGATAGACCTTAGAAAATACATCATCCATGATGAACATTCTAAAGTAAGCCTTGATGATCCTTTTCAACAAGTTGTTGAGGGTAACTATATTATTCATATACATGATGATGGTTTTCAAAGTATGATATATCATGGTAATAAAGAAGACAATGCCATTTTTCCTACCTAAGATGAATAAGTCCAGGGATGTGATAGCCACGAATAAGAAGATGATATATGCTAAATGTTCCATGCCATAGTTCAAGAGTTTGAACAAGTGAGTAATCCAACTCTCCTTCCTAAGAAGCATGAATGTAATATTAAGGTTATTGGACCTTAGGAAAATTAAGGAGAGTTTCCTATTGATAATGATAATTCATGTCAAACCACTGTCAATAAGGCTAAAGTCATGAAGGAGTGCAATGAAGCCAAGGTAGAAGGTTTTGTGGTTGAGGAGCAGTCTAAACCTCAATCTGATGTTGAACCACTTATAAACATGTTTGAAAAACAAGTTGACAAGTTTTAAAGCTCTAGACATCAAGAACATCATGGTTTAGAGGAAGATGAAGTTAAGACAACTTTCATGGTTCCCAAGGAGCAGGTTGACAAGAACCAAATGATCATCAATGAGATCAAGAAGGTTGTATGGTTAAGTAGTCCTAATGGAAAACTAAGAATCCCATTTCATGGAGTTTCAAATGGTATACTTCTAGCTATCATAAGTATTATTATTAATAAGTATCTTGATGATATTCACATGTAAATTTTTTTCAATAAGCATCCATCATATGGTGACTTACTCTCATGGAGTAACTGTGGCTCAAGAAACATCCTATTTGATCTTGGTTAAAGCAAGATAAAGTGTTTCACTACCTCAAACATGTTTTGAGGTTTGTATAAATTAAAATAGGTGTGTTGTTTGATTATTTTGTGTGTGTGAGTTTTAAGTCTTTGAAAGGCAATTAGTTTCAAATTACAATAGAAGAGTGACTCCATAGCCCAATGGAAGGAGAAGGATACTGGTCCATGAGAATTATAGGCAGGCCACCCCTATGAATCACCAAAAATATTAACAAAATTTGACCCCAATTCAAATTTGGGTCACCCCTATAGATTGAAACTTCATAAATGTGTCTAATGTTTGTCATCATCTCAAGTGGTCTTAGATAGTCCCATATGTTCATGTGTGTCCTTGTTTATCATTGTCCATGTTTTAGTATTAGGTTCACTTATTTAGTATTATGGTTAATTACATGATAAAACATGGTCAAAGGTCTATTATGATATAAATTCATTTGAAAAGGTTAATTGGATGTCATTTATGACATATTATCATTCACTAACCTTTATTTGGCTTTTGTATGCAAAAAATCACTTTTTGTCCACCTTTTGAACCATGAAGAAGAGTTGGACGTGCCACCTAAAGGAGAGAACATTTTAGGAAGATTAAAAATGACCTTGGTGTCATAAAAAATTCTGAAAAGGATCATGAATAGTTAGGGTCTGACAGAACCTATAGTTCAACTCCTAATCCTGGTAAAAAGACACTTTTCAAGCACTTATATGATTTTTAAAGATAAATTTTCATTTGAAAATAGTTTTTAAGTGACCCTTGGGATCACTTATACAATTTTAAGGATCTAGACCACGTTTTAATTCAAACTGACAGTCCAAACACTTTTTCTCCTCCATCACTGCCTTCATAAGCTCAAGAAGGCAACTTTGCATTAAATGGTACATCCAGGAGAGAGAGAGAGTTAGGAGATGAGATTTTGAAAATTATTAGGGGTAAAATAATATTTAAATAATTTGAATTTTTTTCATAATGGTGGCCTCTTATTTATGAATAATCACTAAGAGTGATAGTAGGTCACTATGGCTTATACATCTGAGAGGCGTCTATTCTTGCACCTATTTATCCAGATCATAAATTGATAGACATGAATGATTTTTAGGGTGGTTTTTGGGTGTGTTGGATATATTTATAATGGTTTTTTCATCATCCAAGTCATCTCTATGAGTTTCTTTCACTTGGAGGAAAAATGCCTTGGTATATAGGTTATTTCAAGTAATTCTATTACAATTTCCTAATTACTCTTCATGATGATCATTCTAAGAGGTTTATTATGCTTAATTTTTAATTTTATATCCATTAATTTTAAGGAATACATGTTATTTTGTCTGAATATGTGTCTATTTTTCTATGACCTTTAAGTTTAAATACTTTTGGAGATAATGACAGTGTTTGAACAAGTCTACTGGAGTTTAATTGCTAATTAGTATCAATTCCCAGTAACACGTCATAGTGTGAGATCTTGGAGATGATATTAAATCATTAGAAGTAAATAAAAGTAAAAAATAGATCCCATAATACACCTTCCAATGAGAATTTTCAACTATCTCTTTCATATGCAGTTATACAAACTATAGAGAAGTTTGAGGATGCTCAGAACCTTGAAAGGAGCTTGATACATATCCTCAAACATTCATGTATCCATTTTTCTTGATTTTTAAACCTATAAGTTACTTTAAATTTATTATAGGCTCCAATATATTACATATAAGGTTATGTATTGATTAACTATATGTAGTCCATACATGACTATAAGGTGAGTTTGAAATGATGTGAAACATTATCAAAAGGTCTAGAAGCTTTATATCCCTTGAAGGAGAAAATTAAGGAGGTGTATTAGTTTGAAAATATTTAAAAGGCTAAGGAATAAAAAAATAATCTCTTGTAGCCCCAAAATAATAAAAAATTGACCTACAGGCCCCAACCTATAAGCCTTCATTTTGGCCTTAATCAATATCATTCTCCAATAATAAATAAAATCTGAACATGATGACATTACTTCTATGTAGATATAGACAATGATACAATCCTAGAAAAAGCATAAGTTTAGAGCATTCAAGATGGTCATGAGTTGAGTTGATAGTCTATCTCTCTCCTATAGGTCCATAAATATTGTTAGGGTAAGTTGAAGTTGGAAATGCCTTTGTCATAAGCCTCTCTGAGCCATTGAAATAATGATAATAAGTGTATGGTAATTTGATAATGTTGAGAGTTTCAATAACTACTTGAAGAATGGTTTTGGAGTGCTAGATAGTCAAAAATGACCTACAGGCCCTAGGCCTATAGGTCCATATTTTAAAATTAAAACCAACATTAGATTGAGTCTTTGATAGTGTAACTCAATATCATATAGGTGAAATAAGATACAAGTCATTGAAAAGTAACTAGGACACTTTAAATCCACTAAAGGAGAAGTGAATTGTGTTCATAGTCTAAAAATCTCCTAAATATAGTCAATAACCCTAAATTCTAATAGGTACCTACATGTGGCTGTATGAGGGTCAAGTCATCTTTAGGCCTTAAACAAGTAACAAGAGTGGTATTGAAAGGCTTTGAGACCAATTTGAGACTTCAAGCAAGTCATGATCTATTAAAATATCATTGAGGAAGATGTGAAGTCTCAAACCCACAAAGAGCAGTCAAATAACCTAGAAGTCACCTATAGGTGGCTAATGAAAAGTGAACAGGTAACAAGGCCAAGAATGAATGGATAAAGGTATGAAGGGTGATTAAAACCAATTAATACTATGACTAGGTTAATGAACCTAGTTCAAGAGAATTTGGAGGCTATTAATGACAAGGGAAAAAACCTAAAAAACCTACATACAACCAAGATGATTATAATAGTCACCTATAGGTGGCTTATAGGATAATGAGCTAGTGCTAAGTCTAAAGAAGGAATATAATGGTTTTGAAGAGATGAATTGAACTTAATCAAGGTTTTAGATAATTTAAAATATCAAAGGACGTCATTAGACCATTGATGGAAAGGTCATGAACCAAGAATACAATCATGCCTTCTAAAGAATAACTGCATGTCATACATGACTAGGTTGGTCTTAAGCCCATATGAAAGAATAGACATGAAAATAACTCTAAGGCCTGCATATCAATTGACAAGGTTAATAATTTTAGTATGAAAATAAAATATAATTGAGTAAACTAGATTAAACTGAGTCCAAACCTAATAATCAATCAAGGTCAAAAAAAGAGTACACATAATCTGACCCTATAGTCCAGTCCTGAGGGAATTTGATGATTTTAGGATTCTAAAGGCATGATCAGGGTCTAAAATTTGGTATATATCATGGTAATTATTTTAAAAATAACTCCATGGTCTCATTTAGGTTATAAAAATAGTGTAAGTATTCATTGTTTTGTCTCAGACCTTGCCCATTCCTTGGGTAAGGGGAAACCATGAGACCCAAGAGATCTTCTTAGACTCAAAGCATGAATAAAAAATTACATACCTCATTAAGGGACCCTGATGGCATGGATAATCATATAAAGGGTTTAAATACACTTATTAGGTGGAAACACACTCAGGGTTCCATCTAAGTGCCCTTAAAGGCTAGCAAAGAGAAGTCAAGCTCTTAACCCCAACACCCCTGACCGGTATACCATATTGATATATAGGGGTAATGAAAATTTAAAAATAATGTGTAATCATGTAAATGGATGTTTTAGAGGTGTTTGAGCCTCTCAAAATTATATAATGAGGTTTTGAGACCCAAAACTCATGTTTGACCTCTCTCTAGCCTCAAGAGAGCTAAGCAAACCAGTCGAAGAGCAACTTCAGATGTTCATACCATTGATCAAACTTTTAATGGGAGTATAATACTTTTGGAAAATTTAAATGGGTATAATAATAAGGTATTATAATTGGAAGGAGGTCATTTAATCATCTTTTCTTTATGAACAATCGTTAAAACCCCAAACAAGTCTAAAACCTCTCTTAAACCTTGATAGTGACCAGTCATGGTAAACGATCTCAAATGCACATATAAAGAAATATTTTATCATAAAACCTCTTGTATGTTTTTTATTACTTCAAGGAAGTTACCCCCATGAAATTTGATGCTGATGTCACTTATACAGATTGGTATAAATACCCTATTTTTACATTTTTTACAATATTTTTTAGGTGTTATGAGAGGGGGAGAGCTTAAAAATAATTGGATGAGGTCATTTGGAAATTTTCCTAGCCATTAAATTTCAAAAAAATTCAAAAAAAATTCTAGAGATAACCAAACTAGGTCCATTTTTCAAGGCAATCTCAAACAGTCTCAAAATGAAACTAGGTGGTAAGGCCATTTCTTGGTTTGCATACTTCCACATCATCTCAAGACCCCACATTTTACAAGGAGGTTTTTTATGGACTAAGAAAAGTCAATCACACACCGTTGGGTGATTTCACATTAGTTTCATAAGTCTAGATCAAGAAAACAAGGTCCAAAGCAAGAAGGCCTAATTCAAGAGAGAGAAAGGCAGAAAATGGGCATCTACTTAGATTCTAAAGATGAAATTTGATATGGATATATATGGTGCTATAATATTCCATTATTTTTGCAAGATAATTCATAAAAATCACACATAAGGAGATTTATAGGAAAAAAGGGCTATAAGGAAACTAAGCCTATGAAAAATAAGTTATTAGGAGTTGGTACAAGAACCAAAATGGTGTGTTTCAGGCCTAATAAAATATTTTAATAAAATTTGTATAGTTTTGATGAGTTGGAGAAGATGCACTTGGGTTTTGGGCCACTTGGACCAAACTAGGTATGGGAAATGAAGAGTTACAAGACACCTATGCACATAACCGATGGAATGGAAACTTAGAGGAGTTTACTAAGACATTTAAGATGTTTAGTGAGTGTTATTAGATAATTTAAATTATAATTCATAATCTATAAGTAAATTTATCACTCCTTTCATGCAAAGAAGGACAATTTATAAGGAACTAGCTAAGGTGTCAAGCAAGTTTGAAATCCCTATGCCAATTGGAAGGTTGGAGATGATTTAGGAGTGAGACACATGGACTTTGAGGTCTAACGGGATATATCATAAATTATCTTCTTGTTTTAAATCTCATGGATATTGGTCAATCTTCTTCTACCACCTCTCTCTTTCTCTCTTCACCATTCTCTATAAGAGCATCCACTTTTGGCTAAGTTTGTAAGATCCACACTTGGTATGGAAAAGCCCTGCTAGTTTGAATAATATATTTTCCTTTGAGTAAATATTTACAATATGTTTTTGAGTTCATAACTTTTTTTTCCAACTGTGTGAAGTAGTGCATAGTGGAATGACAAGTGATAATAATCTATCCTTATGTTTTCTTCACTCTTTTATGTTTGGTGCAAGTAGTATGCTCTCTAATAGGTCAAATGAAGTTTAGTTAGTGTATTTTTATATCTCTAAGTTTAAGTAATAACATTAGTGTCTATAATCAGACCTCTTGTTCATTTACCTTGAGAAGTGAAATTCATATCAACTTCATGTTTGAAACACTTATGTTAGAGTAATCTAGGATGTTGAAGCTAGTCTTGTGAGTTATCTTTCATAGTGAAATTATATGGTAGTCTCATGGAGATAAATATTATTCATCACCTAATTATAATAGGTTACTTTCATTTTAATTATATCTCTTTCCATTCAAGTATACAAGTAGTATAGGTGATAAGCTATCAAAGACAAATCTAGAGAGCTAGTCATTCAATATAGAGGTTTACCTATACTATAAGAAACCCAAAAGCCTAGAGGTAATCCAATGCTTCATTAAATTTGGATAAGGATTGAACAACCTCTCCAAGGGTGAAAAATTGAGTGACAATAGTTACCAAAGCTCCCGATGTTGAACTTGGGATCTAATATGAAAATGTCATGCCCAAAATTAACATGCCAACTAATTTATAAAAATGAGCTATTTTTTTGTAATGATGATAAAATTTCACTTGCAGTTGTTTGAATCTATTTGTAGTAGTGCAAGTATTCGAGGGAGGAGAGGTTGATGTGTTATGTTTGACAATAATATTAATGCTAAGATTTAAATTAATTAATCATGACACTAAAAAATATTCATAAAAAATTAAGTTATTTTATTTATTTTAAAAGATTTTATAAAATTCCCTCAAAAATTCAATTAATTTTATTTAAATACTCATCTTAATTATTTTATAAATGTAATATTATCCACAGGAAAAATTTATGGTTACACTCTTATGAACTTGACTTGAGTAAAATTGGTTTAACCAAAGCCAATTGTACAAATTATTTAATATAATTATACTCACCAAGATAATTAATTAAATATAAGGAAAGTTAAAAAATATAAATGAAAAAGGTAACTAAGTGTTTTTGGGAAAGTCATTGAAACATAAATCAAATCTAGCATTAAATAAATAATAAGTTTCCTACTTGACCAAAAGCTTTTGATGGTTTTAATTTTCATTATTATATTTAAATTATCTCTGCCATAGGATTTAGGGTTACAAAAAGGTTTTCCTAAGCTTCCTTATGAGTATAATAAAAGGTCAACCAATAATTTTGTGTCTTTTTTAATTTTTGTTTAAATTTTTTGATAAGATGAAAAAGTATAACCATTATTGGCATATATATATATATATATATATATTCATATAATCTCCACTATAAGATTTAGGGAATATAATATTCTTAGTATATGCTTTCATATATAGAAATCCACAGGGTTTATTTCTAATAAAATAATGATACATATATATATATATATATATATATATATATATATATATATATATATATATATATATATATATTTCATTATTTTATTAGAAATAAACCTTGTGGATTTCTATATATGGAAGCATATACTAAGAATATTATATTAAAATTTTATAAATCTATAAACTAAAAATCATGTCAATATTCTATCATTTCACAAGAAATTATAATCATCTTACAACAACTTCACATTAGCAATCCTTAATAAGATAATTAGAGGGAGAGAAAAAAAAGCAATGTGAAGATTGTAATGATTCCATTCACTTATAAAATTATAAATACATTGCATTTTTTTCTCAAACTATATCATTTTAATAATTATTCATTCAAGTGAGAGAAAAAGTTTTCGTTTGAAGGTTTTTACTCACATAGATACATCCTTTAATTAATTAAATACATAAACACACTCATATTTCATCTGAGACGGTAAGATAACTTGTATAAACATACTAAAAATTTAAACTCTCCTTAATTCATACATCTAATTTGATTCTTCTCACCATAAATCTTATAATAATCCAAAAGCACAACTATAATAATTTTTGTAACACATAAATAAATAGTCTTAAGATTAGTAACAAACATGATATAAAACATATTTATTAGATTTATTTCACAAATACATATCATATATACTCATAAAATTTTCCTCTAAGAATTGTTATAATCTTAAAACACCTTTAGATTTTTTTTGATAAGGGTATTTTGACCATAGCTATAAACCAGCTCTGGAACAAAAAATAGGGGTCCTAATCCAAAAAAAATAAAACCACCAAAATAAGAATTTTATATATATATATAATTGATTCAAAAATAAACTTCAATCATAAGGACATTCAAGCAAAGAGAAGAAGAAAATGAAAGATCAACTAAAAATCAACAACCATTACAACAAGTGGAGGAATGGATGGGTATGACATCCCAATTAAGAAAAAAATTTCTAAATAAAGGGACAATGGAATTAAATATGTGATGAAGCCAATCTTATTCCTCATCTAGAAAATAGGTCCTCCATCCTCCATTGAGTGTTTTCTTTCATCATTTCTTGTGATTTTGATATTAGCCTTTTTACCTATGATCTTTGTGCTTTCTTTTTATCCATGTTTATAAAATTAGCTTTAGGTATCACTACTTTAGGAGGGGGAGATGAGAACAAATCACTAAGCTAAATAAGACTTGGGGCTGTAGCAAGAGATGACACCTTTTTAAAAGGATCCTCATTTCAAAAAGGGGTAATAAGATCCTAAAAAGAGGGATGAGGAGGGCTTGAAACTACCTAATGATAAAAAATTTCCATGAATATGCCAAGATAAATCCTTATCTAGGGGCTCATCCATATTCCTCAAAACATAGTGAGAAAAGTAGTGAGGAATCCAAATGTGATGTAAATAAACAACCAACTACACTATTTTCAAGTAGATTACATCAAAAGTATCTAAAAGGGAGAGTTTCATACTGAGAAACTGAGTTCACATTCCTTAGGAAGAAACCAAGTTAACCAATTTGAAGAGGGGTTTGGAAATATTGATGATAGCACACACTCTCAAAAATCAAATATTTTTCACTTATTTTCACAAAATATCCCACTCTATAACCATCCATTTGATGTGCTTATCATTCCTCAAAATAGGTAGAAGATGATATAGTCTAATTTGAAGAGGAAAAATTGAGAAAAACACCTTTGATAGGTCAAAAAATGGTGACCAAGGATTAAAAAAATAAATCAAAGTTACCAAAAAACCATGATCATGAAGACCAAATAAAGTAACTATCATCCAAGCATTGAAAGACCATCTAAAAGAAACAATACCCAATTAAGGAAAAAGGAGTAACAATGGATCTTTAATAGATGATGATTGGTTTGAAAGATCAATAGCCAAGAGAAAAGAGCCTACACATTTACATGACATGGATTTTATACTAACATCAAGCTCCATTTAATGAATAAAAGGGTTAGGGATTTCCAAATATGGAGACTCCTTCAAAAAACTAGAGGGACATCCCTGAGTTATAATGAAGACAAAGGGAGAGAAATATGCATAGGGAAGGTAAAAACATGGTCAGCCTCTCCCAAAGAGACATGATGGAGAGTCTAAAAAAATATCAACTTATAAAATAGGGATAAAACACCATCAATATGACAAAAATAAAGCCAAGACTTACAAAAATATCCACAATCATGAAAGGGGTTCCTAATGCTTCTACAACTAGCATAAATCTACCATTCTTAGAGAGTGACACCTCTACACCACTAAAACGGGGAGTGGCCAAATAGATACTTGGATGAGGATGGGAAATAACCTAAGTGAGTGAATTGATACTATATAGTACAACATGCAAAGTGCCTACCATGAAAGCTAAAGATCCTCTTGGAAGCATATCAGGCCCATCCTTATTGGCAACACCAATTAAAACATTATATTGCCTTTCACCAAACATAATACACTCAGATGTATAAGGCACATAAAATGAGATGCTTGAAAGAGGGACATTATGAGAAACAAAAAATATTTTTAAAGCTAAAGCTGAATCATCCCTCTTACTAAATGCCTACAAGTTGCCAAAGATAAAAAACCCTTTGTAGACCAAAACCACAACCTAAAGATGTTTTGGGAGTTGAGGCCTCTATGATACCATCAATAAAGGGAACTTTCTCACACTTAGATGCATCCTTCACCTGATCAGAGATAAAAGTATCTAGGTTAACATCCCCCTCTAGCTCATTCTACTCTAAGTTAAATGTAGATATAGAGAGATTGTGCTTGTAGCAATTAGGATTTGAATGATCCAAAATTTTAAATTTAAATTTTCTTTTTGATCTCATTATTCTATTCCATGGAGAAAAAATATTGATAGACAAGTACTTTTCATCCATTCATATGTCTTGAGAATATGATATAAGCTCATATAACTAACTATAAAGCTTCACTTTTAAAAATGAAAAATTTCACAACTTTACAATATCTTTACTTAAAATACACAAGCCTTAAAAATAATTAATCACATTGAGTTAAGAATAATACAATGGATATTTTTTTCCTATACTAAACTCTAGTCACATATTTATCCAATACATTATGAGTTAAATAAATAATAATAAGCTTTACAAGCTAAGAATATAAAAAATTTTCTTCCAAAAAGAGTCTACCATGATTACATATGCACACAAGCTCCAAGCTCCAAATAAACTAACACAAAATAAAACAAAGCTCCACATAGTTCCAAGAATGTTCTAAGTTTAACCAAAGAAAGGGTGCATGACTTCTCATAAAAATGGCATCATCACATAATAACTCACCTAATGAGGTCCATGCATAATTGCCCCCAAGCGCAAGGGAAAAAGGAATGCCAATACACATATGCATTAGTTTCAAGTTTGGTTTGAGGTGATAAATAAATCAATGTCAAAAAATGTTTAAAATATAATTATAAGATACTATAAATATCCACAACACACACACACAAGAACACCAAAATACATAATTAATGCCATTAAGACAATACAAGAGGGGCACCTTTCTCTTTTATAAAAATAGTTTTCAAATTACAAGAAGGATTTTGAAGCCATGAAATTAAGATGTTTTTAAAGTATGATATCCTCCTTAGACTTGAAAATCATAATTCCTCCTTATAATTCTCATTTTTTAAGTTTTATATTATTTTTTCAACATTTTTCCAGGTTCCACTACTCATGAGAAATATTTATATATTAAGATCAAAAGGCAAGAGATAACTTAGTTAAAAAATGAAGAGAAAGTCCTCAACATATCCCTCACTCCCCAAATTACAAGCACTTATTCCAACCAAAAAATGTGTCATATTTGTTCCCAAACATCTAAAAAAAACCTTTGAAAATAATAGTCAAAGGGGTATAATAAGGCTTAAGTGAAACAAGATCCAAGAACAACCCAAAATTCCAAAATCTATCAAAGTTTACACAAACAAAAAAAAACTAAAACTTTCATTTAAATAAACATTTCCTAATTAAGGAAATAGATATGAGAGTAGATATTTATTTTAGGCATGTTCATTTTAATAAATTTTAAAAATATGGATTTTTGAATGCTACCTCCAAATGCTCCAAGTATTTATTTCAGAAGTATCCACACAATGTTGGGAAATAACAGAAGCACATAATTGATTACCAAGCAACTTAACATGCATAAATTAACCAAAATACACAAGTAACTAGAATTCAGAAATAACACAAAATATGAGAGACAATACACAACTTGTATTAATACTCATCCAAAAAAGAATACAATAAAGAGATGCCACACTCTTCCACCTTATAGAGGCTTCCCACACCTCAAGTGTATAGTAATTCTTTCCTTAAAGCTCTCTCTCTTACAGTCCCAACACACAACTCAAACACAGAGTTGGTGTTCACCTCCAACCAATTAGTATTCACTATTGCCAGTATTCTAGTGCTCCACACACTCCATAAGTGCTCCACGCACTCCACAAGTACTTAACGCACTCCAAGTAGATCTCCCATGAACTGCTACAACCTACAACCCAAATGATCTTACTTATGGAAGGATCTTCCTTGCCTTCCTCTTTGCTCTCTTTCTAAGTCACACTGTACTCCTAGTAGATCTTGCTTGATCCTGCTCCTTGTTGTGTTGCTGTCCTCCCTGATCTTGCACACCTGCAAATCAATTTGGTTCTGCACACCTACAAACCTGGATCATGCACACACATACACCTGCAGATCAATGATCTTACTTACCATGTAGATCTCCTAACGTAGCCATGCACACCTACTAACCAAGATCCTACACAACTAAAGACCCCTTCTAATTCTCCAAAACTAGCACCCACACTTGGTACTGCTATGGAACTAGGAGGAACACCCTTGCTCACCTCACACACAAAGGAGCTAACTTTGCTCAACTCAAACTAGCACACTTTACAATACAACCTATGAGTCTCTTAAATAGATCTCATGCAAACAATAATTAAACATCTAATTACAATAATTAGATCCATAGCTTCTAGTCTAAATTTGGCTCTTGACATGCAAACACTTGGTTCGTTAACTAACTGCCCATAAAAATTGTAGTTCTAAACTGCACAGGCGACCAACATCAGTCCCTTTCTGTCTAGAGGTGATCGACGTCAGCCGATCCCTGATCGACATCAATTGCTTCTCTTCACTAACCTGACTGATGTCGACTGATCAGACCGACATCGATTACTCTGCAACTCAACAACCTTCAGTAACCTCCTCCCCTATTTGCATCAGTGAAGCTTTTAGCTCCACAACCTAACAATCTCCCACTTGGAGATAAATAGCTGCACTATACCTATACTTGTACCCTGTCTAATCTATTTCCTGGCTTGTATCCCTCTTCAAGATCAATCCTAAAGACCAACCACCACACAACTTGTGGTGCACCTCCTATCATCCAAGTAACCTATCACATCTACATCTACAAACACATGTAGAAAAGAACTTGACCCTGCATAGCATGTCGACCTACTGCTGGTCCCTCTCAAATACCTGAGAATCCACTGAACTACCCTCCAGTGCTTCTTTCTCAGATCGGCTCCAAACTTTTTGACAACACCCACTATTTGGGCAAACTCAGGTCTATACCAGACCTCATGTGATTTCAGACACTAAACTGTCTAGCCCTTAGTGTGCTCCATTTCTACATCCTGAACCCTGCCAACACTTGATTCACATCAGCTCCCATTGGAGACAAAATCAACCTGTGATATTCCATGTCTTCCATGCCAAAGAATTTTGCTGCTCCAAATTCCTCATGACATGCCACTAAACTAACCTTACCCTTAGCTCAACAAAACCCTATATGTACAAACCTGCTAGCTAGCATAACATCCACATACAGTAACAAGATAATGTCGTGACCATCATTCACCTGGTAAGACAAACCATAGTAGTTACCCTGACATTGGCTAAAGCCATGCTTTGTCATCTGCCTGTCAAACCTGTACCACTATCTTGTAGGTTCCTCAAGACCATATGACCTGGTCTTTCATCTCACGTGTCCATTCTCTCTATTCTTTAACTAAGGTATCCATTCATCTCTGTGCTTTCATACCGGCTGGCAACCCTACTAAATCTCTCGTTTGGTTTTGCATCATATTCCTGCCATGCTCCCATTATTTCCTGGATCCTTCCTACTCTATAGTTAGCAACGAGTATAAAGAAGAGGAACAAAAAATTTGAGGCTTACTTACCACCTTCAGTCCTCCATATGGGCATTTGATACTCCTTGACAGCTTGCTGTCTGCCCAAAATCCGTTATAGTGACTGACCTCGGTCACCACACAGTCTACATCTGACCGACATCAGTTCCCATGCACCTATCCTGACTACCGACCCTGCCAACATTAGTGTCCCTGTTGCCGATGTCCTCCTGACTGACGTCGATCTTACCTATTTTTGACGTCAGTCCTCCTGACCGATGTCAGTCTTACCCTCCCTGACATCATTAGCTTCGGTTTGCACATGACCAACATCGGCACCTGTCTATTCAACACCAGTTCCTCCTGACTAACACTGGTACCTGTGTTTGCCTATGAGTGATGAATTTTTACCTGCGAGCTCCTTTGAATCAAAACCCATGTCCAAACTGCCCTACTCAGAAGTATCCAACCCCATCCACTAGTCTCTGTCTATCATCTCCTCCAAGAACACCAAGGCTTTCCAGTTCTTAAGTCTATCAAACACATCTATCTTCCACTTAAGAACATGCATCTCCTTCTTGCTCATGTGACCAAGCCTACAAAGCCACGTCTCTGCAACAAAAGAAGAATTAGTAATATAAGGAAGTAGATAAAGAGTACCTACTTTCTTACCACCAGCTAATTCAAGTGTATTCGCTGTGAGAGTTCTTGTGCATCTCTCATCACCCAACTTTCTTAAATAAATTAGCCACATCTCCAATCCTGGGACCTACATGACCTCCTTCAACACTCATGTGTTGGCCGCTTGTAATTTTAGCTTCACTTCCCCTTTGCCAATTCTTTGAAAAGGCTCACCAGCTCCTCTCCTTGGGGCTACATGGAAAGAGGCAACAAAATCTATTAACCAAGATTCAACTTTATTCAAGAAACCTCCCAGAGCATCTTGTGCAACAACACCTGCAACATCTGCATCTTCAATTCCTTCATGCTAATCTTCCACAAACCAACAATTTTCTTTTCCCTACTCTTTCTTTCCATAAGACCGTAATTGACCATTCATGCTTTTCAATTCCTCCATTCTTAGCTAACTTTCTTTTGCCATTGCTCTACTCCCACTCAATCAGAAACCCCTGAGAGTGACCTGTAACCAAACACAAAACTTGCTTCCTGTAACCTTAGCTCTGATACCACTTTTTTGGGAAATAATGGAAGCACACAATTGATTACCAAACAACTTAACATGCAGAAATTAACCAGAATACACAAGTAACTAGAATTCAAAAATAACACAGAATATGAGAGACAATACACAACTTGTATTAATACTCATCCAAAAAAGAATACAATAAAGAGATGCCACACTCTTCCACCTTATAGAGGCTTCCCACACCTCAAGTGTACAATACTTCTTTCCTCAAATCTCTCTCTCTTACAGTCCCAACACACAACTCAAACACAGAGTTGGTGTTCACCTCCAACCAGTCAGTATCCACTACTGCCAGTACTCCAGTGCTCCACGCACTCCACAAGTACTCAACATACTCCAAGTAGATCTCCCATGAACTACTACAACTTGCAACCCAAATGATCTTACTTATGGAAGGATCTTCCTTGCCTTCCTCTTTGCTCTCTTTCTAAGTACACACTGTACTCCTAGTAGATCTTGCTTGATCCTGCTCCCTATTGTGTTGCTGTCCTCCCTGATCTTGCACACCTACAAATCAATCTAGTTCTACACACCTACAAACCTGGATCATACACACACATACACCTATAGATCAATGATCTTACTTACCATGTAGATTTCCTAGCGTAGCCATGCACACCTGCTGACTAAGATCCTACACAACTAAAGAACCCTTCTGATTTTCCAAAACCAACACCCACACTTGGTACTACTATGGAATTAGGAGGAACACCCTTGCTCACCTCACACACAGAAGGAACTAACTTTGCTCAAATCAAACTAGCACACTTTATAATACAGCCTATGAGTCTCTTAAATAGATCTCATGCAAACAATAATTAGACATCTAATTACAATAATTAGATCCACAGCTTTTAGTCTAAATTTGGCTCTTGACATGCAAACACTTGGTTCATTAACTAACTACCTGTAAAACTTGTAGTTCTGAACCGCATAGGCGATCGACATCGATCCTTGTCTACCTGGAGGTGACTGACATCGGCCGAACCCTGACTGATGTTGGTTGCTTCTCTTCACTAACCTGATCGACGTCAGCTGATCAGACTGATGCTGATTGCTTTGCAACTCAGCAACCTTCAGCAACCTCCTCCCTTGTTTGCATCAATGAAGCTTTTAGCTCCACAACCTAACACACAATGCCCCAACAAAATTTAAGTAAGCACTCCCAAACATAAAAATGAACATCTAAAAATTGCCCAAGAAAAGTCCATAAAAAGAAAGGAAAAAAAATTTAACCACTAATGTGAGGGTGAAATGTGGCCATCCTATTCCAAGGGTGATCCCACCCTCTTAAAATTCTATCCACCTTTATACAACACTCATCAATTTTTATTACACGCCTACATGGTTGTTTACTTACACATGCAAGCCTCTTACATCATTTTTATACAATATGTGGGTTTAATTGTAACATGAATTTATAGGTATTAAATTAGGGCATTAAATATATAAATACTGGTAAGAATTATTTAAAAAACCTACCTATCCAATGAGTATAGGTTTGAGATCCAAAAGAGTTTGTAGGACAAGGTTTACTTGTCCAATATTTAAGTAAAAAGTGGTGAAAATGAAATTATGGGATTTTTAATTTTAGAATGGGTTTTTGGATCAACCCAATCTAAAACATTGATTATTTAACTTTAAAATGGATTAGGGTATAACTAGGAGGTATATTTTTAAAGTGGGTTAAATTCAAAAGATAACTTTCTAAAAATGTAAAAACATAGAAAATACAAAATAATGAAACTAATTAATTGTAAATTTAAAAATGAAAATAAAAAGGTAAGGTTTAGGATGGGTTTGGGTGTGTATATGAGTTGTAAAGGAATGTCTGATTCCTTTTTACACCTTCCATTAGTGACCTATATCTTTCACACTCAATTAAAACATCAAGTGTCCATGATATATAACTAACATCTAAAAATCAAACAATATAATCATGTTATAATAATGACATCCAAAGCATCATCACGAGATAAATTCATATATGTTATCTCTATTAATCCAAATATAAATATATATGAAAGTCTTCACACATAATATAATCATACAATATAATGTCAATAAGTAGGTAATCATAATATAACTATGTTAAACATATAAATAACTACTAAAATAATTAATTGTAGACATTGAAATTTAATAAATAAATGACTGATTATGATTTTCCTTGGCACCTTTACCTTGATTGGTAAATTCACCATTTCAATAATCCATAATATCTAAGGAAACCTTCAAAGTCTTGCAATTACTGTGCATATCTCCATACTTCCCTATTTTATCCTTATTCATCCTTATTCAACATATACTTCACTATCACTTTAGTTTTAAGATCCTTTGTCCTTTATATAAAAGAGCACACTATTATATAAGGATGCACACATACTTGTATTATAGTGCATCTTTATCAATGCTCTAATAGTCATCTTTTCAAAATGTCATGCTTCATAATAGCTCTCCCATAGAAACTAATTAGTTAATTATCAAAAACATTCAAAATATTTGCATATAGAATCACATCAAGGATCACACTTGAGACCCTTGGATATTATATCTAGCACTCTCTTACCCAGGCGATTTCAAAAGCATCTATCTATTCAACAAAGATCCCTACTATAATTTTGTGTTAATATTATAGTCATTGGCTAAGTTAACATTATTTTATTGTAGGTTGAGGAATTTCTTTGTCAAAAATTATAATAAATTTTTATATTTGCATCCATATGATATTCCCTAAAGGGATAAGTACACCATCTTGAGGTCCACTTGGACTATGTAGGTAACACTCAGTCAACAAGGTGTTTTCTATGGATAGCTCAACCATGTATTAATTCCCTACTTTTTCTTCAATTTTACATTTGATATTATTTTGTGTAATTATGAAATCTAGGGTTTATGTTTAATTTAACTTCCTATATCATATTTTAATATTTTAAATTACAATTAGAGTTAATTGTTTGTTCCAATTAATTCTAGTGCAAACATTTTGGTGAACCTACATTTCAATTTAAAAACTACTTATTGTTTGTTAAATTTTACCCTAGGGTTTATGTTTAATTTTTTAAATTACTAAAATTAAATTAACATAGTACTCAACTTTGGATATTATTCATAACATAACGATTCAAATGTTTTGACCTAGGAGTAATCCAACACTATTTTTTTTTGTCTTATCACTTTGTATGAATACCAAGACAAAAGTCTTTCTTTCAACCTTGGGTTGAATTTTACTATCTCATATACACAAAAATATTTTTTATTTTTTACTTATAATTTATGTGCTTCATTAATTTTGTTACTTTGAATTATATTTTATGCCTCTAAGGTGCAGTTTTAGATTAAGTAGTACTCCTTTTTCATATAAGGAGCTCCTTTTGGTTTACTATATAATGGTAGGTCATGAAGAAAATGAAAATTACATTGAAAATGTTAATGCTAGTACTAATGAGGAATATGGTAATGGACAAGAAACACACCTTGATATAAATGAACTTAATGAAGTAGATCAAGAGAAATTGAAAGAATTATCTACATTTCATCAAGGTCTATAAAAATATGCTCATTAGGTGAATAAAATCATCCACATATTTATTGAATCTAAATTTGAGCATCAAGCTAATATATATTTTTGCTCTCAAGATTTTCCCCTTTTCATTCTCAAATCTTGTACTTCCAATGTTATTACTTCTACCATTAAACTTATGCATTTTTCTACACCCTTAGTCACTTATACACCTTTATCCCTTCACCTAGGAACATCTATTATTCTTACTCAATTATCCATGCCTATTCATCCTCATAATACCTACACTTATCCCATACTAAAACCAATGATTCTATTGAGAAATCCCTTATTATCTTGAAAACCAAGCCAAACACTATTGAGCAAACCATCTCTCATGCTAGCCTTTCAATAAATTATAGTACCCTATTACATAACCCCATGGATCCTCAAATTTAATATTATACTCTTCCAAATGAATCTGTGGATTCTAAGCTTCTTCTTTATGAAGGAACATGTGATATTAAACAACATCTATGTGCCTTCCATACTGCTTGTCTAGTTATGAGGATAATGATAGATTGTTAACTAAGATCTTTCCACATAGTCTCAAAGATTATGCTATCAGTTAGTGTTACGACCTTCCTATTTAATTAATTGCAACTTTCATTCCTTTAGAAAATTAGTTTTTGGAATATTTTAAATTAATATTGGTGAAATTTTTTCCTATGCTCAAATTACAAAGATTAGATAAGGTCTAAATGAGATACTCAGTGAGTATATTATAAGATACAAGAATATAATTTCAAATGACAAATCAAATGGCTTATAATGAGCATCAATATATTTTTACTCAAATATTGATTTCTCCTCTTCAAGAGTCTATCATGTTTGATAAATTCAAATACTTTGATGAACTATGCCATTTAGTTAAAGAGCATGAGTTGAAATTGATTACTTTGAATAAGCTTAAATATATATCCAATGCTCCTTCTACTTCAATAATAAAATTTCAAGGCAAGCATAATTATAAGAGTAAAGATAATGATATAAAAAATGAAGTTAACATTATAGTAAATTATATATCATAACCACCACCTAAGCTTCAACTAGAAGCTTCACCAAGGATGTAATTATCAAGGCTACCTTAACCTCCTCATGTGATACTATAAATTATTATTGAATGTCATGTTATTACACTTCCTCCACCATTAAAAATAAATCTATATAGACCTTAATCTATAAGATTTGGTAAAAATGCATTTTTTAATGATCATAGATGTGTTGGGAATTCTACTAATAACTATATGAAGCTCAAGCATAAAATTCAAGACCTTATTGATGAGAATAATATTGACATTAGTACACGTAGTGAAGAGGCTAGGCAACAATAAAATGACAAGGGGAATGCAAGGTAAATATTTTTGGCCAAGGGTATGGTAAATGGAAAATGGAAATGACAAGGTAAATGTTTTTGTCTAGGTAATTTTTTTTATCAAGGTATGGTTTTTGGCAAAGGTATGGGTATGGCATACAATTCTACCCTAGTAAATCAATTCTAGCCTATGGTTTTTGGCAAAGGTATGGGTATGGCATACAATGCAAATCTATAGATGTATAAAGATCCATTTCTAGATTATGAAGTAAAATCTAATAATAAAACTTATGAAATAGATTATTCATATAATGCCCATCCCCCTCCATATTCATATGGTCATCCACTTGATAATATCATTGGTATAATTAAAATCAAGTTAGCATCACACCCATATATTACATTTGATGATTATGAAATTATTGATGATGATTATGATAGACATGCATTATTTATTAGAGCATATATTGGTGTACAACCAATTCATGGTGTCATGATAGACAATAGATCAAGTGGAAATGTGTGCACCATAACATTTATACATTATATTGGCTATAAGGAGCAAGACATAAAAAATACATGTAGATTTGTGCAAGAATTTGATGGTCATACACAAGACACTCTTAGAAATATCTCATTGCCTCTACAAGTGGGACATATCATATTTCCCACTCCTTTATTAGTATTACTAAACACATATATTTGATATGTTATTGGGGAGACCTTAGTTACAAAAAAAATGAGTAGTTACTTGTACATTTCACAAGTGTATAAAGGTATTTAGGCATTCAATATGAATATCTTATAACACCAATGGTATCTAACCCTATTCCAAAATAGTTGGTAGGCATAGTTATTGAGAAGATTGGTAATGAATTAGTTTATACTACTATTCAAGAAAATGATTTACATTGTAAAAATAATATTCCAAAATTAGTTTGCACCTAATTATGAGCATGAGCATATTAATGTTTCTTCACATAGTCATGAGCATGAACATATTATAGTTTATCCATCTATTCTTGAGCATTATATGATTACATATGAATATTTTTTTTATTTGATTGGGTAAACATATATGTTTTCTAGGGATTTTGTAACCACTAAGTTCAAAATATATACAACAAATACCAAACAAATATAAAACAAAAAATAAGCCCCCTAAGCTAACTAATAAAAGGAGTCTTCAACCTAACACCCACTACCTTCCAAAAAAATAGAACAAAAAAACAAAACAAAAAATAGCGAAGATAATAGAAAGAATGGCCAAGATTAACTAGATGACTCCTCAGAGTCAACATATTCCACAAGTGTTGCTAGTTCGACATTGCCTATTTATTCCTTCAACATTTCTTTCTTGGTTATACCCCTAGTGCATTTTATCAGGACTTCAACAAAGTCATTCTTGTCTTTATTTAATGACGTCATGGCATCCTTGTTAATGGGAGTTATTCTTGTATTTTTTGGTCTTCACAGCTACTTTAATCTTCACAATATTGTGTTATTTTTGGGAGAGGTTTTTGACAGGGTCTAATTTTTTGGCCCAACTTCCTTTAAATTCGTGGGGGTTATGGATTTTACACCTTTAACTTATTTTACACCCTCCTCAATTCTAAGGTTGTAAAAAATAATTATAAACTTTTTAGTGTCAACATTCATTACATCCCACTCATCCATCAATGTAAACATTGAATGACCCAGGTGTTGTAGTTTGTCCTCTAAATTTTTAGGTTATTCTTATAGTCTATTAGGAGGTCTCAAATGTCTCTTTTCTCTCTTAGATATATACTCTTAAAATAAAAAGTGGCACATGGTACATGATATTTATCCAGCATGGTGTTGATGTGAGGTTTATGCACACCCTAGAAACCTTATGAGGTAGCCTCTGACATTTCAATATCTATGAATGAAATTCACTCCAAGGCACAAGTTACTAGGTATTAAATTTTGTAAAAAAATTATTGATAGAATAATGATGAAATAAGTAGGTTGTCTACCATAGATGGGTTAGATATGGATGAATATGAATTTAATTGAGATGGGTGGATGGATGATGGTTCTAACCTAAGGTGGGTAGGACTTCAAAACAAAACTCAAAAAGAGGGAATGATAGGGAAAAAAAATAGGCTCATGGACCACACTAGATAAATTTTTTTTAGGCCAACAATTGAGCTAAGAGTTGGATAAGGAATCAAAGATCAATGCCTATTACTGGTTAGTATAACATGAAAATAATCAAATGTAGTTAGGAGTCAGCGTAAACTAGAATGCAAAAAAATTAAGCACACAAAATCAAAATTTGTTGCATTTGTTAGATTATGTTAGCACATCTACAAGGGGGATTATGAATGATATACAAAACACATTCAGATAAAAAATAGATCAATATGAATAAATCTATTAAAATAGATATCTCATACAAAACTAAAGACTGAGAAACTGAAATGATATAAATTTTTACACAATCCAAAAGTTTGGAGAAGAATCAATATTTGCACATTAAGGTCAATTACATAACTTTCTTTGAAATTTTTTATTAATTTCAATAGATAAAAATTTTACTCCCTTTGGGATTGGGAGGATATAAGTATATACAATATTGGGATGGGTAAGGCCTCATCTCTGAAGTGAAGTCTAAAAATACACATCGAAAAATAGTATTGCATGATAACTCACATGCAAAATATGCATGTAGAATGATGATTGCCCAAAATAGAATTATTCATATAAAATACAATATATACGTGCTAAATAAATTAAGAACTAATAGTTATATCACAACTAGATCATGAAAAGACATAAGTATGTTTAGAAGGTGCTGATGCAACACTGCTAAAATAAGAAAACTATAACATAGCCATTATAAAATTTGAAGTCGATGGAAATGGAGTCATAATTTTTGTTTTAACTAGAATGGGTATTGGAACTGAAGCTATGCCAAAATATTTGAAACTAAACACCCTAAGGTGGAGTTATCATGACCTCTGCTACTGAATTTGTTTTCTTATTAGCTTCCATATATATAGTGTATGGATTACTTAAAAGTCAATGTCTATGGTTTCAAAATCAAGTAAATCTCATTTTAAAAATTGAGGAAGATTGTCCATCAAATTCTTATGTGTGCCTAATGTAAATATAACCTCAATATATAATGCCTCAATTCTTATGATTTTATCTCAAAAAAATTCACTAGTTACATACGTTGCCATCCATATCAGCTCTAAAGCTATCAAGTGCTACTCATAAGAGGTTTTCAAAAGTGGGTCAATTCAAAAAATTCACCCTAATGTATTTGTGGTAGTAGTTGGAAGTGTCATGTAGGTGGGTCTAATTTGAGTTTACACTAGCATGATTTTTTGAAATTAAACACCCTAAGATTTAGTTATCATGACCTCTGCTACTGAAGTTGTTGGAAGTGGCATGTAGGTGGGCCTAATTTGAGTTTACACTAGCATGAATTTTTTAAACTAAACACCCTAAGGTGGAGTTATCATGATCTCTTCTATTGAAGTTTTTTGCTTAGTAGCTTCCATCTATATATATAGTTTATAGATTGCTTGAAAGTCAATGTCTATGGTTTCAAAATCAAGTAAATATCATTTTAAAAAATGAAGAAGATTGTACATCAAATCCTTGTGTGTGCTTAATGAAAATATAACCTCAACATGTAGTGCCTCAATTCCTATGATTTTATCTCAAAAATTTGACCAGTTGCATACATTACCCTCTGTATAAAATCTAAAGCTATCAAGTACTACTCATAAGAGGTTTTCAAAAATGGGTCTAGGAATTAATTACCCCTATGGAGTGCATATCTTACTAAATCTTAAATATATCAAGATAAATATTGCTTCACTTTACTAATTTGAAAACTATTAAACTAGAGATCTCATCTCTTGATGCCACTCAAGTAAGTTATCCTTTCTGGTAGCAATGTAGTTATGTGCCCATGTAGCTTCAAATGCTATTATTAAATTCAATTGGGAATAAGCCTTATTATTGGTTGCTTGGATTATAAAGCACAAATTGACATATTTGTCATTTATTTTATTTAACAATTGAATAATATCTCCCCATTTGGGTTGGGATATAGCCTTTGTAGACCTTATTAAACCAATAGTATTAAACAACTTCCTAGCCATCCCTACACATTGTCCACAATTTCCTTAGAAGCCTAGATGGTACTCCTCTCTAGTTGCCTCTATATAGGTTGATCAAATTTTTTTAACATCTCTTTTATAACCCATCCAACAACATCTAAAGAAGTGTTGGGGTCCTATCTATATCTATCTAATTTTGAGGGATTTATGTTTCTCCATTTTCTTAAAGAGAATATGTCTTATCTTTGTTCAAGCTTAACCTATTAACATTCAATAGCCACAATTTTTATCTTAACCCTTCTCAAGGTGTTAGTCTATCTATCAAAATGAGACTTAATTGTGGGTTGCTTAGTAATCACTAAATCGTGCCTTCCTACTTCTTCTTGTTACAAATGCTAAATCTATGAAGGAATGTTTAGTACAACTTGTTACTCTATTTTTTATACTTTCCTTGTTGATTTTGCTTGTTTTATAGGAGTAGCTAAAGGGGATTGTCTTAGAGGGATCATGGCCTTAGGGGAAGATGTCTCTATTATAAGAAAAAGAGGTATAACTTTCCTCCATCTAGTAACCTACTTTTATACTGGTGCATTAATCATATATTTGGCCATCCCTATTTTTTATGAATTGAGATCGTACATGAGTCTACCTAAGGGAATTAGACAATAGGAATATCTAACTATGTAGTCAACTTAGGATGGGTGGATAGTGTAGAAAAAAGTGAGGTTGACACTAGGTTTTCAAAATGTACCCTTTTTATTAGCTTAGGGGATTCAGGACTAGTTCCACCAAAAAATGAATAGGTCATTGGGGTGTTCAAAAGGTTTTGAAAATAATTAGTGATATAAGTGTATGCATCCCTAGTGATCACAATAGTAGTGGCATGGCCCACAGTAGTAAACTGGGTTATGGTGGGCATTTTGCCTACCTAAAGCTAGTTTATTTGACTTAAAGAATGAAAAGAATGCAAATAATATACTACAATTATAGCTATATCAACTAATAGATTTGCTAAAAAATGAAGAATTAGAGGACTTAAATCCTAGGGAGAGACAACTAGGGAGATGGTTGCTATGGTTGTCATTATAGTGGTTCGAGGTAGTGACCTTGGAGGTGTAGTTGGGGATGTCCCCCATGTTGTGATGTGCAATTTTGATTCTACATCTTCTCTATCTAATATCAATCAAGTATCCACTAATTTATCATCTACTTAGTTGAATTCTTTAGATTATTCTAGTAGTTCTTTCCCTCTTTATTGGGTGCTTTCTTTAGTCATCCATTCATCATCTTCCTCTATTTTTATAGTCTCATAAAATTATTATGTTTCTTCTATATCAGTGTTAGAGAACCATTCTTATTCATCTCCCCATATTTTATATTCCTCCTCACTATCATAAATTAGGACATGGTCTGAACCTAGTTCACCCTTATTTATTTCTCTCCTTTCCTTGGGAATATCTACTTTTTTCTCCTCACTTTCACCTTTTGAGGTGAAATAAGAGGGGCCTTGGGCTTCATTATATATGTAATTATTGGTTTTGTAACAATAGAGGCTAGACTAGTTGAAGGTGGAATGGGATATAAAGGGGTTGTAATGGGATTAGATCTTCAGAGGCTTCACTTTAGCTCATTTCCCACACTAAAATCTATTGCTGACTAAGGAAAAGGAAGAGAAAGATAACATGAAAGGGAAATCTAAGCTAAGGATGGTGATGCACCAAAATATGAAATGATCCACTTTTAGCCTAGAAACCTTAACAACTACTAATGAACCTAACCAAGACATAGAATAATTTGATCCTATCTCAAGGCCAAAAGAATAAGTATTTAATGTGGAGGTTGAAGGGAAACCCTACAATTTGAAGGAGAAAAAGAAATAGGTCTATATGAGACATTATAAACTTGTGACACTTCAAGAAAGGCACTAATGTCTAACTCTTCACACAACCTATAAGGAACCAAAATAATTAAAGAAAGAAACATAAAGAATCTATAGATGATGAAAAAGGGCATACATCTGCAAGTTAAACTTTACTACTGTACACTTGACTTCAAACTAGAATAAAAAAATTCATCTTATTGTTTCAAGAGAGTGTTTACAAAGTGATTTTGATAGAGTCACTATATCACCAATCGAGGGATATCTTTTTAGGCTCAAAAGCCTCTATATATAGCAAAAAGAAATGAGATAAGAGAAGGCTTGCATGAAAAAATGGAGAGAGGGGTCATAAATGGATGTAACCAGCACTATGTCCTTACAACTACCTTAACCATGGGATGAGCCATCTAAGATCATCACCAATCTCCTCGATCCCCTCATGCATTCAAGTCTCCCTTGATTGGAGCTAAGAGAGCCATATCATGGGTAGATTCATGTTCCCATCAAGTGTAAATGATTTGATATTTTGCATTTAAAACTTGTTGTGTTTATTTACTTTGCATGTCTGTTGATCCTCTTGGATGCATATATTCTTAGTTTGACCACTTTACATGTTTTGATTACGAGCTGTAGACCAAATCATTGAAGTTGAAAGGAGAAATACTCATCCTTTTTTTTTGATTGGCTATCAAAATCTCACTAGGATCCCTTTGAAAACTTGGCCTTTTCTCATCTGTTGATCTTATTTGTAGATCTTGATAAGTGTCAAGATTATAGAAATCTTGATGATTTTTTTTTTAAAACTTGACCAAAGGCAATGGCTACTTGTAGGGGCTCAAAATTTATGTTTGTGGGCCTATCATTAATTCCTTTGGACTTTTGTTTTTAGCCATTTCTTTGGACTATTTGCATGCAAGCAACTTGAAATAATTAACCTGTCAGTCCATTCCCTTTAGAATTTTATTCATTTCAAGTAACTTATCTAAAAGAAATTCTTTCAATTTTTTCTTCGACATTTTCGTTCGAAACTTATTTCTGTAAAAAATTCTCCTAAAATAATTAACCCTTTTCTTTAGCCTTGAATAATTTTCTTCAAAAATGGACATTCAAAATAATTTATAAAGTGCCCTATTTTTCACTTGAAATGCCCTTTTCAAAAGGAAAATACCCTTCAACCTTATTGAAAATGACCCCTTTTCCTGAGAAGTGCCCTTTATAGTTTTCATAATGAACATTTCAAAATTTTGTAAAGAACATTTTCCGAAAGGAAAGAACCCTTTGGTATTTTTGCAAAGAACCCTTGGCTTTGAAGAGGACCATTTTATTAAAGAGCTACCCTTTGACAAAATTATCTAGGATAATTTTCCCAAAATAAAAGGTGTTTGTATTTTGCTTTAGACATTTTATCTAAAATAAATATCCCTTTGAAAACCTTGTCTCGGACAACTTGTTTGAAATAATTCAACACTTATCCAAAAATGGTCTTGAAAGAAAAGAAACAATTAGTCCCTGTAAAGTTCAAAAGAATGAACAAGTAAAGACTTAGTTAAATAAAAGATTTTGCACTTAGTTTTTTGTTTGTAGGCCTATCCTTTAACACTATTGTTGGGTCCTTATGAAACCTTTCTTGGATCCTCTCTCAAGCCTTTGATCCAATGTTTCATTAAACCATGTAAGAGATTTAGTATGTGGGCCAAAAAAGACCAACATTTCTGATGACTTATAGGGAAGCATGCCTGTTATGCTTGAGAAACCAACTCATTTTCCTCATTTGATTTATTGGGCATAGATTTACTACTTTATTTGACAAGGCTGACTCTATCTAGAAACTGCCCTTTTAGAAATAAGGATAACAAGAACCAAACAAACACTGTGCCCAAGGCACTTAGGAGAAAACATGAAAAAATATATAAAAAAGTACAATATAGATAATGGCTGAAAACTTTTATAATAGAAAGTATTTAGATGAATCCCATTGACTAAGATGGGTAACACCTTTCCATCTAGCTAGGCCAGCTAAAAATAATTATGTTGTTTGCATCCATGGATCAAATAAATACCACTCTACAAGCTACCAAATTTGGTATGGTTTCCTGACTTGGCTTTGTTTGAATCCCACTTGAAGACTAGATCCCCTTCCTTGAAGTCCCTTATTATGGATCTCTTTTCAAAGACCTTCTGGACTTGAGCTTGATGTGATTCTAGTGTTTTCATTGTAAGGTTTCTCATTTCTTCAAAATCCATGAGTTCTACTAGTCTCACATGCATGGGATCATCTTCCATCAACTCCAGATGATGGACTAGTTCTAATATAGGTATCTCAGGAGAGATGGGCAACTTGGCCTTCCTTCCATTTACTAAGACATATTGAGAATTTCCAATGGAAAATTTAAGAGTCACCCTATCATCCCACAAGGCTGTCTTTAGTTTAGTGTGCCATGTCCTCTGATTCTCTTCCATATTTTTCTTGATGATTCTTAGAAAATATTTATTTTTAGACTTAGCTAGTCCATTCCTTAAGGATAGTAGTTAGAAGAGGTGTTGAGGTATATTCCCATCTTGAGAGCCCATTCACACATTTTTAGACTAAAGAATAGTAATGCATTATTAGAAATGATAGTAGATGGAACACCAAACTTGGTCATAATACTATTATAAAAGTCTAGGACTGGACTTTCATTAGCTTCTTTCAATGCAATGGATTCCACCCACTTGGTAAAGTATTTGGTTGTAGTAAGAATCCATCTATGCCCTGTACTTGATGGAGGGTTAATCATTCCTATGAAATCTATCCCCCATTGCATGAAGGGCTGCTCTACCTAAATTGGGTTGAGAGGAAGGGACACCAATATTTGCTTACCCACAAATAAAGCACACTTTTGACACTTTATTACCCATGCATACACATATTTTAAGAGGTTGGCCAATAATAACCATCCCTCATTATCTTTACTACTATGGTTCTCGGTGCAAAATGACCTCTTATAGGTCCATTATAGAATTGATCCAAAAGCCTTTCACTTGGTCATCATCTATGTACCTTAAGAACACTCCCATAAGGTATTTTATGAATAAAACCCCATCAAAAAATGCATAAGGTATGGATTTAATTCTAAAATACCTTATTTTTTCCCTATTCATACCTTGTGGGCACTCACCTGTTATCAAAAAATGTGTCATATCCTAGAGCTAACTAGTGTGAGGTGGAGGTGCATCCATTTTTGAGTTATATTTTGTCACCAAGATAACCTATTTTTCTTCATGAAGGTCATCAAACATATGCTCACACAAGCCTTTACCTCTTACTAGATTAGTGACCTTGATCTCTATGTCATATTCTATGACCTTGGTAATCCAACTAGCCCTCTTTTCATTTAAGTCTTTGTTAATAAGGAAGTCTCTCACTCTAGGGTGAGACACCATAAGATATATTTTACTATTAGATAGCATTATCTTGAAATTTTTAATGCTTCTTATTGCTACAAGGACTTGTTTTTATAAAATAAGTATACCTCACCTCATACCCCTCAAGCCCCTGACTGAAAAATGTTATTAGTTGCTCAAGACCTTCACCATTATTTTGCATCATCATAGATTATATATTATCAATATTGACAAAATAATATAATATGAAAACTCTTGATAAATCAAGATTCATGATTGTGGGTTCTTGGGTAATGGCTTGTTTGATAGTCTCAAATGCTGATTTATCTTTATTTGACTAAGTGAACACTTAGTTCTTCTTCAGCAATACATTGATGATCTTGACCAAGTTTGTAAAACTAGGTATCAACCTTCTCACAAATTTTATTTTCCCAAGGAAACTTTGAAGTCCCTTTTTATGATTGGGTAAGGATAAGGCCAAGATGTCACTTATTCTATCAAGATCAATAAAAAACCCTTATTTTGAGGTAATGGCTTGTTTGATAGTCTCAAATGTTGATTTATCTTTATTTGACTAAGTGAACACTTAGTTCTTCTTCAGCAATACATTGATGATATTGACCAAGTTTGTAAAACTAGGTATAAACCTTCTCACAAATTTTATTTTCCCAAGGAAACTTTGAAGTCCCTTTTTATGCTTGGGTAAGGATAAGGCCAAGATGTCACTTATTCTATCAAGATCAATAGAAAACCCTTATTTTGAGACAATGTGTCACAAGATTTTTCCATCATGAATAACAAACACACATTTATTAGGATTCAAAGAGATCCCATAATCTCTACATCTCATCTCTCAAATATCAACCTCTGGTGGTCCATGTGTTTGTTGGCATCCTTAGAGAAAACTATGATGTCATCTAAGTAGACTAGCACCATTTGATCCAGTAGCTCTTAGAAAACCATGTCCATGTATATTTAAAAAGTTTCCCAAGAATTTGATAAGCCAAAAGGCATCTTTTAGTACACATACATGCCCCATTTGGTGGTGAAGGTAGTCTTGTACTGATCTTCTTTCTTTACTAACACCTAGTTATATCCCAAGTATCCATCCAAAAGAGAAAAAAGTTTTGAACCTATAACTATTTTAAGAAGCTAATCCATGGATGGTATAGAGTAATGGTCCTTAAATGAGACCCTATTTAGATCTCTAAAGTCAACACACAACCTAATCTCCCCACTCATTTTCCTTACAAGCACCAAATTGGCTACCCATGATGAGTGTTTGATAGGAAAGATGATCTTGGATTCAATTCACTTGGTTAGCTCTCTCCTCATAAGCTCTTCTATTTTGGGGTTAATGGGACTCTATTTTTGCCTCACAAGCTTAACATTATCCTCCAATTCTATAGTATACTAGGCTAACTTTGGTTCAAAACTGTTCAAGTCACTATATTCCCAAGCAAAGATGTCTGAATATTCCTTACAAATTTTAATAAAGCCTGTCTTTCTACATCATTGTTTATCTTCCCAAGCTTGAAGATCTTATCTTTTAAAATAATCACCCTTTCATAATTATCCTCATTAGTTGATATTAATACCTTGTCTTTCCTCATATGGTTTCTTTTATGGAAAATACTTTCAAGGGTGACTAGCCCTTTAGGAAGTTTGTTAGACTTTACTTGAACAATTTGATCTTCATATTAATGTTGAAATTTACCTTGGTTGGTAGAGGAAAAATTTGCTTCTTTCTTTAAGAAATAAGAAATTTGTTTGTCATTTTTGAAGACCTACTAGTGGGCTTCATTATCTAGTACTGATGGCCTCACCACCACCTTGACATGTGGCTAAACCTTGGCCTCTTTTAGATTACTTGGAATATCAAATTGGGCTTCCACAACTACTAACCTATTAGCATGCTGATTCTGGTTCTTTACCACAACTCAAATTTTAAAGGCTTTGAAATCTTCAATTAGATCCCATACTCTAATTTTGTAGGACATCATCAAAGGATTCTTCATAATGTTTAGTCTCCTAACTTGGTTCATTATAATCTCACTATCTCCATATGCTTTGAACTACTTGATTCCCCTATTATTGGCCCATTGGAGGCCATGGATTAGGCCTTCATATTATATTGAATTGGAGGAGGAACTAAAATGTAGCTTATAAGAAGAGAAATACTTATCATCTAAAGGGGAAACCAACATTGCCCCTACACCTACTCCATTTTTGCTCCTTGAACCATCAAAGAATAACTTCCACATACCATTGAGGTCTTCTTGAGTATAATGAGGAAAGGCATGAGTTGATTTTCTTTATGTAGTAAATAGACACCCATGTATCTTTCTTAAACACCTTCCAAAGGGTTGATAAACTGATTATCCCCCCATAGATCATCTAAGAATAAGTTTGGAATCTCCTCAGGATAAGTATTTAATTTTTGACCAATTATAAATTCATCCTCATCAAGGATAGTAAAATTAAGGTTTATGATATCTGGATGATGGGGTTAAATGTGAAATTATGCCATGGGCTCAACCTTGAATGATACCTTTGTCCCATACCTTGTTCTGAAAGCCATGTAGGACCAATCTATCACTAGATAAGCCCCAATTTTTGCTATAAATTCTCTAGAGAGGTATAATGCAAAGTAAAGAGTTACATCAAAGATCAAAACATATTGAACCACTAAAACACTAAGACAAGCATGCAATGTCAAGCTGAGACCTTTGATAATACCAAATGTCTTTGTGGAAGAATTATCAATATGTAGAACTCCCTTAGTATGTGGCTCATATTTGAGGTTTAGTTGATTAGCTATAGACTTTGGCATTACTAAAGTGCTAGCTCCACTATCTACCAAGTAATTATGCACCAAGGAATCACCAATGATTAATGAGATGTAGAATGGAGGAGATTTAGCCACCTTAATTAATCCTTCTCCTATAGGACCTTGGGTTGCATTGGTGAGGACCTCAATTTCTTTTCTTGGTTGTCTACCTATAGTTATTGTAACACCTATCTTGGATAAACCTTCTTGAAGGATATCCACTTAATCAAGCATGGAAAACATGTCCCACATTGACACACTTACATTGGAATTTTTCATTTGTTCAAAAATGTTGATTGGTGGACCACCAAGTTTCACCTGAGCTTTGGGAGCCACTACCATTGTTTGTTGAATTTGTGAGTTTTATCAGTCAGGAACTTTCTCTCAATTTAGATTTTTAAGAGGCGTCAGGACCTTTAGAGTGATAGTAGGCTCATTAGGCTTAGAAAATAATGGATTGATAGTAGTGGGATGTTTGAATACCTCTTAATTACCATACATATTCCTTATTTTGAACCTTGTATTGGCTACCACTAGAATGTATGCTTGGCTAGAACTAGCCTACTGATTGAGTGCATAACACTCTTTTTACTCATTGATGACCATTGTAGCATCTAGCTAGTTTGGTACCTAATCAGATCCTTGGTATTATGGAGAATGTCTTAATTTTTTCATCATGTGGATCTTTGTGTTTTGAGCCATTAAGGCTTGATTGTATTCATACGCAACAACTTGCTACCATTGGTCATTAAAATCTTGGTTAAAACCATTAGTTGGGATAATGGTCTATGTAAAAGATTGATCCCAAAGTAAGGTCACTTCATCCTATTGATCCATATTATTTTGAATATGAACCAAGGAGGTGGAAGAGCCTATGACATTTGGGTTATAGCTACTTTGCTTATTGTAGCTAGGCTATCCTTGCCCTTGCTCACAGTTCTAGTTTTGGAAATTTCCCTTGAAGGGTGGTCTATTCCCTTGATAAGATTATTTTTGAGGCTGATATAGAGATTGATAAATTTTATTGAACTGAGCTTGCTTCCTTTTAAAATTTACCACATCATTTCCCAAGGATTGGAGCATGATCTTAAGTTCTAGGTAGTTTTTTTACTCTTGGGAATCACTTGATCTACTACTGGATGCATTTTCCTATTTAGGTGAAGCTATATTAGTAATTATTGGAGCTGGAAGAATAAAATCAAGTGGGGTAATAACTATAGGGGGTGGTTTGATCTCAAGGAAAAGAGGTATTAGGGTTCTAGGAGCAAACTTTCCACCTTAAACTAGGATTTTTTTTGCTTTAATAGCCACCTCATAAGCATCTGGAAATATGTCCCCTCCCATGGATTGGACCATTAAAGCTATATCACTATTTAGAGCCTTTAAGTAGTATAGGAATGAAAAGTTAGGGGTTGGTCTCATAGAGGCTTAAATTCTATCCCAAGCTTTTTGAAATCTTATGTTAAAGTCTTGTATGACTTCATGGGGGGCTCTCTTGATTGTGGTAAGATGTTATGTTAGTGACAAATGATCACTCTTATCTAAAAATATTTTACACAGGGCCTATCCTATCTGATTCCATGATTGAATAAAATTAGGAGATAAGCCTCTATACTAATCTAAAGCTTTTCCCTTAAGGGATACAACTAACAATCTAATAGCTATATTTTCTACAATGACATTATGGATATTGCAAAAATTGGCTATGTCATTGATGTGTTTAGTAGGGGTTATGGCTTGGTCTCCGATAAAATATGGGATGCTTTTGAGAGTTTCTTTGGGGAACCATGTTAACAAAAGGGGCTAACAAAGGTCTTCTTGTGTAGGTATACCTCACTACTGGTTTAGGAAAATGGTTTATTATGTATGGGTGAGTATGGGTGAACCTTAACCTTTTGACTAAATTTAAGGGGAATTTAACAAACTCAAAAGGAATACCTATAGAAGCTGATCTTGTAGTCACCTCTAACATGAAAGATAGTTACTATTCTACCACCAGATTGTTGAGTGTTCTTCAAAATTACTAGATACTGAAATATGAAATCTACAACCATTAAAAATTGATCAAACCAATATCAAACTTGAAAAATATTCCTTAAAATTCATCCCACTAGGCATGATAAAAACTATTATAGAATAGAATTTCACCCTTATGGGAGAGTTTTTAAGGCTCTCTCACTCCTAGCTACAATATTGGAGTAACCTTAGGTTGTGGGTATCCTATAATGAAGTTGAACCTTTAAGATTTTTAATGAGGCTAGCTCCTTAGTTGCTTCACTTCAGCTCATTTCCCACACTGAAATCTACTACTGACTAAGGAAAAGGGAGATAAAGATAACATGAAAGGGATCTAAGCTAAGGATGGTGATGCACCAAAATATGAAATGATCCACTTTCAGCCTAGAAACCTTAACAACTACTAATGAGCCTAACCAAGACATAAACTAATCTAATCCTATCTCAAGGTCACAAGCATAAGTATTTTATGTGTAGGTTGAAGGGAAACCCTACAATTTTAAGGATATAAATAAATAGGTCTTATGAGACACTATGAACTTATGACACTTCAAGAAAGGCACCAATGTTTAACACTTCACACAACCTGCAAGGAACCAAAAGAATTAAAGAAAGATATATAGAGAATCTATAAATGATGAAAAAGGGCATACATCTACAAGTTAAACTCCAATAATGTACACTTGACTTCAAACTAGAATAAAAAAAATCATCTTATTACTTTAAGAGAGTGTTTACAAAGCAATTCTGATAGAGTCACTTTATCACCAATTGAGGGATCTCTTTTTAGGCTCAAAATCCTCTATATATATTAGAAAAGAATGAGAGAAGAGGGGGCTTACATGAGAAAATGGAGAGAGGGATCATAAATGGTTGCTACCATCACTATGTTCTTGCAACTACCTTGACCATGGGATGAGCCATCCAAGATCATCACTAATCTCCTCTAGCTCTTTGTACATTCAAGTCTCCCTTGATTGGAGATGAGAGAGCCATGTCACAAGTAGCTGCATGTTCCTACCAAGTGTAAATGATTTTATCTTTTTCATTTAAAAACTGGCATGCTTCTTCACTTTGAATGTTCATTGCTCCATCTAGATGCATCTATTCTTAGTTTGACCACTTTACGTGTTCTAACTGCAAGCTATAGACCACATCATCAGAGTTGAATGGAGAAATACTAATTCTTTTTTGCTGATTGGATATTGAAATCCCATTAGGATCCTTTTGAAAACTTGTCCTTTTCTCATCCATTAGTCTTCTTACTATATCTTGATAAGTGTCAAGCTCATGACAATCTTGATGAACTTTTAAAAAAAAACTTGACTAAAGGAAACAACTAATTGTAGGGGCTCAAACTTGATGTTTGTGGGCCCATCATTAATTCCTTTGAACTTTTGATTTTAGCCATTTATTTGGACTATTTTCTCATGGACAAATCTATTGAAAGAATTAACCTTTCAGGCCATTCCCTTTAGACTTTTCTTCATTTTAGGCAACTTATCTGAAAGAAATTCTTTTTGGATTTTCTTCAAGATTTTCATTTAGAAATTATTTCCACAGAAAATTCTCCTTAAAGAATTAACCCTTTTCTTTGCCCTTGAACAATTTTCTTCAAAAATGGACCTTTGAAAGAATTTATAAAGTGCCCTATTTTTCACTTGAAATGCCCTTTCTGAAAGGAAAATACCCTTTGGCCTTCTTGAAAATGACCCCTTTTCCTAAGAAGTGCCCTTCATAGTTTTTGCAATGAACCTTTCAAAAATTTTAAAAGAACCTTTTACAAAAGGAAATAACCCTTTAGAATTTTTGCAAAGAACCCTTCAAATTTGAAGAGGATCATTTTATTAAAGATTTACCCTTTGGGAAAATTGTCTGGGATAATTTTCCAGAAAGAAAAGGTCTTTGTCTTTTTCTTTGGACATTTTATATGAAAGAAATATCCCTTAAAAAAACTTATCTCAGATAACTTGTCTGAAAGAATTAAACACTTAGCTAAAAAGGGTCTTGAAAGAAAAGAAACACTTAGTCCCTGTAAAGTCTAAAAGAATGAACAAGTAAAGACTTAACAGAATAAAATATATTGCACTTAGCTTCTGGCTTGCAGGCTTATCCTTGAACACTACTGCTAGGTCTTTAAAAAACCTTGCTTGGATCCTCTCTTAAGCCTTTGATCCACTGTTTCATCAAACCATGTAAGAGATTTAGTATGTGGGCCAAAAATGGTCAATAGTTCCTCTATAATGTGTTGGGGAGAAGCAACAACAACTGTGTATGTAGGGGAGCTTGGAGGTGTTGAAGCTCTCTTCAATATAAGCTTCCCTAGATGGGCCAAATTATTCTTGAATTTCTTATTATGCATGAGGAATGGGGCATGAACAAGTCTGGAAACCCATTATTCCTTCTCAATTATCTTGAAATCATATTTAGTGATAGTAAGATCATACTAGATTCTCTACAAGATAATCATGGACATGGTCACCCTACACATCCTTATAGATACTTCAGTATCATATTTTGTATTCATAAATACACTATCATTATCATAGGACTAATGTCCATAGTTGATTTTAACTTTTCTTTCATATTTTATAATATGTTATCTAAATTTTTTTATAGGGTCTTAGTGTTTGAAGGGTGTCAATTTAAACCCATAGTGGGTCCTAATAATTTCAATAAATTGGAGGTGTTCCCACCTCATGTATTGCATCTATCCAATACTAAGAGGGGTTGGATGGATAGTTTCTTGCTTGGCCCTCCTTAATTCATTATCAATGTTGTCATCAAATTAAACAATAATTTATTGCTTATATATTTTATCAAGAAAATCCTTGATAGGTACAAAGGGTGTGCCCTTGTTCATTCAATTCTAATTATGGTGCACTTAGGGTACAACCAATAATCACTTATGTTTCTAATGGTTTTATTCATAGGGCCAGAGAGCCTAAGTAGTTCTTACCATATATTGCTTGATACACCATGGGTTAGAAGGTATTAATTAGATTTTTCATGTTATTTCTAAATTTATGCACATTAATAACATTAAAGTCATCACTTATCATATTCTTGGTGTAGTCTAGAGATGGTTATCAAGGTTGCTCATAGGATGAATACATAGTTAGAGTCACCGAAACTAACATGTATGACATCATGTAGAATTTACTACTATCACTCTCAATTTCACCCTTGAGAAGGTTGTTCAAGCCTTCTTAATTTAGTTGATATCATGGAGACACCTCTAGACTATGGGTGTCCTAATCAATGAGGCAAATCTCTAGATAGGGCTAGCTCCCTTGATTTTAACACTTGTAACTACTACTAAACCTATTTATTTTAAGGTAAATGGAGACAAATGATTGAAAATAATTGAATGGGAGGTGATGTACCAAACTTATTACCACTACCACACATTTTTAGTTACATAATGAATTATAGGATTGACCTATCATGCACTAATCCTAAATTATTTCTATTACATCAATGTTTTGTAGATAGGTAAGTCATTAGAAGAATAAGAGTGAAAATAATTACCAATTATAATCCACACTTAACCATTTATGACAATATATACAAAATATAAGAGGGATATAGAGATGCATATAGGTAAAGGAGTGAGACACAAGCCATGGTAAACTAAATTATCACATAACAAGATTAATCACCCATACGTTTACACTAAACATAACCATAAGAGGAGAAAAAATAAATATTATACTCATTAGTATGATTAAAAAGGAGTAGGAATTCACCATACTCAAGCAAAGGATCCCTACAATTTCAAACAGGACAATAAATATAGGAGAAATGAGAGAGGAGGTAGAGAAAGAGCATTCAAAGAGCCCATAACAAGTGTCATTCACATAAATAAGTTAAAATTTCAAGTGGAAGAGGATAAAAATAGTATTATCATCCTCTTAAACATATATAGCCTTAGTTTGATCATGATATTATAGAGATTTAGTGTAGGATAGACTCCTCAACTCCTTGGATGACAAAGTACTCTCTCTTGAAATTGGCTTTTCCTTCTTAATTTTGGGAGTTACAAGTCCATATTTTAACACATACTCACTTGAAATAATTTAAAACTTGATATGCCATTCTTGGTTCTTCAATGTCTCTCCTATCTTGGTGAAGGTATAATTTTTAGTTTCAAACTTGAGAAGATGACACAGGGTATTAATTAACATTGTGTTTGTCTTAAGAGCCCTATCAGTATGAGAATATCAAACTACCTATAAATTGGGTCTTTAAAATCTACATAAATTATTTATAAATAATGTTTTTATGCCTTGGAGTGTCATATTATATCTGTAAGAGTGTGTGAAATTTATTACTTCCATTTATGACCTAAAAAAGACTGTAACTTTATTTACCCTATGCAAGTGAGGAACAATCATCATCTTGGCATGCTTTAGAGACCTGTAACCTATTATATCACCATATAATATTTTTAAGTGACTTGTGTAAATCAATAATAACTTTACATAGGATGTACAATTTTCTTTTACTTGGTTAAGAAGGCTTCACATAGTCAAAACCAAGAAAAATAACTAAAACATGTAGTTTTAAGCCTATTTGAACCCCTTTTGGCCTACACATGCCAAGATGATTGGCATAAAATGTGTTTAGGAGAGGTATAATTATCTATAAAATGTTTATAGGGTTTAATTAATTCATTATAGGCACTTAAGGGTACTTACACAGTTATTGGGTTCACCTAAGGGTTTTATGAGGGTTTAGAGTGTCTTATCTTGCTAAGGATTGTTCATAAATAGCAAATCCTAAAAAACTTAGATACTACCAAAAGGTTGAAATATTTTCACCTTATTAATTCCTCAAATATCCATTTAGGCCCATGCATATCCTCTTGTGAGTTCACATGTGAAAACTATGCCTTTTAGGGCTTGTGAAAACCATAAATGAAGGTCAAGAGGAGGTTTTTAGGGTTAAAAGTCTTTAGAATGCATTTTTTTTACTAAAAATTACTCTAATGGGTTTGAAAAAACCTATAATATGTATATTAATGATTTAATTTTTTTACTTATACTTTATCATGTCTTAAGAGTGACATTTTTGACTATAGGGTTTAAAAAGAAATTTAGGCTAGTTAGCCTTTTTACAACTTTCTTATGTTCTCTCACATTGAAAACTTGTGAATAGTTTCATGAAACATTTAAAAACCTATGTAAATGTCTATTTAACTCTCTAACATGAATCAATAACTTCATATAGTACAATAAGTGTTCATTTCCTTCATACAATCATCTACACCCTTCTCAGGACAAGCTTACCTTCAAGCATGAAGAAGATGAGAGCATGATAGTCTATGATAAAGTTGCATTATAAAATGGAAGTTTCATAATAAAATAGAAGTATTAAATAGATAAATTATATAATAAGGTTGAAAAATCAAGGTACATTCCAAGGTCAACCTTAAAATGTCCAACTATGACCATATTAGGGTCAATTCCATCTCATATATCCATATACCCTATATAGGTGCACTTAAAATACATTTCATTCTAGGAGGAAAATTTTGAAGTCATCTCTACATTATATTAGTGAATTGATATTTTTTTAAATCCTCATCAATATCTTGATCTCTACTAAAGGTCTTCCAACTCATGAAAACATAGTCCACACATAGTCAAACTCATGAAGCCAGTCTTGGAGAAGTTTATGAGTTTTGAGCATCTATAGGTAGAGTTAGGATCTAAAAATTGGTAAAAATGGTCATTAAAATATTATAAATATTTATATTCCATACTTAAGTCCGCATTATTATTGTAATTAGGCACTATTTTGTCATAGACTTCCTATAGTCATGGATAGTCATAAAAGAGGCAAAGAGACTCAAATTAAAGTTATAATGAGAAATAAATAAAAGTTTGGAATTAATAAAGAGGTTTTGGTATGATGATTTTAGTGGATTAATACTATATTTATGGATATGACATTCAATTTTTCAAGACATAATTCCCTTGAGGGCTAGCATATGCCAACAAGCCTGTATATTGTACTAGTAATGGTGTCATCCATGTGATAAGGGTAGTGTTTCAAGGCATAAGATATATATAGGAAGGGTAAGAGAGGAAGATTAAAAAAAATTTATGAGGATAATATCTAAGTTTATCACATGAAATTCACCAAATTAAAGACCAAGAGATATACAAACTGTGATTGTAAGAAATCTTACGCTAGTGAAATCAATGCATTCTAAGCATAAGGTGACATAGAGGCTTAGAACAAAGATTATTATCGCTATAAGAAGTTATGATATAGGTTTAAAACTCCATAAAAATGAAATTTAATGAGGATAATAAGACTTTTAGATATCTACCTTACATAAACACATAGGTAGGTAGAGCAAGCCTATAGACAACCACTTGAGGAGAAGAGCAAAGTTGAAGTTTGACCACTTGAAGATGAGAATACAGATTGGGTCAGGTAAGAAATAAGTTTCATGATGGTTTTTAATACTTCATATCCTATTACAATTAATTTAAACCTTTAAACTTATTTTTAGGCATTTCAGGCCTAAAGACAGTCTTAAGACCTATAGGCTCATATCACCAAGAGGATACTTGTAGACCTTTATAAGAAATATGACACCATAAAAAGGTGTAATGAGATGGTAAAAGTAATATAGGAGATATGAAAATAAGATAAAGATAAAAAAAGAGTCAATTTGGTCCTTGGGAACTAATTCAAACTACTACAATCAAGACACTCATTCGAACCACCTTTTTAAGAGCTCATATCTTTCACCACAGGAGGAGTTTGACCAAATGATGTTAGAATGATTTGAGGAACCATATAAAATTATAATACATGAGGGATTTATGTTTTTTGAGGGGTTGAGGTTTATGAACCATCACTATGACCATGAATAGGTCCAGAATGCATGTAAAACCCTATAAGTCAACTTCACTACATACTTATATTTGCACACCTTTTACATGGGAACCCAAACTTATTAATAAATTTGAAGGGTTATATGGAATAAATATATATGGTAATAAGTTCTAGTTTTTAGGTTCATACTTTATGAAGCATCGTTAAGAAGGATCACCTCCAAAACCATCCTAAACCCTCTTACCCACTAGTTTTGAGAAAAGTGAAGTTTCTTGGATATAAAAACCCATGAATCACATGATAAAAAATATAAATGTGAATTAAACTTAGAAAGGGTCATGAAAATGGTGTCATGATGTACATAAATATAAAAACATGGAAAAAAACATGATTTTTTGAGGAAAAAATGTAGAAAATAGAGGTACAAATCAGTTTAAGGGATGCCAATCAATGGAGAGTGAATATTGAGACTTGTTATACCTTATCAAGCCATAATATGCTTTAAAAAATGCCTAAAAATGCCTCTATGAGTTATTTTAAAATAGCTAATCTATAGGATTGAAGGACAAGTTGACCTAGTCAACTAGTTTGATCAAGTTTCATGTGTTTTTTCCTCAAGATGACCTATTTCATGATATAAAATTTTGATTCAAGCCTAATAATCACTCTTTTAAAGGTTATAAAAGTTTCATATAAGGTTTTTATTGACAAAATTTGACTTATAGTTAAATGAGGTCAACCCCTATCATTTTAAACTTTTTAAGAAGGTTTACATGCATCTTATGGGGTCTCATTTTATCCTAGATAACTTGCTTAACCATGTCTTAGTCTTGGTTGATGTTCTTTCCTCTTGAATTGGCCTATTCAACCATAGTCAAATTGGTCAAACCCTATTAAAACTTGGTCAAAAGGTCTATTTTGTGTAAATTTTTCCTAGCATGGTTTTTAGAATGTTTCAATGTGTTTACGAGTCATGAATTGTTCATTTCCTAAGTTTCATGTGCAAAAAGGGGTCTTTTGGCCACTTTCTAGATCATTAATGGACTTGTACGGAATTATAAAAGGAATTTTTTTTCAAAAATATCAGTTTAAACATGGGAGAGGTAAGAATAAGGTCATAATTAATCAGATAACATCTAAAGGTTAGTTACAATAAAAAAATATGAGTTTCTCCTTATTTTTAAGGGCTTTTGGGCACTTATACACCCCCCATGATCAGATATTTATCTAAAAACATGGATGGGGTGTATATTCACATCCCCACATAGATTTACATGTTTTAAATTCAAGGATAATTCAAAATGATGCATCTAAAACTCAATTTTCTTCATCTTTCTCTTGGCATACAAATGAATGTCAAGTTTAAATGCTGACTATGGGTCGTATAGTTTGAGTTGGAAGAAATGATATTAGGGGTGGATATTTATCTATGTCTAATTAATTTTTATGATATGAGTTTTTTTTTTGTGTCTCCTCCTTTATGAACAATTGTTAACAATCTAGGTAGCTTCTTATGCCTATTCAACCAAGAAGGGGTCTCTTTTTGAATCTATTTCAACTTTTCTTGCTTTGGATTGATGTGTTTGAGTGTTTTAGGTGTCTATAAATAATATTAAAGGATATTTACATGAATATACTTGTATTTTATAGTTCATTTGTTGATATATTACCTTCTAGGCTTGTTTCTTGCCCTAAAGATCAGAGTTACAGACTTGCTTGCAAATCTTCACCTCTAGCTACTTTCTACAAGTTTCCCATGTAAGAACAAGGGAATAGAGTATGGTTTCAAGGGTTATGATAATATATCATGATTTTTTAGTTTGGATACCTTCTCACCTTGCATAATTTCATCTTTCCATGCCTCTACCCATACATGTAATTCAATACTGTCACCTACAGGCTCTAATCCTTCTCCATGGAGGTATTCATGCATGATAGTCAAATTGATAGGATAATAAAGGTTTATATAAATTATTGGAAGTTATTTTTATGTTTTATACCTAGTGGTGAGCCCATGGAAGAAGGATGGATAGCTTCAAGAACACTAATTTGACTTTAGGGATTGAGTCCCTAAACACCTCAAATAGAGCTCCCAAGGGTCTTTTGGGTTTTCCTAAGATGAATCTATGTTTTATTTTGAGGAGTCATCATATGATAAAATTATAGTCCCATACATGGATAAAATTAATGCCAATTTTGAGCTTCAATGGGAAAAAATCATGTGTGCTTTGAGACCTTCCAAAATGGTAAAAAGGGCACTGAAAATAGGCAAACATATCTACATGATTTCCAAGGAAGGTTTGATGTTTACACCATAGGAGGAAGTCATAAGAATATTATTTCATGAATTAATAATTAAAAAAACTAAAAAAATAAACTTTAGGATTATTGATCATGAGAAAAGAAGTGATTGCATGAAATGACCTTTCTTGGCCATCCCCTATTCATACACATGGTACATAGGGCAGCGAGGGCAATATTTCAATGGGTGGCACAAAATATAGTATTGAAAGTTCCTAGGGAGGAATATAAATCCTAATATTAATATTATAGAGTTAAATACAATCCAATAAATCTACATACACTCCTAATCATGATGCAAATGCTCCATGAAACCTATAGGCCTTAACATGCATACACAACCAACCTATTTGGAAGTTGGTTTGAATTAGTAGTAAAAAAGGTTTTTAAAGCTCATGAAGCATGTAGTGGGTGAAATTATATGACATGATACCAAAAAATAAATTAAATTACTTATGCACACTTTGTGAGGTGAAAAAATCTCACCTTGAATACCTGCAACCAAGGTAAAATAAGCATCTACAATCATAGCTAAGAATTGGTAACAATCAAGAGCAAGGTGGTATTTTGAGGCATAATTAATGAATGAAAAAAATTAAATTATTTTAATTTAAGTATTATATTAAGTAAAAAAAAATTATTGCATACATTTGAGGTCAAAAACCTACATAGCAACCCATAAGTCTGTAGGTATGTCTCAGTCCTAACATTGAAAATGCCTAAATTTGAGGATGAAAGGTATATGAAGGTGCATAAATTGAGTTTGGAATAACAATATGGTTAGCTGATAAATTTAAAAATGTAAAAATTATGATATAATTTTCTCTTGTTTCACTAAATCATAAAGAAAACCCTTGTCTACTGTCTCAGTCCTGACAGGGCACTAGTTGGTAATGGCAAGGTGTCAAGTTTTGACCTCCTAGAGAGGTATGAAGGATTTCATGAATTTTGGATGGTCAAGTAACATAAATTTAAGGTAATTAAACTCATAATAACACAAAATATATATAAAAACACATTTTCACCTAAACAAAGTTGTCTTAGTCCATACAGTTGGACTAAAAGGACTTTGTTCTAAGGGGTAAGTGGTGATTCTCAATAGTAAATGGGATTTTTTAAGACTTAAAAAGTTTCATGAGCTTGGAATAAGGATGATAAAAAAGTTTAATTTTCATTTAGGAATGGGAATGGAATGGAAGGATCAGCTACATGGAGGTTTACACAAAAAAATATGCAAAAATAGGGTTGTTTGACCCCTTTTTTGGCAAGGTTGAGTTGGTTAGACCACCTAGACTTGGAATATAAACAAATAATTAGTTTAAAATGGTAATAAGGACTGTGTGGAGATCAAAAAAATTCAAATTTTACCATTGATCTGGCCTAATACCCTCTATTTTTTCTCAAAGGCAGGTCAGTCCTCTCATGCAAGAAGTTGGTAGTTTTTGGGAAAGGAGTTAGATAGTGAACTAGAGGTGATTATAATAAATTGGTGAGGTTTTAAAAGTTGGGGGAGATATGGGAGAACATGAGGAATTATATTATAAGGTTTTAATTCCAAGGATATGGTCTAGATAAGGATGTTTTTAGGTAGACCTAGTAGGAAATCATGAAAGCCCAACCCCTAATGATATGTCACTTCAAGTTAAAGCTTATCTAGGCACTCTAATGTTTTTTGTGATGACTACAGGGGAAAATATAATGTGTTCATGATATTGGAATTCATTTATGGTGAAAATTATCATCTTTTGGCTCAAAAAGTGCTAATAGGCCTATTGACATGGCATAGTCCTTGTTCTAAAATAGGGGTAACTTCCATTTTGGGGTCTTGTTAAACTATATAAAGGATTTAAACATGTTTTAAGTTAAAATTAAGATGTGAAGAAGCTTTTTTTATACTAATAAATTCCATAGGAAGTGACAACCAACTCTAGACATACTCATACCCTCATGAGAAGCATGAAAGCTACTCAAAGGTCAACTTTGCACACTCATATCTCTCACAAAAAATTTAATGGAACCCTGATCCAATTGGAGATGTTAGGAAGGGTCCTTAAGGAGGTATTAGTGTAATTTTTCAAAGGTTTCAATGTCTAACATTTATGAACAAAGGTTATGAGTCCAGGTCATTCAAAACCCTTGTAAAACCCTCATAAGGACATAATTGGAGAGATAGAGCATTTTGAGGATATAAATGCAAGGGCATAACCATGAAAACACATGGAAGTTATATAGGAATCTTATAGGATATCACACATGTGTTTTTTTGAATGAAATTATATAGAACATGGGAAAACCAGGCTTATTTTGGCCATTTTGAGTGGTGTGCAAGATAAAGGAGGAGTTAGCAGATAAAATAAAATTTGGAAGTAATATATAAAATTTAGATAAATCCAAAAATTAATTTCATCTCATGAATAAAAATATAAGTGTCTTAGCTAGACTCTCACTTTTAGTCAATCTAATGAGCCAAACTAGTGAACACTTGGGAAAGTGGTGAAAAGCAATTAGGGAAACCTTTTAAAGTTTTTTTTATTGAAACTAATGGTATGGGAGAATTTTAAAAGTTTAATTACCTATTTTTCATGCATTATTAATGAAAATTGAGGAGTTTTTAATTCCAAGTGGAGAAGGTGCATGGAAAAGAGCCTTTTAGAACTACCAGTGATGATTTTGCATGTCCACAAGAATAGGTATGGTCAGGGACCAACCCAATGCATGTAGAGGATTGTTTTTAACCACTATTTCTTAGACCAATAATCATACCTAACCATATTTATGGATAGGGGTAGTTTTGGAAGGCAACTCAGGTGGGCAATTTCTTATGCCAAAATGGTAGTTTTGTGCCACTTTTCACTATCTTTATGACTTGTTTTGGAAAAGTATACACTATGACATGGATTAAATAAACCCACATCTCTTACACATGAAAATTTAAATGATTCTCTCAGATGACATATGTCCAAGTGACTCTTGGACTTCCCTTCTCCCTACCTTCCTATTTCTTCTGTAAATTCTAGCCTTTTGTCTATTGTATGGATCTCTCTACTTGGGTATGGTGAAGCCATACCAAAATTTTGAATTTAAATAATAAATACAAGTGTTTTATCTTATTCAAATAATTCACTAAGTGTACATGATAGTTTTTGGTCTTATGCAAGTGTAAGTTCAATTACCTTCACATGTACCCTCCTTACTACTTTGTGATTTATAATCTCCTTTTACAAGTTAACAAGAAGTTTCAAAATAGATTGTAAGTGTAGTGAGTATGATACTCAATATAGTGTCTTATAATGCCTATTTCTTAGCTCCTCCTAGCCTATTCTATCTTTAAGACCCCATGTTGAAACATTGATGTGAGAGCGAAGATTGACATTAGATGTAATGTATATTGAACTTATCCTTAGTTCCAAGTACATGTAAAGGGTATGAGTTAAACAAAATCATTTGGTGTATCACCCCATAGACTAGATTTAATTTCATGGCATTTTAACTCTTTTCAACCCCCCAAAGTGTTATTAGTAAGAATATGAGCTTTAATGATGCATCAAGGAGAGCTAGCCCCTAATCTAGAGATCCACCCCCAATAGGGATACCCTTAGCCCTAGGGTGGTTCCATTATGCCACTTTAGTGAGGATAAGTTTATCCCATCTTCTCATTGGGTGAATTCAAGTGACAATAGTTTTCATGGCTATCAAGTACTAAGAGTTAGGATATTAGGCCTAATTGGCCTAGTAGACCTACTTGGTCAATCAATTGAAGTTGAAAATGGTGTTGAAAGCTATTGATGAGATAAAATGTGGATTTATCACACTCTATAATTGATATTTTAGTATTAATTAGTGTCATAACTAATATTCAAGTGTATTTTCCATACACTACTAGACCTAAGTGATAATCAATGCAAAGGAGGTCTAAAGAATGAGTTAATTGATCTTAAGTCCTAATCATGAGTTAAATGATCCTTGACTAGTAATTAATGTATGTTATAAGTCTTAATTCAAAAGTGAGTTTCTCTTAACTTAATTCATATGCCAAAAAATAACAAGGAATAGCTATATGCCTATGATGGCCCACCACCTTGTTTCTAATGCCAAATAGCTCATTCAAGAGCATTCAAGATCATCAAACATGGAGTGATGTCTTAAGGAATATTTATAATAAAGTTGTAATTGAAGTGTACTTAATTTAGTGATTTAATGATTCTTTCTAATCTCATCTATGCCATTCTCTTGGCGTATTCTCTTTTCATGTTCCATATATTTAGGCTTTTTAGCCTTGTTTTGGGATCCCTCTCTTAGGTGTGAGGAAAATATACCAAGATTAAGCTTTTTAAAACTCTTAAGATAATCTCAAAAGTCACTACCTCCTACTGACCCAATCCATTATCCATGGATTACAATTCCATCTCAATAAGAATTTTTTCTAATTATGCCCTAAGCTATAATATATTTAAAGCAAGAGGCCCCTAAACCCAAGTTTCCAACATGGAAATAATTGTAACAGTCAAGCATAAGCCCAAGTGTTGAATTCAAGAGCAAGCATGAGATCATTTAGCCTTGCTCCTCCCTCCTCAAAATCTTAAGGCCTTCATCTCAGGGAAGTATATTCAAGGATAAATGTAGTAGAGAGAGGAGCTGAAGGTGATTAAAGTTGATTAGCCCGATGAGCAGAATCAAGCATCCATGGCACACCTTTGGATTTATCTCATCTTCTTGAGTATTTTTAAGGGTCTCCCATGCCACTTTTTGAGAAGGAAACTCTCCTTTATGAGGAAATTGAAGAATATTTAGTTGAGGTGATAGGTGATGAGAAAGAGGTTTAATTTGAACATGAAGAAGACATCACCATTAAGACACTTGTTAGCAAGGATAGCCATGACTTAGCCTTTCACAATGCTAAATAAGATGAGTTGTAAGATGAGCTATGTTATCGCATAAAATTTACACCCATGTTGATTATAAAACTCACCATGTGAAAATATAATGATATAATGGGATCAAATATAAGTTGTAGGACCTTAACAAATTGAGGTGAACCTTTAGAGAAGGTCAAATTCTTTTCACTAAATTTGCTGTAATTGATAAACTACTAGCTCATGAAAAAATTATACTTGTTAGTGATATATCTTCTAAACTAGGGTTTTGACTATGAGAAAAGAGTTTTGGGAATGAAATTGCAAAAATGGAAATGGTGATTACACCAAATATTATAGTGGATTTTAATGCTTTCTTGAATGAACACAATAGAACAATAAATATATTGAAATTTATACAAGCACAAACTCATGCAAATGTGAAATTAAAGGCAATATTAGGTATTTTTCATACAAATGACAAGATTCTTTATTTTTAATCAAACAATATTTAAAAAGGGCAAAAAAATACCATAAATGCCATTTCATGACTAAAATAAGAATAAAAACATCCAAAAATATTTAAATAACCTTGCATACACAAATATTACACAGACAAGAAAGGCAAATCTTTAGTTTTTCTCAATCTCTAGGTTACAACATGTAGACAAGTTATTCAAAATGCAAAATAATCTCTCTAACAATAAAATAACAAATGGGATATGTTATAGTACCCATATTTATACAAAATATCTCATGGAAGATATGCAGTTAACAAAGAAATGCATGCCAAGTTGAAGAGCATGAAAAATATGGAATCTCTATGTAAATGGGGTGTGATCTTCAACTTTAGTGACATCCTTGGCAAGATAAACAAGTGGAAAAAGGACATGAAAGTGATAAGCATGATCCAAACTGATGGAGGCATAGAGGAGACTTATAAATCTTCATGCAATACCTTTGTCTTCTTTAGTTTAGCTAGAATGGCTTCTCCATGCAATGAGGTGCCAAAGTGAAACTCAAAATTTAGATCAAAAGATAGATTTAGATAACTTAAGTTACTTTTTGAAAAACCCTAACTTGTAATTTTCAATTGTGATTTTTACAACTTTCAAGTCACACAATTTTGGCAAAACTAGAAATGCATTTTACAATATGTGCTTTTTCAACTTAAGCAACTCAAACTTGTCAAAATGGAAAGTGTAATTTCCAAGTTTGCTTTTTACAACTTTCAACCTATCAAAAAGGAACATGGAAATTACTTATGGCTCTTTCTCAAAAAGAGATATCAAAATGATAGCTGCAATTTACAAGTAACAACTTTACAATATTTTTACAATAAGGAAAACACAATATATAAGAATGTTTTTGATAGAAAGAATTAATCTCCAACCAAAACATCTAAGGACTCCTTATCCTTGTTCACCTATGTTTTCTCAATATATGTATTAAAATTCTTGAAGATATCCAAGATTCTATCTTTATCAAGACCAAAAGAGTAGAGGTGGTTTATTTCCCATTCTACTATTGTATCATAGTGTTTCCTTTTTAAAGATCTATATTCTTGAGTCTATTTGCCCATTTGATCTAATGTATTGTGTTACTTGATAAAATGGTGGATTGAGCTCAATCTGAAGGTTTTATCTCTTGTTGATTCTCCTTCAACCACTTGTTTGTATTTATTCTAAACTTCCTACACTAAAAGGACCTGGTTTTGCTGATCTATTACTTAACATGACATTTTATTCAACAAATATTCAATGTCATATATCATATTAGTGGCCTTGTCATGTACAACCTTAGCTTTATTAGAACTCTTTGTTAGTATCCTTATTCTAAATTGAGTTGCTCTATCTAATTCATCTAACTCTACATAATTTCTTAGTATCTTTTTTTAAAGGAAGATTTCAATCTCAATTATATCCGTAACTATCAACTTTGGATAGAAAGGTTCAAACTTTCTATCTCTTCTTGATACTTGTTTGTTTTCTCTCTTAAAGTATCCTTTCTCTCCTTTAGAGTTGTATAGTGGTCCATTACTAATTCAATAAATTTGTTGCCTTTTGAGATGAGCTCTTTTGCCCAATCCTTGGAGGCCCTTCCCATGCTACCAATTTTTAAAATTGCATCAAGTGCATCTTAATGTGTGATATAAGTAATAGGTTGTGCTAGTTGAGCAATGGGTTTAGTGAACTTATTTAATGTAGTCATTAATTATTCAACCTTGTTATTCAATTCATCCTTAGTGACCTTGTCACTATCCATTTTTTCAAAAAGAAAATGAATGATGGATTAAACATCATGTTTTAATTCTTGTCTTGTAGGATGCCCAAGGTGAACTTTTGATACTTGGTAATCCCCCACCACTAGATCTTATCTTTTTTGTCTGGTGCAGGGACTATAATCTCTACATAATTTTTCCCTACTAAATCATACAATATCCTTGATATGGTTTTGGGATTTTTTTGATTTCTTATGTGCATTTATGAGGCCAAATTCTAATGTGTTTGGGGACACCATTTACTTACATTTCTTCCCCACTATCTATACTAACCAACTAAGAGTAGCATCTTGTTATGATAACACTGTTACTTACGAATCTATAGCTAAAGATGTTGCATTGGTGGGCATGGAAATAAGTGTTATATACTTTACTGATATTTCCATTGATTATTGGGTAGATGTATTTACAACCTCTTCCCCATTTATGGGTTGGGTGTCCACATTTGTATCAGTGACTTGCTCCATCTCTACCTCCTTTGAGGGGATTAGGGTTACTATGGAAGTGGAAGAGATGGGTACAATGGAAATGGATGTGTCTACTGGGGGTGTGGGAGAAGTGACACTAATGGAGGAGTAGGCACATGGATTTGGAATAGAAGAACCAGTGGGAGTGTAGAGTCTAAAACCATAAATGAATTAATAAAATTTAGGGGGACACTCAAGTTTGATGAAAAGGGGGAAATGAGGGAAGATGAGAATGAAATAATATTTATCCTAGGGGTTGGGATGGCTAACGGGATTGTAGTCAAGATGACTAAATCTATAGTTATATACTACTATGTAGTATTGGTGATTAATGAAGATGAGATGGAAGGGATTATGGAGGGAAGAATTAAAATATTGGGAGAGGGAGGAATTATGGAAGGGGGAAGTAGAAGGGAGACTTGAGTGTCCAATTAAATTTATTGGACTATCAAAAATGGACCTACTAACATATGTCAATTGGTAAGAATGGAGGGTCAAATCACTTAAGGTGAAAGAGTGGAGACAGGAGGAGGAAGAGGTTTTAAATCTAATGGAATGATAGAGATAAGTGGAGGGAGTATTATAGAGATGGTAGTAGATACTATGACTGAGATGGGAGTAGAAATAATTTTTACTTCAAGAGAAGCTATATCCTCAGAAGAAATCACTATTGGTTGATCTACTACTACTCTTTTATTGCTTAACTATCCTCTCTTGGCCTTTTACTTATATTTTCTCTTATGAGAGATTATCAGCTAATATCCTATTCTGAGAGTGCTCCACCACTGGAACCTTCTGTTGATGGTGGTACTCCCTTCTCCTTGAGTTCTAGTAGTTTTTCACTAATTCTCACTATTTATTTGGTCACTTTGACCCCTTTTTCCTTAGCTAGCTGATTTTTATATTTATTTCATTAGTGGTTCAATCCATTAATGAGAAATATTCAAGACTGGACCACCTTACTGATGGAAGGGGTAGAGCATAGATTTTATTCTCATAGTAAACCTTGTCTACTGGGGACTCATCATCGACCAAGTCCTTAGGACTGGTGCCATGTTGATGGCCTTGATCTGATCAAGGGTCATTCTAGAGTAGTCTTTCAATCTTACCTCTTATTCATCTTGCAAGTCATCTTAATAATCTTCATATTAGGGGACATGGGAATATGTTGAGATTCCTAGTGTACTAGTAATGTTTCCATTCACATCATTTAATGGTCATAATTCTAAATCCCTTAAGGTCATCTGGGTCACTTCATCCTCTAAACACTTGGATTTTGATAAAGAAGGGTATGTGTACCTCCTTATACTAATGGGGAAATAAATTCCTACCTTGTGTTTGCTAGATAACAACTTTTAAGTTTTAACTAGTTACCTCACAAGCTCCATCAAAGCCCATTTATCACTCACATAACTCAGAAGGGTCTAAGGACAACTAATAAATCCACTTAATTAGATGTATGAGTATGTGGGGAATTAGATGAAATAATATTCTCAATTGGTAATCTCTAAAGTGGCAGCATCATAGAATCTCTTATTATATAATTCCTTGTTGAACATAACTATGATGTAGTAGATGAATGCATCATTTATTATTCTAAAGTGTTGCCTACTAGCCTCAAGAGTGAGGTAAAGATAATAATTGAACACTTCATTTTCATGGTCAAATACTATGTTTAGTCCTGAGAAGTCTCTCCCCTTAGCTAATATATAAACTAGATGAGAAGTCATGTAGAACTTATTTATGTTATGGACTTCCGTCAACTTGTTTTGGATGAAGACAATGATTAGCTATGCCTAATGAATGTATTACTTATTTTGGTAGATTACCCACATATATTGGTATATATAATCTTAGAATTTATTCACATTAGGATTACCAGTGATCCTATATATTAGTATAATTAGATCACCCACCTCATTCTTAAAATCAATACTTTCCAATGTTTTAGGCAATCTAGTGGATGTAGACCTAGGGATCCTTAGCAATTATTTATTCATTACCCTTTGACATCTAGTGTTATTGTTTTGATAAAATTTCTTTGATGACTCTAGAGTTATATCTAGGTAAATATCAAATTTAGATATCAAGTACATAGAGTCTATGAAGTATAGGTATAGATTTAGAATAATTCCCCCTTTGTCATTTAATACCTCTCTCTTATCTTCATCATAATTCTTTGATAATGTAAGCACTAGCTCAAGGATTTGCACAGTTAGGGGGAAAGTTGTTGCTTGGGGCACTTTGTAGTCATAAAATCTTTAAAGCTAGTCATTTTTAAATTCAACATTTATTATCCAAAAATAACCTAAGTTAATGTGACCTAGGTTTGTGTATGTAATATCATTTGTATTAGATTCCAGACTGAGTGTAACACTAGGTCCTTTGGATTTAAACTTCATTTATTTCTTAGACATGGATTTTGGATAAACTATTGGGTAAAAACTAATTGTAGAGTTAGTAGGATTTGTAGGTGCAAAATCCAGGTGAAAGCTCTAATGAATATTGGAGTTGTAATTACATGTGAAAAGTTCATGGGGATATGGAGTTGTGATTCCAAGTATAAATCTCTGACAGAGATGGTAAATGTAAACTTCACTTGTAATCTCTAGTGGAAACTCCAATAGAGATTAGGATTGCTTTGTACACTCAAAAAATCCATAGGGATATAAATTTATAGTTTCAAGTTTAAATCCCATTGTGGATAGTCCATAGTCATAAATTTTCTAAATCCAATCATTTTTGAATTCAACATTTATTGTCTAAGAATCACTTAAGTTAATGTGACTTAGGTCTATGTATGTGTATACAATTGAAATTACATGATGTGCATGAATTAATCCTAGATCAAATAATATAGAGCACACCTATACTCTTGATTGGGGATACACTTGTTAAGAGAGAGCATGACCAATATGGGGATATGATAGACCCAATTAGGGGACCACTTATATCACTTGTCACAACACATCATAATAGAAAGGGTTCCAAAGATTACAGCTTAACATAATCACATAACACCCTAAAAGAGTCCTATGATTTAATGTTCACTTATGTAATAAACAAGAAAGTAAACTATTCTAATAACAAGAAAATTAAACTAATCTAGTGTACACCAAAGCTTGTGGCATAAAGTGGGGGTTAGAACAAAACAAATAAAAAATAACTAAACTAAACATGCATAGGAGACATTTAATCATGTCAATATATACTGAATCCTAATACATGGAAGAGAAAAATACATAATGAATTATCTATCTACTCTTATAAAGGAGAAATAAAGATAGGAATACTTACCTTTGAAGATGAACCTGTTGAGTCTGAACCTCTCCCTTGGCCAAGGTGCTTCATAAGAGATTGTTGTGGCTTGTAAGGATAACCAAGATAAATTAGATCTAGGCTACACAATCTACCTAGGTATCTAAAATACTTCTCCATAAGATAATATCAAATCTCCATAAGAAAGTATTGAACCATAAAGATTTATTCCTCAAGTAGAATGGTCAATAAGCAGATGTTTGTTAGCACTTCTTCACTTAATTCTTTGCTCTCTTTCAACTCTTATGAAATGGTGATAAATGACCTTGTATATATAATATTATCTTTCATAAAAACCATTTAGACATGTTAGTTTTACTAAATTGACCAGGTTGACCTAGTAAATTCTTGAGCAAACTCACTAGGTCTATGCTATGTTGATTGAGATGTAAACAAGTCAAAATAGAAAAGATGTCCCTAGAATACACTAGGTCGACCAGGTCAACCTAGTGTATTAAATAGGTAAAAAGGTAAATAAAGTAGGAAATGAAGGGATAAAGCATGATAATGATTGAAATGGATAAGAACAAGAAAAACAAGCCTGGGGTTCATGGTTTTAGGGAGCTCGTGTGTAGATAGCAAGTGATAAAAAGAACAACAATATTATGAAGCATCAATGGTCTGTGCACCCCTTTTTAGTACACCTCTTAAGGCATGCACTTAGAGATATTGAGACTCAATAGGTTCCTAAAAGATAAAAAGTGTTAGTAATCAATAAAAGTTTGAAATTATTATGTGTATACATATACCTCAGCTGAAGCTCATCACATGTCATGTAGGTACAACATGGGATGGTACTTTGGAGATAGAACATGATAATACATAATGTTAATGCTAAGTATGGTGTAGTAGGAAGTAAATAAGATAAATGAAAGGACTAGATTGAAAAGTAAATACATTTAAATTATATTAATGTTGTAGATAAAGAAGAAGACTATAAAGAAGTGAAGGCATCCAATGTAAATCACACTAGGTGAACATGTAGAAGTTAGTGCAAAAAATAGCCAAAAATCAATTTTTTTGGAAAATAGGCATATAGTGGTTAGATTGAGATTTTAGGAAAATTTGGAAAATTAGGATTGTTAAGTCAATTTTTTAGAATATTTAAGGAAAATGAATGACAAAAGGATGGAAAATAAATAACAAATGATAGAAAATAAATGACAAATGATGGCAAATGAATGATAAATGATAAGAAATAAATGACAAATGATTGGAAAAATAATGACAAATGATAGAAAAATACACTAAATCACATTATAAAATATGCAAAAAAGAAATGTAAAAAAAGGAATGTAGAACATACTAAATCATGTTGGGAAGTATGTAAAACATGAATGATAAATGAAATATCAATGTAAGAAAACTTGAACAAAGATATATAAGAAATTAAAAAGTGAGTGCATGTAAGATATGCATGAAAGAATCAAACATAAATAAAAATATGAAATCATTTTGAATGAAATGTAAGTCAAGATGTAAGACAAATATGATAAGGCATATATAAAGAAAAACATGTAATAATGGCAAAAGGGTTATAACTCAGCTGCCTGAAACACAAGGGTAGCACAATAATGGAAAATGGAAGAAAAGAGTGATCCATAGTTACTAAAACATGTTGTTTTACCTCTAAATATAGATAAAAATAAAACAAAGTAATGCTAGCATGTTTTTAAGAGATGAAGAAGAGAGAATAATATAAGAGGGAAAATAGATTTGAAATCACAATTTGTCTATCAAGGGGGTAAATGAAATGGGTGGAGGGGAGAATGAAGGAAAAATCAAGGAAAAATCAAGGTAGAAATAACTCTTTATCAAAGTCAAGAAACTCAAATTTGGTTTGTCAAAATAAGAAGACTGTCAACCTTAAGGACTATGAAGAACTTCTATTAGTTACACAAGTCTTGGGTAAATAAATGGAGTATATGGATCATCCCATGAAGGTTATATTAATGAAAAGTAAAATGTACCTACCTCCCCATGAAATGTTCCCTACTCTTCAGGACTCCTTACAAAGCCATTGGTCTACTGTGAAGATTGGGTACTTATGTAAGAAAGTAGGTAGCACCATAGTTTAAAAAAAAAAAAATTCCCCTATTCTAATCTACTGGCCTAACCCACCCCAAAGGACTTCAACTCTATGTGAAGCCAACTATGGAGTTTGAGATTCAATTGGAGATAAGAGATGTGCTTGTAATCATGTCTTTTAGTGTGAATTTGATTTTTGATATTTGTATGTTGCCTTTTAGATATCATTACATTTTGGTTTAAATAATTTGGATTTTAACTTTCTTGATGATGGTTTTTTAAAGATTTATCCTCCATATGGATTTAGAAAACCAAACATGGGTGCTAAAGATGACTTTCATTTAAAAACTTGGGACAAGGTTGTTAAGAGAGAGAAATTCAAATAATATGGGGTCTAAGAGTCTCGTAAATCTAGGTGAAATAGAAGTGCTATCTTGACTTTGACCTTGTTTTATCTAATGTGGAGATGAAAGAAAGGGGAAATCAAGAGGAGATGACATATGGAAAAATTTTAATTGCTTCAAATAATAAAAATGTGATAAAGGGAAAAAAGAGGGATACAGAGATAGAAAAGTGTGATTCCTTATCATGAGAAAGAGGGAAATGGGGGAAAACATGATAACATAGATTATTATGCAAATTCCATCTAAAATAAGAAGCAAAAGCTAATACATAATAACAAGGATAAAAAAGAACATAAAAAGAATGGTAAATTTATGAGGAGGGTCAGGTCCTATCCATGGTCTTACAAAGAAAATCATAAAATATAAACCCATGAGGGTGATAATAAGCAAGAGAAAAACAACTAAGGGAGCCTTTTGACAAAGTAACTCACAAAAGAAAAACCCAAAGGATGCTGAAAAAACATTGGTAAACAAAAAAATGAGAAAAATAAGTAAAAGATGGTAATTTTGTGAGGAGGGCCGAGTCGTATCCATGGTCTTACCTTAAAACTCATAAAAGAGAAACCAATGATGGTGCCAAAAGAGAAATCTCAAAAAAAAAAAAAAAAAAAGACTATGGTACATCAAGAGGTAAATGATAAAGAAAGGGGAAAAAATGATCATAAACTTAACAAGGTAAAGAATGACATAAAAAATACAAAGAATAAAAGAGATATATACAAAAATGGAAACAAATGCCAAATGTGATGTATAAGAAAGACAAAAGAACATAAAGGAAAATGATGATGCTTATGAAGGTGAAAAAGAAGAAAAATGCATAAAAACAAAGAAACATGAGACAAAAAAAAAAAGTAAAATCTATGCTAACATGTATATCAGAGATGAGCATGTGAAAGATAAGTCTATAAGTCTCAAATGGTTTCTTGTAGATGGATGTGTTTGTTATTATGCATTGGAGATGAAGAGTGGGCATCTCAAGATACCCCAAAGGGTAAGTGGATGTAGGGATGGGCATCACAAGATGCCCCAAAGTCTGAAGGGACATGTGGATGGGCATCGTAAGATGCCCCAAAGTGTGAGTTGGAATGAGGTGATATTGAACCATTAGAATGATTTGCATTGGATTGATAGGTAAATTTATAAATAGGTAAATGTGTTAGTTTGTTATATTTTAAGGAGGTTTAATGTGACATATGATGTGTAGGAGAGGTATGAGGAGATAAAGGAGGAAAATATATGATATGCTTTAGAGTAGGCATTTAAACTAGGTATTCTTTGGTTCATGTGGCTTAAGAGGTTGAAGTTCAATGGATGCCTTAACATGTTTAAATTTGTTTATGTTAGATATCCTTTCCTAATTAGTGTAGGAAGAAAGATAAATTATTGTTTGAATAAAATTAGTAGATGAGGTGTGTTCATTAGGTAGTTGATATTGATTTGATTATGGTTCTTGAGATTCAATTTGAGAAGCTTGAAGATAATATTTATATCGTTATTTAATGAGAGTATCAAGACTTAAATGTGGACCAAGCATGGAAGAAATAAGAAATTGGTGAAAATCATGATAAGACTCATTATAATGACCTATAGTAGCATGCCACCAACAAAATTAATATAGATTTTACCATTTTGGAGGAGGTTCAGAAGGATCAAAGATCATGGGTTTAGATGGTGGAAATTTGTCTTTAAGTTGTTCTAGACTCAAGGGAGGGTGGGTTGGGTTAAAATTTGTTGAATTGGATGCTTCAATGTGAGATTTGGGAGACTTATATGAATCAATGGTATGAGAAGAAGATAGAAAGATGATTTAGTATTTGCTTGAGGTGTTTCAAATTCATTCATAATAAAGTCTTGTCTTTTTGTTGGGTTTAAGGCTTCTTCTAAATTTTTTGGTGAAAAGATTAAAAATTTATATTGAAGAGGAGATTTAAGAGTAGTGACAAATGGTTTTATAAGAGTGTCATCATTCATGTTATGATCCACTTTATGAGCAAGATACTTCATCACTTGATGAAAGTATGAGTTGATTCATTAGGATGTTGTTTGGCATTGATGAAATATCTAAGGTAATTTTCAAGAAGGTCATCATGTTAGAATTCCTTCACTAGAGCATTGACTAAATCCTCTAGTTATGAGATATAATGTCTAGGAAGCTAGTTGTACCATTCAAGTGCATCACCAATAGAGGTTTTGGCTAAGAGCTTGGTGGTAGAAAAGGTGTTAGTTTGGATCCATTCCTTATAGAGATTACCAAAAGACTTAAGAAAGATAGTAGGGTCCTTAGTCCCATTATATGTGATAGTTGGATAAATGTTTCCAATATCTATGGATGCAATGAATGGGGCTAAAGGTTCATTTTGAATATGATGAAGCATTTTGTTATTCATTGGAGGTTGAGGGATGATATTCCCATTACCATCTATAAGAGGAGGAAGGACAAATTTATGATTTGGTTGAGACATGATTACTTGAGGTGGTTGACTCATCATTCTTCATAAATGTTGTTGCATGTTCATCATTTGAGATTGATTGGTTGTTTTCATATGTTTATTTGTTGAATGACTTGGGCAAGAAGTTGAGTTGTATCAATAGGTGGATTGATAGGAAGAGGATTGTTAGTGTTTGTGAGAGGAGGATTATTTGTAGGTAGAGGATTCCAAAAATTGGTATTGATTGTCTTAAGTATGGTAGAAGAAGAAGGAAGCTTCATCAAGGTACCATTCTTGTGAAGAGTGCAAATAATATTATCATCAAGGTTTTTGAATATTTGGGAACCATATAGATTATAAATTTGAGTAGTATTATTTGGTGAAGGACTCCCAAAATTGGTATTGGGAGGAGGATTATGACAAAGGATCTCAACTACATTGCATTGTGTAGTGAGTGGTTTAGACTTAGGGGATGGGGAAGGAAGAAATTGGATAGTTTCATCAAAAGTAATGAAGTAAGTGAGGTTACTATCTAAGTCCTTAATAATATAATGTTATTGACTAAGGGAAGGATGAAAAATGTCATCATGATGGAACAAGACTAGATAACCACACAAGGAGAATAGGAAATGATAGAAAATAGTACATGGTCGATTAGGTTGACTTAGCATAAAAATAGGGACTGAAAAACTATAATCAACCAGGTTAACCTAGTATAGTGAACAAAGATTGGTGAAAAAAACAAAAGGGCTAAAAATAGTACTATGTTGACCAATTTTACTTAGTACAGTGGACTAAGGCTGCAAAAAATACTAGGTCAATAGGGTCGACCTAGTACAACAAATAGGGGCTGATTTTTTATTTTCCCTATATATTTAGTTCTACTTATCCATTTCATAAACCATAAAATTCATTGGATTTGTGATGATTTAGGGAAGATTATAAAGCTGATAGAAAATTATAAAATAACATAGAAATAGGTTGACCAAGTTGACTTAGTTGATTGTGATGGAGTAGTTTTAAAGACTACAAACTATGAAAGGAAAGTACATAATAGAAAGATATAGAGAAAATAAAAACTAACCTAAATGGTTTAGAGATAGAAATGAAGGAGATTGCTGATCTAAAACCTTAGAGAAATATATCAAAAATATACAAACTAGGTCAAGTTGATCAACCAAGTAATACAGAAGCTTGTTGAAAAAATGCTAAAAATGCACTAGGTCGACTTGGTCGATCGAGTAGGTTGAACTAGAAGTCTAAAAATGTACTAGGTCGAGCTAATTGACATAGTAGTCTAGAAACCTAAAAAACTATGCACAGAGATAAATATCTAGGTTGATAAAATCAATTTAGTATGTCAAAATATATGATAAAAAAGAATGAAATAAGTGAAATAAAAAGTGAACAAATTCTATAAGGGTTTTATTCATGTTAGGTTCAACAGAATGTATGCAATAAAAATTTCATGATGTGCATGAGTTAATCTTGGATCGAATAAGATAGATCACACTTACACTTTTGATTGGGGATTCACTTGTTAAGTAGGAGCATGACCAATATGGGGATCTGTTAGACCTGATTAGGGGATCACTTATATCACTTGTCACAACACATCATGCTATGAAGGGTTCTAAAGATTAAAATCTAACATAATTACACAACAACCTTAAAAGAGTCCTATGATTTGATGTTTAATTATGTAATAAATAAGAAAGTAAACTATTCTAATAACAATAAAAGTAAACTAATCTAGTGCACACTAAAGCTTGTAGCAGAATGTGGGGGTTAAAACAAAACAAATAAACAATAACTAAAATAAACATTCATAGGAAAAATATTCCAACATAAATGTATATGAAATCCTAATACATGGAAGAGAATAATACATACTACATTATCTATCTAATCTTATAAAAGATAAATAAAGTTAGGAATATGTACCTTTGAATATGAACCTGCTGAGTCTCAAACTCTCCCTTAGCCAAGGTGATTTGCAAGAGATTGTTGTGGCTTGTAAGAATAACCAATAAAAATAAGATCTAGGATATATAGCCTACCTAAGTATCCAAAATACTTCTTCATAAGACAATATCAGAGATCCAAAATAAAGTATTGAACCTTAAAGCTTTATTCCTCAAGTAAAATGGTCAATAAGCAGATGTTTGTTATCACTTCTTCACTCTCTTTCAAATATTATGAAATGGTGGTAAATGACATTGTATATATAGTATTATCTTGCCTAAAAACCATTTAGACATGTTAGATGTATTAGGTCAGTCAGGTTAACCTAGTACATTTTTAGGCAAACTCACTAGGTCTATACTAGGTTGGTCAGGATGTAAACAAGTCAAAATATCAAAGATGTCCCCAGAATACACTAGGTCAATTAGGTCAACCTAGTTTATTAAAAATTAAAAAGGTAAATAAGGCAAGAAATGAAGGGATAAAGCATGATAATTATTGGAATAGATAGGAAAGAGAAGAACAAGCCTAGGGATCATGGTTTTAGGGAGCTAGTGTGTAGATAGAAAGTGGTAAAAGGAATAATAATCTTATGAAGCATCGATGGTCTACCCACCCCTTTCCTAGTGTAACCCTTAAGGCATACACTTAGAGAGATTGAGACTTGATAGGTTCTTGTAAGATATAAAGTGTTAGTAATCAATAAAAGTTTGAAAATATTATTTGTATACAGTATGTAATATCATTTGTATTAGATTCCAAACTGAGTGTAACACTAGGTCCTTTGGATTTAAACTTCATATCTTTCCTAGTCATGGATTCTAGATAAATTGTTGGGTGAAAACCAATTACAAAGTTATCAAGATTTGTAGGTGAAATCTCTAGTGAAGATTGGAGTTATAATTACATGTGAAAAGTCAATGGGGATATAGAGTTGCAATTATAGGTATAAATATCTGATAGATATGGTAGATATAAACTACACTTGTAATCTCCAGTGGAAACTCCAATAGAGATTAGGATTTCTCTATGCACTCAAAAAATACATGGGGATATAAAGTTTCAAGTTTTAGAGTTGCTTTAGCAAGTGGAAAGGTCTATGAGGACTATTTAGGGAATAAGGGACTATTTGGCTGGGGAGGGGATATTTATAGAATATATGTTTGGTTATACAAATTTTGGTGAAACCGTAAGTTTCTAAATGATGAGAAAAAGCTTTAAGAACAACTCTTCAATAAAATGAATAGATATATAACCCTTTTTTCACACCACTAGATCAACTAAGAAACCATATTGACACTAAAATAAGGAAAAACCCCTAAAACTACAACTAGATCCACAATAGAGCACAAGAAAAATGAAAATAACTAAAACAAGCTCAATTGTAAGAAAATATGGCTTGAAAATGCAAAAGGTCAATAGGAATGCCATATAGGGGGCAATGGCATCATGACTCAAAGTTCATGGTAGCGTGTATGGAGAGAAAACATGGATTTATGGTTCAAGGTCACTAGCAGGTTCAAAGTTCAAGGTGTTGAGATCCAAAATTTAAAGTAGCAAAATTAAATAATAAATTACAAAAGTCCTTAATTATATTTATATAACCACTAAAATAAATGCCCTAAGTTTGGTGGTTAGTGAAAGGCATGGAAATATGGACTCTAGGAGTAACTTTGTAATTTACATTTTGACCTCTAGATTTTATGAGATGGTTTGACTCTTTTAAAAATGGGAAGGTAAAACTTGAGCAACTTTACAAGTTGTAATTTGTAATTGGAGTTTCAAATTTTGTAGGAAGGGTGGTTGGTAGGAATCAGAACTTGAATTGAAATTTTTAAATTTTCAAGTTATAAATTATAACTAAAGTTACAATTTTTAGTTGGACTACTATGTAGGGAGCAAAGGTTGGAAAACAACTTGTAAGTTTACAAATTACAAATTGTAAATTGCAAATTGCATTCCAATCTCTAGTTTCTATAGGGTATGTGGTTTATGAGAAGAGTAACTTCATTTTTAATTTATAACTTTGCAAGTTAAAAATTGTAAGTGGGGTTTTGGTTTCCAAGAGGCATGAGTTATGTGGGAAGTGGAAGTTGGGAAGTAATTTTCAAGTTTGCAAGTTACAAATTACAATCTAATCTTTAGTTTTTTTCCAGCTTGGTGTTTAGTGGGAAGTGGAGGTCTAGATGCAATTTATAAGTTTGAAAGTTGTAAATTATACCTATATCTTTAATTTTCCTTGGGATAATATATAACAAGAAGTGAAAGTTAGGAATCAATTTATAAATTTGCAAGTTGAAAATTATAGTCCAATCTCCAATTTTTACTGGTTTAGGGAAATGAGTGTTCTAAGTCATTTTAAGGCATTTTGACAAAGAAATAATGGGGTATCCCTTAGGTTACTTGACCTTTTACCATTTTTAGGACAAAGATATCAAAAATTTTAGTGACCTCTATAGGGTGATTTCCTACTAATTAGTTTCTTTCTAGTAGCTGTCTAGTTCATTGGGTATGGAGTCATATTAAGCTTAACACACTTTGATTGGTGAAGAAAAAATTTGGATTTGCCTAAACAAGAATAAAATAGGGAAAAATAGAATAAACAAAGGAAATAAAAACTCCTAATGAATTGAATTGTGTGAAAACACTTATTTGGAAAACATAACTAACCCAAATATATACAAAATTTATTTTTTGGAATGAATTCCAACCTGAAAAGCAAGCTTTCAAGTATATCCCAAAAGCAAGATTTAAGGTATATCCCATTGATTGGGATAGGTAGTTATGATCCATCAAGCTTGGATAGTTGGAATTCATTAGCTCCTTTGCACTGAGTTATAATATATGGACTGCTCCATATTGCATCAAACTTGGTGTGCTTTCCTGGTTTAGCTTTATCTGCATTCCATTTGAGAACCATGTATCCTTCATTGAAGATCATATTAGATGATTTTTTGTTGAAATTACTCTTTTTTTGAGCTTGATTTTCTTCTAAAAATTTCATTGAATGGTTTTTGACTTCTTCTAGTTCCATGAATTCCACCAATCTTATTGTCATTTCATCATTGTCAAGCAAATCCAATTGATGATTGAGTTCTAGAGATGGTAACTCAATTGATAGTGGGACTCTGGATTTTATTCCATATACCAACATAAATGGAAGGTTTCCAATGGCTCTCTTAGGGGTAATCCTATTATCCCACAATGTTGATTTTAATTTTGTGTGCCATGTCTTTTGGTTGTCCTCCATTATCCTTTTGATAATTCTTACAAGATTCTTATTGGTAGACTCAGCCAAGCCATTACCCTATAGTTAATAATTGGAAGAAGTAATTAGGTATACATTGTAATTTAAATAATATTTACTCACATGAGTGCCCATAAAAGTGTTAGCATTGTCGAAGATAATGGTGTGAGGAACACTAAACCTTCAGACTATGTCATCCATGAATTCTAGGATAGATGCCTCTATGGCATCTTTAAGTGTAATTACTTTAGTCCATATTATGAAATAGTCCATTTCTGTAAGGACCCATTTATGGCCTTCACTCGATGGTGGATTGATTGTAATAATGAAATCCAATCCCCATTGAGAAAATGGTTGGTCATCTTGAATTGGTCTGAGAGGGAAAGCTGCTAATCTTTGCTTGCCTATGAAGTAAGCACACTTATTGAAGTTCCTTACCCATGGATGGGAATATTTGAATAGTTTAGGTCAATAATATCCCCCTCTTATTATTTTAATGGCCATGGTTCTTGCAAAGAAGTGTCCACATGATGGACCATCATGAATCTTCAAGCACCTTGGGGATTTGATTGTGCTTGATACATCTTAGCATGACTCTATTCATAGATTTTATAAACAATATTCCATCAATAAGAACATAAGGAATGGATTGAAGTCTGTAATACATTTTTTTAGAATATTGAAAATCACATGGGTATTTTTTAGTCTACAGGAAGATGGTTATGCCATAGATCCAACTATTGAAAAGAGGTGGATTGGCTAGCTAAGATGCACTTTGAGCATATACTACTTTAGATACTTTTTCATCAGTCTTGATATCAAAATCTAGCTATTCATGTAAGCCCTTTCCTCTTACAAGTTTTGTGATTTTGATGTCTACATCATATTCCATGACCTTTATGATCCATCCTTCTCTTTTTAATTTATTTCTTGGCTTATAAGGAACTCTTTGACACTTTGGTGACTAACCATTAGATGAATTTTATTGTTAGAGAGCATTTGTCTAAACTTTTTTAGAGCTTTAATTACATTATATACTTGTTTCTCTATGATAATGTACTTTTCTTCATAGTCATTCAAGGATTGATTGAAAAAAGATATTGGCTATTCCAATTTTTCTTTATTCCATTGGATTAGAATAGCTGAGATGTTACATTCCCCTCCAAAGTTATAGAGAATGAAATCTTTCTCATAGTTGGGGTTGACTAGGGTATGAGCCTGAGAAATAGCCTACTTGATGACTTCAAAGCTATTTTTTCCTTTCTATGTCTAGCTAAAAATGATACCCTTCCTAATTATTGCAGTAAGGGGCTTGGCCATAGAGGAAAAGTTTAGAACAAATCTTCTTATGAAGTTAATTTTTTGAGGAAACTCTGTAATCCCTTCTTATGGCTCAATAGTGCTAATGCAGATATACCACTTATTCTATTTGGGTATATTACAAGACCCTCTTTTTAAATAATGTGTCCTGGTAGTTTCCCTTTATGAACTACAAATATGCACTTTTTTAGATTGAGGGAAACTTCAAATTCTCTAAACCTTTCAATAAATTTCCTAAGGTGATCTAGGTGTGCATCAACATGATTTGAGTAAATAGTGATGTCATCTAGGTATAATAGGATCATCTAATTTATGAAACCTCTTAAATCCTTATCCATGGATCTTTGGAATGTAGCACCAACATTAGTAAAAACAAATGGCATATTTTTATATGCATACATGCCCCATTTTATAGTGAAAACAATCTTGAAATGGTCTGATTCTTACACTAGGGTTTGGTTATATCCATAATAATCATCTAGAAGAGAAAAACTTTTAGATCCTAATATAACTTGAAGAATTTATTCCATGGATAGAAGGGGATAATGATCCTTTAGGGATGCTTTGTTTAGATCCCTAAAATTTACACAAATCCTGATTTCACCATTCTTTTTCCTTACAGGGACCAAATTAGCAACCCACGATGAATGTTTGATTGGGAAGATGATGTTAGCCTCTATCAATTTGGATAGATCACTCTTCATCAAGAGTTTTATTTTTGGATTAATTAGTCTCTGCTTCTATCTAATAGGCTTGGTATTTGGGTCAATATCTATTGTATGTTGGGCTAAGTTGGGGTTAAACCCCTTTAGATCTTGATAAATCCAATCAAAGTTATCATCAAACTCTTGACACAACTCAATAAAATCTTGTTTTTTAGAATCATTACATACCTTTCCAATCTTCATTGTTTTGCCCTCTGAAATGACTACTGGATCATAGTCTTCTTCATTAACATTGATATTTTTCTTTTCACTTTTTAGCTGATAATCTAAATTGAAGATACTCTTTAAAGTGACAAGGCCCATGGGTAATTTTTTCATCTTCAACTAAATGATCTGATCTCCATATTGATCTTAAAGTCTTGAATGGTTCCTATGGGAAAATTTAGCTTCTTCTCTCAAAAAATTAATAATTTGCTGATCACTATTGAAGACGTACCAATTGGTTATGTTATTAGGAATATATGGCCTTACTATCAACTTCACATGTTAGGTATTTTTATTTTTTAATTCTTTAGGTAGGTTATACTGGGATCTTATCAAGGCCATATGATCAACATCTTTGTTCTGTGCTCTTGGTAATGCTTGAATGTTTAAAGTGGTAAAGTCTTCTAATAGATTTTAAACCCTGTGTTTGTAAGATCTCAATAAATTATTCTTGTTGTACTTCTAGATCTTACTTGGTGAATAATAAACTCACTATCACCAAATATTTTTAGGGATTTTATCCCTCTTTCCTTAGCCAATTGTAGACCTCAAATCAAAGCTTCATATTCAACTATATTATTTTTGAAGCTGAACTAAAGTTTAAAAGAATAGTAATAGCTCTCCTTTTATGGAGATATCAAGACAATACCTACATTTACACCATTCCTAATTCTTGAACCATCAAATAATAGTTGAAACATTCATTGAAGATCTTTATCTAGTTTTACAAGATTCAAGATGATTGCATCATTTTCATGAATGTAGTATGTACCTAACATGATTTCCTATACATAATCATAAGGATTGATTTGGATAACTAATTCCCATTCATCCATATGAGTATTAAGAATCTCTTCTATAAGTTTTGCAACCTCATGATTAATCTCCTCTTCTTGGTCTTATGATGTGTAGTTTATGTCTGCAAGGATAGGAGTGTATGGCTCAATATGGGATTTAGTGATTGGATCAATTATTATTATTACTCTTGTTCCATATATAGTCCTAAGTAACATGTGAGACTAGTCTAGATAGATATTCTACCCATTTTTGTATTGAAGTCTCATGAAAGACAAATGGAAAAATAAGGGGGGAGATTAATAATTGAGATATCTTGGGAAATTAAAAAAACTTGGGCATGCATGGATATTAAGGTTTATACATTTTATTATCCCTACTATTTGAATAATATTCCTATCCAATTGAAACACACCTTTCAAGATAGGTGTATAATTGATACCAAGAGCATCAACTATGTTTTTGGGCATGATAGAACTACTAGCCCCTGAATATACCATGAAATTATGAATGAGATGCTTCCCTACTATAAGTGAAATATAGAAAGGGGCAGGTTTACCATTCTTGATCACTTTAGTGTTAGTTTTTGGCTAACATAAATTAATTGTAGCATTAGGTCCCTTGGCTGGAACCTTGTCCACTATCTGGAAGTTTTTCAAAGTTTCATGTAGCAAATCTCTTTGCACTAGAATGGATAGTGCTTCCCACAAAGTGACTTTCAAATTGGTCTTATTCATATATTCCAAAATATTGAAAGGAATGATACCAACCTTCAATGGTGCATTTGTGGGATCTATGTCTTCTTTTATGAGATTTAGAGTCATCACTTTTAATTTTGACTGGCTCATGGGCACAAAGGGTGGGCTCTATACTATGTTGTTGTTTGTAGGTTCTTGAACAAATTTAGAAGTTGTGGATTATTCTAAATTGAGGGGTTAATCACTTTTTATTTCTCTTTTATTTAAATGTGTATTGGATACCACCAACCCTCCACCATTGAATAAAGCCTCCTGATTTACACCATAAAAGTCCTCTTCTTTCTAGTTTAAAAGAGTAATCTTGCCCTAAGTAGTTTCTTATGTATCTACTATTGAAAAGTGGATTCTTCTTGCTATCCTTGTGTATTTGATATGCCTTGTACTATCAATGCTTGATTGATGACACCAATAGGATAAGTATTCTAGTTATGTGGTTGAGCACAAGGATAACACCACTCATACTCCTTAGCCAAGTTGTTCTGAATAGTTATAATATCTTTGAAAGTACCTGGTGTAGGTAGAGCATGAATATTTGAAGGTTTTACTTGCATATTTTGACTTTATGGCTGTGAATTACCTTGGTATCGCTACCTATCGGGTTGGTATGCTTGATTATCTTGGTAAAAGGCCTATAGTTCTAGGATTGCTACCTCTTCATTGTTACTAACTCACCATTTAAGCTCTTAAGCAATGAATTAACCTCATATAAATCATCCGTAGGAGTAGGAGTTAAAGTTAGTGTTTTGCTCATCGTGGGAATTAAAGTAATTGTAGGTTGTGTAAGAGGTATTTATAGGAATAAATGTATTGGTGGCCTTGGGGTAATTTTTTTACTTGAATTAGATAATTTTTTTCCCTTATTGTAATTTTATAGGCATTGGGAAATGTGGTACCACCCATTAACTGAATCATAATAGCTATATCACTATTAAAAGATCTTAAGTAATATATGAAAGAATTATTTGGGGTTGGATTAACCAATACTAGAATTCTATTCCATGTTATTTGAAATCAAAAATTGAAATCAATCATGAGTTCATGATGAGTCCATTGAATAAAAATTAATTATTCAACCAAGGAGAGGTGGTGACTCTTATCTTCAAATTGAGTGAATAGTCAAGTACCTAAGTCATCCCAAATATAGATGGAATTGGGAGTAAGACTTTGTACCATTCCAAGGATTTAACCTTGAAAGAAGAGAATAGAGTTCGTTTGCAGTATTATCTTGTACCACATTGTGGAATAAACAAAGATTAGCAATGTCTTGCATATATTCCATAGGAGTGGTGTAATTTTCACCAATAAAATATAGAAGGCTTTTTAAAGCTGAGATAGGTATATCATCATAATGGGCCAACTAGAGTGGGTTGCCTCCATTGAAGGATAAGAAAATTTGATTTCTCACAGCCATAATGGGAAGTATAAAACTACTAGGAATATTTGAAGGAGATGTAAATAAATTTATAGGATATACTCTAGTGTAAGGAACAACTAATCTTGATCTCTTCTTATACAAAAATGACATTCCAAAAAATCAGCTTTCTTACCTTTAGTAGATGATATTGTTTATTTTTTGGCATACATAAACCTTGAATTTTTACAACCATAAGCTAGTAGAGTCACTAGGTGCTTTTAGAATGTCTATGGGGATTGTAAAATGCTTGCTAAGATTAGAATCAATATCTTTAGTAATAATTTTAAGGTCCCATTGGGCGTGCCAAAAACTATTATCATATAGATTTTACACCTATCTTGATTGTAGAACTCATCATGAAAAAATCAAATGATATAATGGGATAACCTCCAAGCTGTAGGACCTTAGAGAATTGAGGTGGAACTCTAGAGAAGGCTGACTTCCTTTCACTAAATTCTATGCAACTGATAAACTACCAACTCATCTAAGAATTATGTTTCTTAGTGATCTTGTTTCTAAACTAGGGTTTTGACTATGAAAAAAGAGTTTTGGGAATGAAATTGAAAAACTAAAAATGGTGATTGCACAAAATATTTGTAGTGGATTTTAACCTATCAAAAAGGAACATGGAAATTACATATGGCTCTTTCTCAAAAAGAGCTGTCAAAATGATAGCTATAATTTAAAAGTTACAACTTTACAATATTTTTACATGGAAAATACAATATATAAGAATGTTTTTGGGTTTAAATAATTAATCTACAACCAAAAAATTTGAGGACTCATCCTTCTTTGCCTATGTTTTCTCAATATATGCATCAAAATTATTGAATATCTCCAAGATTCTATCTTCATCAGGACCAAAAGAGTAGAGGTGGATTATTTCACATTCTATTATTGTATCAGAGAGTTACCTTCTAAACGATCTATATTATTATGTCTCTTTTCAAATTTTATCCAAGGTATTGTGGTACTTGATAAAAATGGTGGATAGATCTCAAGTTGAAGGTTGTATATCTTGTTGATTTTCCTTCAACCACTTGTTTGAATTTATTCTAAACTTCTTACACTAAAAGGACCTATTTTTACTGATATGTTGCTTGACATGGAATTTTATTTATCAAATCCTCAATGTCATTTATCATATCAATAGCCTTGTCATGTTCATCCTTGTCTTTATTGGCACTCTCTATTAGCATCCTTATTTTGAATTGAGCTACTCTATCCAATTCATCTTACCCTGCATCATTTCTCAGTATCTTTTTTACAAGGAGGATTTTAGTCTCAATTATATCCACAACTATAAACTTTGGATAGAAAAGGTTTAAATTTTATATCTCTCCTTGATACTTGTTTATTTAATCTCTCAAATTAGCCTTTCTCTTCTTCAAAGTTGTATAGTGGTCCATTACTAATTCAATAACTTTGTTGCCCTTTGAGATGAGCTCTTCTACCCAGTATTTGGTGGCCCTTCCCATGCTGCCAATTTATATCATTACAAAAAGTGTCTCTTGATCTTTAATTTGAGTAATAGGATGTGTTGGTTAAGCAGTGGGATCAATGAACTTGATCCGAACAATAATTTAGATGACAATTCGGGTGATGGGTCCACCCTAATTGATGGCAAAACTTTCGGGAGCCATAACTTTTGCACCGTAGCTCCAATTGACTCACCGTTTAAACCGTTGGAAAGCTAATAATGAAGGGAACATCATGAGATGACATTGATATCTTCTAAATGAAGTTTAACCCCATAAAATCCAATAGAAGTGTCCTAAATTTCAATTTTAGTAGTGTAGTCTAAAAATAGTAAGTTTCTAAAAATAGTAATTCCTTGAATTATATATTGTTGTAAATCATGGAAGTCAAACGAATTCATCTCCCTTGAGATTGGTGACCTTCCATATCCTCCCCACACCTTCAAAACATGTATAAATGAAGACGTAACCTAAAATGGAAAGTAGACATCTCTTCTCAAAGATAAGCATATGTTTGGGTCTGTAAATTTGATCAATAAAACATCTCTTATCAGAGATAACATTATTTGAATTGTTTTGTTCTTGTTTCTTAAATTATCTTTCAACCAAATATTTTGAGTTTTGGATTAGTGATATCATAGTGGTTTGTCTTTAGAGTGTATGATCCTAAGGATGAGGTCAGATTACAAGAAGCTTGGGTGGAAAATAGAACCAAGAAAATATCCACCTATTTGATCCAAATGACTTTAAATGGTAGACAAAACCGAGGCATTCAATCCTTTCAAGGAAATGGTGAATGAAGCCCTCCAACAAAAATAAGCGTAGATGCTAAAATAACTCACTCAAATTTTCCAACAATCTCGATGGGAAATTTTGGCTCCTCATCTGCACCTGCACATCCTTTCAGTGCCCCAACACCCTTCAAGGTTCAGGTGAATTTTGATATCCCTAAATTTGAAGGAAAAATAAATGCTAATGTAGTAGAAAATTGGTTGGATCAATTATCATCTTATTTTTCTATAAATAAATTCACTGATAAAGAGAAGATTACTTTTGCTCTTCTGAAAGCATCATTGCCTGTCAAAAATTGGTGGGAAGTGTATAAAAAGAGATTCAGTGCAGATGATATTGGCCTTGAGATGGAACCTACATGGGATGATTTCATAGATGTTATAAAGGAAGAATACTACCCCATTGGAGCATATGACGATCTGTATATAGAGTGGAAAAAACTTTTCTAAGGTAAGGAATAATCTGTTTAAGATTACACTGACATTTTTTATTCTCTATCTACGAGATTGGGCATCTAAGAAAGTGAGAAACACAAGGTTCTCAAATATCATGGCATACTACAATGGTACATATGGGGAGAAATGGAACTCTTCAATTTAGAAGCCATCGGTGAGGCATACAAGTTCACAGTGAAGATTAAGTAGAAGCATGTAAGAATGAATATAAAGAATCAGTATTCAAAATGGAAAAGTGACAAAGGTCAAACACGAGGCCAAAATTGGAAGCAAAAGGAAGGAAAGACTGGGAAGTGGTGTGATTATCACAAATCTAAAACTCAATCCAAAGAAGAATGTCGAGCTATCAAATCACTACTTTCTAAGTCACAATTCTTAACATCTACTACTCTACCTCATACAGACCCTGTAGTCAAAGAGGTTAAAGAAGAAATTATAGATGCTAATCCTAAAGCCATTGTTGCTTCATCATAGACACACGATGAGATGTTAGATGATAAAGAAAGGTTGTTTCACTCTAAGTTATGGGTGAAAGGTAAGCCTTTGCATTTCATTCTTGATAGTGGAAGTCAAAAGAATTTAATCTCTACTAATGTTGTGAAAAGCCTAAATCTATCCATGAAACCTCACCCAAAACCATACAGTATTGGATGGTTGAGTCTAGGGAGAAACCTTCGTGTCACCCACCAATGTCTTCTCTCATATGCAATACAACCTTTCCAAGATGAGGTATTATGTGATGTGGTCAATATAGATGTTTCTGATGTATTCTTTGGTTAGACATTCATGTATGATTGACATGGTATATATGAATCAAGAACTAGAAGGATCACTCTCACTCTTGGAACATGACACTACAGGGTTCTAGAAGTACTTCCTTCTACATCTATCTCTTTGATTAGTGCCAAGAAATTTGTTCTCATGGTGGTCAAGCCATAGGAATCCAAAAGGGCTGATGTTATAGCCTTGACTACACAAACAACACAAAAATAAAAGAAAATATATATCGAGCTAAAGAAATTCATGGCCTTCCATCCACAAACTAATGGTCAAATAGAAATGGTGAACAATTAGGCCTTGGACAGTTCCATAAATCACAGTCCCTTCCAAGTATGCATCAGGAATCAAAATAAAGTAAAACTACCACACTTGATGAAAAATCTTGATGCAATGGGGACCATTTCTTCTCAAGGAGGGAGGAATGATCTGGAAAATAATTTAGATGACAATTTGGGTGATGGATCCACCCTAATTGATGGCAAAACTTTTGGGAGCCATAACTTTTGCACTGTAGCTCCAATTGACTCACCGTTTGAACCATTGGAAAGATAATAATGAGAGGAACATCATGAGATGGTATTGAGATTTGATTTAAAGTTTGAACCCATAAAAGTTAATGGAAGTGTCCTAAATTTCAATTTTAGTAGTGCAATCTAAAAATAGTAAGTTTTTAAAAATAGTAATTCCTTGAATTATGTATTGTTGTAAATCATGGAAGTCAAACCAATTCATCTCCCTCGAGATTGGTGACCTTACATATCATCCCCACACATTCAAAACATGTATAAATGAAGATGTAACTTGAAATGGAAAGTAGACATCTCTTCTCAAAGATAAGCATATGTTTGGGTCTACAAATTTGATTAATAAAACATCTCTTATCAGAGATAACATTATTTGAATTGTTTTGTTATTGTTTCTTGAATTATCTTTCAACCAAAGCTTTTGAGTTTTGGATCAGTTATTTAATATAGTCATTAATTGCTCAACCTTGTCACTATCCATTTTATCAAAAATAGAGTTTATGCTAGATTAGATGTCATGTTTCAATCCCTCTCCTGTAGGATGTCCAAGGTGAACTTTTGATACCTAGTAATCCCCCACCACTAGATCTTATTTATATTTATCTAGTGGGGGGACTACAATCTCTACATACTTCTCCCCTACTGTATCATATGATATCCTTGATATGGTTCTAGAATTTGTTTTGGATTTCTTATGTGTATCTATAAGGATAAAATCCAATGTGTTTGGGGACACCATTTATTTATGTTTCTTACCAAATGTATTTACTAACCAACTAGGAGTATCATCCTATTATGCCAACATTATCACTTGTGAATCTACTACTAAAGATGTTACACTGGTGGGCATAGTGACAAGTGTTTTATCTTTTAATGATATTGCTACTAATTATTTGACATATGTCTTTTCAACCTCTTCCCTATTTATGGGTTGAGTTTCCACATTTGTATCAATGAATTACTCCATCTCTACCTCCTTTGAGGGGTTTGGGGCTGATGTGGAAGTGGAAGAGATGGGTGTAATGGAAATGGATGTCTGTTGGGGATATGGGGGATGGAAGTGACACCAATGGAGGAGTAGGCACATAGAGTTATAATTAAGGAACATAAGGGAGTGTGGAGTCAAAAACCATAAATGAATAGATAAAATTTGTGGGGAAACATAGGTTTTATAAAAAGGGGAAAATGAGGGGAGATGAGAATAAAATAGTATTTGTCCTAGGGGTTGGGATGGCCAACGAGATTGTAGTTAGGATGATTAAATTTATAGCTATATACTGATATATAGTATTGGTGGTTAATGGGGATGAGATGGAATGGATTATGGAAGGATAAAGTGAAATTTTAGGAGAGGGAGGAATTATGGAAAGGGTAAGTAGAAGGGAGCCGTTAGTGTCCAATTGAATTGATTGGATTGTCAATAATGGACACACTGACATAGGTGAATTGGTGAGAATGGAGGTGGAATCACTTGAGGTGAAAGAGGAGTGGAGATAGGAGGAGGAGGTGTTAAAGCTGATGGGATGATAGAGATAGGTGGAGGGATTATTACATCTATGGGAGTAGATACTATGACTGATATGAGAGTAGAAATAAGTATTGCTTCAATGGCAACTATATCCTTAGATGAAATCACTATTGGTTGATCTACTACTACTCCTTGACTACTTGACTGTCTTCTCTTGGCCTTTGACTTTTGTTTTCTTTTGTGAGAGATTATTGACCTATCTACCTATTCTAGGAGTGATCCACCATTATAACCTTCTACTGATGGTGGTACTCCCTTCTCCTTGAGTTTTTGTAGTTTTTCACTGATGCCCACTATTTTTTTGGTCACTTTGACCCCATTTTTCCTTAGGAAACTAATTGTTTTATTTGTTATTTTAGTGGTTCAATCCATTAACTATAAATATTTTGGAATGGACCACCTTACTTATAGAAAGGGTAAATCATAGATTTTATTCTCATAGTAGAGTTCTTCTACTAGGGACTCATTACTGACTAAGTCCTCAGGGACTAGTACCATGTTGAAGGCCTTGATCTAATCAAGGGTTATTTTAGATTAATCCTTAAATATTACCTCTTTTTAATCCTATAATTCCTCCTAGTAGTCTTCCATAGTAGGGTTCATGGGAATATGCTAAGATAATGGTCTTGTTTCCATATCCCTCAAGGTCATCTAGGTCATTTTAGCCTTTACAAACTTGGATTTTAATAAATAAGGGCATGTGTACCTCCCTATGTTGATGGGTAAAATGAATTCTCACGTTGTGTTTTCTAGATAAAAACTTATGAGTTTCAACTAGTTATCTCACAAGCTCCATCAAATCTCATTTGTCACTCACATACCTTGGAATGGTGTAATTATAACTACTAAATTCACCTACTCAGATGTATAATTGTGGTAAATTGGATAAAATAAGATCCCTAATTAATATTCTCTAAAGTGGTAGCATTAGAGAATCTCTTTTTCTCTACTTCCTTGTCAAACATAACTATGATGTAGTAGATTAATGAATCATTTAATCTTATAAAATGATGCCTACTATCCTCAAGAGTGAGGTTAGGATAATAATTTAACACTTTATATTCCTAGTCACCTACTATGTTTAGTCATGGGAAGGCTATCCCCTTAATTAATTTATAAACTAGATAAGAAGTCATGTAGAACTTCCCTATGTTATGAACTTCCATCAAATACTTGTTGATTGAATCACTGATTAACTATGCCTAGTGGATGTATTTTTTATTTTGGTGGGTTACCCATATATATTGTTACATCTAATCTTTGAAGTTCTTCACATTAGGGTTACCAATGATCTTATGTAGTAGTATAATTAAATCACCTGCCTCATCCTTAAACTCAATCCTTGCTAATATTTTAGTTAATCTAGTGGATGTATCCCTAGGGATCCTTACCCATTATTTATTCATTACCCTTTGACATCTAATGTTGTTGTCTTGATAGAATTTCTTTGATGACTCTAGAGTTATATCTAGGTAAATCTCAAATTTAGGTATCAAGAACACAGTGTCTATGGAGTCTAGGTTTAGATTTAAAATCATTTCAACTTTTTCATTTAGTAACTCTCTCTTATCCACATCATAATGTTATGCTAATGTAACCATTAGCTCAGGGATTTGCACAGTCAAGGGGAAAATTGTTGCCTAGGATAGTTCATAGTCATAGATGCTCTGAATCTAGTCATTTTTGAATTCAACATTTATTCTTGTCCAAAAATCACCTAGGTCGATATGATCTAGGTATGTGTTCGTAATGTCATTTTTATTAGATTTTAAATTGAGTGTAACATTGGGTCCTTTGGATTTGAACTTCATTTCTTTCTTAGACATGGATTCTGGAGAAATTGCTAGGGGAAAACAAATTATAAAGTTGGCAAGATTTGTAGGTGTAAAACATAGGTGAAATATTCATTAGATATTGGATTTATAATTTCATGTGAAAATTACATGAGGATATGGAGTTGAAATTATAGGTAAAATCCTCTAGTGGAGATGGTAGATGCAAACTACACTTGTAATCTCTAGTGGAAACTCTAATGAAGATTGGGATTGCTTTATGCACTAGAAAAATCCATGGGGATATAAAGTTGTAGTTGAAAGTTAAATCCCATGGGTTTTGGAGTTGATTAAGAATGTGGAAAGGTATATGAGGATTTTTTAGGGAATGTGCGAGGAAATATTTGATTGGGCAGGGGATATCTCTAGAATATGTGACTAGTTATATGAGTTTTGTCAAAAACCTAGGTTTCCAAATGATGAGAAAAACTTTGGGAATAAATATTTAAGAAAATGAATATCTATATTACCCTTTTTTTATCCCACTAGATCAAATAAGAAACCTTATCGATGTTAAAACAATTAAAAACCCCTAAAAGTGCAACTAGATCCATAATGGAGTGCAAGAAAAATGAAAATAACTAAAATAAGCTCAGTTGTAAGAAAAGATGGCTTGAAAATGTAGGATGCCAATAGGAATATCTTATATAGGGGTAATGGTATTGTGGCTCAAGGTTCATGGTGGTGTGTATGGTGCTAAAGCATGGCTTTCTGGCTTGAGGTCACTAGCAGGTTTATAGTTAGAGGTACTGAGCTCCAAAATCCAATTAGCAAAATTAAATAATGACTTACAAAAATCCCTAATGAGATTTATATAACCACTAAAATAAATGATGTAAGGTTGGTGGTTGGTAAAAGGAGTGGAAATATAGAGTCTGGGAGCAACTTTGTAATTTTGTAAACTTAGAATTTGCATTTTGACCTCTAGATTATGTGGGATGGTTTGACTCTTTTAAAAATGGGAAGGTAGAACTCAAGGAGTAATTCATAATTTTTCAAGTTTCAATTTATAATTAGAGTTTTGGATACCATGGGAAGGGTGGTTGGTGGGAAGTGGAACTTGAGTTGTAATTTATAACTTTTCAAGTTAAAAATTGTAACTAGAGCTTCAGTTTTTGGTTAGAGTGCTTTGTGGGAAGCAAAGGTTGGGAAACAACTTGCAAGTTTCAAAATTGTAAAATACATTCCAATCTCTGATTTCTATAGGGTATATGGTTTACAGGAAGTGTAACTTCATTTTCAATTTGCAACTTTGTAAGTTGTAAATTGTGAGTGGGGTTTTGGTTTCTAGGAGGTGTGAGTTATGCAAGAAATACAGGTTGGGAAGTAATTTTAAAGTTTGTAAGTTAAAATTTTTAGTTTAATCTCTAGATTTTTATGGCTTGGTATTTAGTGGGAAGTATAGGTTTGGATGCAATTTTCAAGTTTGTGAAGCAGAGTTTTGGATGTAATTTATAAGTTTGAAAATTGCAAATTGCACCTAGATCTTTGGTTTTCACTGGGTTAATGTATAGTGGGAAGCAGAGGTTGGGAAGAAATTTGAAAGTTTTAAAGTTATAAATTGAAATCCAATATTTAGTTTCCACTGACTTATAGAAATGAGTGCTCTGGGTCATTTTAAGGCATTTTTATAAGAAATTAATGGGGTCTCCCTTAGGGTACTTAAAATTTTGACATTTTTGGAATAAAAATATCAACAAGAGGTAAGGACAATATGATAAACATGAGAAGGAGGTTTCATTTTGACAAGTTAAAGATGTTTCTCAAGATTTCCTTGGTCACATAGTAGATTCCATTCATCATGAAAGTCCACAAGAACTTGCATAAGTGGCAGAAGACAAGTACAAGATAACCAAATAAGATGAAGAATAAGTTGCCTTTGAGAGCATGCTAAATAATTAGATTGATGTTGAAGATGAAACATATTCAAATGACCAATTTGTGATAGTAAAAGATGATTTTAAGCCTCATGATCATGGCCAATAAAGTGATATGTTTGATCCTATAGCTTCTACTATTCAAAGTGAAGAGATTCCAATCACACTTTAACTTGGTGAGAACCAATCACTGAACTTGTTTGATGTCATAAATTTAGGTTATTATTTATTTGAAGGTGATTCATTTTAGGTCGAGAGAAGTAGTCCCATAAATTAATAAAGAATCAACTCTTCAAGCACACCATTCCAATAAGTTGTCTTATCATAAGATCACTTGTTTGAGCTTTTCAAGTAAGGTTATCAACTTTTCTCTCCATATTCAGATATCTCTCCACTCTTGGAAGTTGAATATGAACTCAAATGGCCTTAAGAACTAATAAAATCATATAAATATCTCTTAGAAGTTAGCCTTGCATTAACATAAGATACATTTCAAGCTATCCAACATGACCATCATTAGCTCATGACTGAGAAAGACTTGATATTATTCTTGCAAAGTACATAGATATGGGAGGAGTATAATTGGGTCTTAGACTCACATCTAAAATTCATGCACCTAAATTTGGAACTAAAAGAATCAATGGATTCCCTAAGAGACTATGAATGTGCAAATTCTCTTAGCTTAATGAAGGATCTATCAAGATATGACAATCATACCTCAAGATTCTTGGTTGAAAATCAATTTTTCCATTTGACCCTGGAGGATAGAGTTTGTTCTTAGGTTAGTTTTTTTAGTTTTTTATCTTGTTTCAATAAGTGAGTACCATAAGTATTAGTTTGTTAACTTGTTATGTTTATCTTGTTTAGTTGTTTCCTTAAGTTAGTTGTGTGTGCTTATTATTTTTATGTGTTTCTTGTGTTCTTTTTGTTGAGTATTTTTGCTTTTGAAGTCAAAGAGAGGTGTTTCAAAGAACAAAAGTCTATTTGGCAGTCCATGAGAGTCATCAAGCCATGTTGTTACGTTTCAAACTATCATTGTCATGAAAAAATAGTGAGTTATCTTGATCAGTAGGGTAGTTAACCCTTATGAGCCACTAAAAATGTTTGAAATTTGGATTTTCAAGGCCAAATGCCACCCCCTATAACTCAAAACTTTCCATGGCATTGTTATAAGCCTCTTAAATATTAAATCTCCTTGTAAAACTATGCATTTTGCCTAAAAGAGAGATTTTTTAATCCTTTAAATGGTAAATTTGGATTCAAAATCCACTAAATCATCCATAATACCTTCAATCATCTTCATATTTATGCCATTACCTTAATTGAAAATTTTCATGCTTTGGAATTATCTCTTCATACAACTCTAAGGCATAGTTTGGGTCTTAAGGAGTTACCACATGGCAAAATTTGATCTAATTTGATGTTAAAAGACTTAATAATTATATTAATAAACTATTTTACTCATTTTATTCCTTAATATGACCTAAATTTGTAGTTTCAAAATTGAAATATGAAGAGAATGCAAATGAAAGGCCTTTTCTCTATTTTCATGTAGGGAGTACATATTATATGACCTTTTTCATACAATGAAGGTAAATAATTTGACAATTAAGACATGATAGGTCTTATTGAATATAGTTAAGGTAAAAAGACCTCATACAGACCCAAAACTGGTTCCCTCCATTCACCTTGCTTCTTTTCACATAGTGAGATCCCTTCAAGTTTGTAAATGGTACAAACATGAGAGAGAAAATTAAGGTCTAAAATTTTGGGTAGAGAAAGGGGTTTGAGAGAAATTAAAACTATGGTAATTGTTTTTCAATTTATCTCTTTCCTTCATGAACCATCCTTTACAAGCTAAGGAAATCACTATGCCTTCTTCATCCAAGCAAGTAACTAATTTTTTGAGATTTCTCCTCATCTAGGCATCACAATAGAAAAAATCAAGTTTATGGAGTTTTTTAGGAGAATGATCCAAATTCCCATGAAAATATTCATCTTATTTCTACATGTGCAATGTCATATTGATCTAAAGAAGATAAATTAATGCAAATATTTAGTTTATAGGTAGTTTTAGAGATTATATGGTTCATGAGAGGAAAATGATGTCAAGATTTGTTGGAATTTTGTTTGAAGGGTCTCTTTCATTAGTTTTTTCTCTATTTAAGGTTAATCAAGGTCCCTCAAATTAATATGGCTCAATCACCCTCCATCATATTTAAACCTCCTCTTAGTCATAGTTTAACATATGTTAAGGAAAGTTAGCATATGTTAAGGTTATGAGCAAAATCCTAGGTTTCTTTTTCACCTTGTATACCTCCTTCAAAGGTCTCAAAAATATTATATATTATTGAAGGTGTTCCTATGATTGTTTAATACCATTAAAGATGGTATTTACATACACTTCACATGTTCCTTTCACCTCCATATTGTGTCATCCCAAACACAGTCTTTACACTACCATTTCATCACTATTTCAAGCTTGTTTTTCCATCTCTTTCTCATTATCCTTGATCCATTGTCATCATACCACATTCCATCCTATTCCAATTCTTGTATCCACTATAAATAAGGAGGAAAGGTTGTTTAAAGACACCATGGTCATGTAGATGTGTTTTGAAACCTTAATACATTGCTAAACCTACTAAAGATCATCGATAACCAAGCTTTAAGAACATCCACAGTATTTATAGGATCAATTTCAAAAAAAGGTCAGTAGATTAAGGACTATGAAGTAAAGGTTATACTCTCTACAAGATAAGAACATCAAAATCATATTGGTGAATATATTTCCTTAATTTCCAAGCTTCCAATATTACTCACAATCTGTACAAGAAGCATAGGATCTCTACCTACATCTATGCTAGCAAAGGGTAAGATCAAAGATGCAATATTAGATTAGATCAAGACTGTGAGGAGAAAGTGGAACTCAAGGATAAATTAACGTAAATAAAGAGAATTTGAGTAGTCATGAAGGTTTTTCGGTACAAAATTCAAGACCTAAAACCTACATACAATCCATACAAGGGCCAAATCTCTATAAATAGTTAGGCCTATATGAAGATCTTCTAGTTTTCAAGCTAAAGTGTTGATAGAAATGTGAAAGATGTCTGGACCTAATTTCAAGATTTGAATAGGTTCATATACTATTTTAAGAGGATAAGACCATTAAGGGAGATACTAGGCCATCTTGCCATTCATCAAGGTAGTCCTAAGAGTTGAATTGATGATCCTAAGATACCTACAAGTGACTTATGGAGTAAGTTGGTCTTAATAACAAGGAGAGAACAAAGAGATTATTTAAAAATTAACCTTTATCTCAAATATGACTCTATTTAGGGTCAATAGTGTCATGATAGGTCAGTAATAAGGTGAAGGATATATTTCATAGATGTAGTTAAGACCTTCTCAAGGCATCTACATGCCTTTTTGAGAAACAAATTCTATTTCAAAACTCAATTTCAAACCTAAGGGAGAAACTTGTATGTTAGGAGGGGAAAATTTAACTCAAGAAGAACTTAAATAAATGCATCAACATTAAAGTGAAATGAGAAGAGGTCTGTTGGTGTTATTCAAGACCTAAAAACTATGCACAGTCTATACAAAGGATAATTTTGGATTGCAATCAAGTCTATAAGGAGGAGAAGCATATATTCAAAAGGATGGAGTAATGATCAAGGAGAAGACAAGGTTGAAAAGTGGTGCTCATGATATTTGGATCAATGGCAGATCATAAGTAAGGATCAAACTCAAATTTGAACATATTTTCATATGAAATTCCATCTATTATAACATTTGAAGAATCTTGAAGTATATGTGTCTTTAATCAAGTGAACGATTGATAAAGAAGGTTTTATTACATATTTAAGATGAATGGGGTTTATAGCCATGTTTAGAGTCCCTTAAGAAGGTGAGAGTGATTATAACCGGGTCCAAGTATGGCAAAGGGATGTCTCAGTCCATATAACAATCATCTACAGACTTCTAAGGATAAGCTTACCTCCAAACATGAATAAGATGAGAGCATTATAGTATATGATAGAGTTTCATGATAAAATGGAAGTTTCATAAGATAATGGAAGTATGAAATGATATAATAAGGTTTCATAATCAAGGTACATTTCAAGGTCAAGCTTGAAATGTCCACTTATAGCCATACTAGGGTCAATTCCATCTCATATATCTATATACCATAGATAAGTACACTTCAAATACAATCAATTATAGAAGGAAACTTTTGAAGTAATCTCTGAATTCAATTGGTTAATTGATATTTTAAAAAAATATTCATCAATATCTTGATCTCTACTAAAGGTCTTCCAACTCATGAAACATAGTTCACACATAGTTAAATTCATTAAGCCAGTCTTGGATAAGTTTGTGACTTTTGAACATATATAGGTAGATTTAGGCTCTAAAAATTTGTAAAAATGGTCCTTATAACTTTTTAAATATTTATATTCCATCCTTAAGGCCACATTATTAGTGTAAGTAACTACTTTTTTGTCACATACCTCCTGCAATCATGAACAATCATAAAAGAGGGAAAGAGACTAAAATTGAAGGTCTAATGAGAGAAAAAATGAAGTTTGGACTTAATGAAGAGGTTTTGAGACATGGTATCATGGTTTTAGTGACTTAATATTCTATTTATAGGATATTAAATTCAAATTTTCAAGACATAATGCCCTTGAGGGCTAGCATATGCAAGCATGCATGTATACTGTACTAGTAATGGTGTCATCCATGTGATAAGTTTAGTGTTTCAAGGCATAATATAGATAGATAAATGGTAAGGGAGTAAAATTAAATTTTTTTTAGGAGGATAATATATTAGGTTAAAAATGGAAATTAACCACATTCAAGACCAAGGGATATACAAAGTGTGATTGGAAAAAACCCTAGGCTAGTGAAATTAATACATGCCAAGCATAAGGTGATGTAGAGGCTTATAAAAAAGATTATTATAACTCTAAGAATTTATGATATAGGTTTAAAACTCCATAAAAATTCTATTTAAGGAGGATAATAAGACTTACAAACCTCTACCTTACACAAACACACAGGCAAGTAGACCAAGCCTATAGGCAACCACTTGAGGAGAAGAGTAAAGTTAAAGTTTGACCACTTGAAGATGATAATATAGGTTAGATAAGGTAATAAATAAGTTTCATGATGGTTTTTCATCCCTCATATCCTCTTATAGGTACTTTAAACCTTCAACACTCAGTGTTAGGCCTTTTAGGCCTAAAGACAGTCTTAAGAAATATAGGCTCATATCACTAAGAGGACACTTGAAAACCTTTATAATAAATATAAAACCATGATAATGTGTAATGATATGGTAAAGGTAATATAGGATATATTAAAATATGATAAATAAAATGAAAATGGTCAATTTGGTCCTTGGGAACTAATTCAAACTACTATAATCGAGACACTCATTCAAATCACCTTTTCAAGAGCTCATATCTTTCACCAAAGGATGATTTTGACCAAATGATATTATCATGATTTTAGGAACAATATTAAATTATAATAAATTAAGGATTGGGGTTGGTTGAGGGGTTGAGATTAATGAACCATTAGTAAGACCATGAGCAGGTCTAGAATGCATGCAAAACCCTATAAGTCAACTTCATATTATACTTATATTTTCACTCATTTTGCATGGGAACCCAAGATTATTATGAAATTTTAAGGAGTATATGGAATAAATATACATGTTAATAATTTCTAGTTTGGATGTTTGTACTTTATGAACCATCATTAAGAAGGTTTACCTCCAAAACCCTCTCAAACCCTCCTACAGACCAATTTTCATAAAAGTGAAGTTTCTTGCATCCAAAAACCCATGAATCACATAATAACCAATATAAACATGAAATAAACTTAGATAAGTTCATGGAAGTGGTATCATGATTTATGAAACTATACATACATGGAAGAAAACAAGATTTTTTAAGGAAAAAGTGTAGAGAATAGAGGTACAAGGTAGTTTAATGGATGCCAATCAATGGAGAGTGAATATTGAGACTTTTTATACCTTATAAATCCATTATATTCTCAAAAAAATTCCTATAAATTCCTTTATGTGTTCATTTAAAATAACTAATCTGTAGGATTGAAGGACAAGTTGACCTAGTTCACTAGCTTGACCAAGTTGCAAGTGTTTCTTCCTCAAGATGACCTATTTCATGATATGAAAGTTTGATTCAAGCCTAATAATAAATATTTATAGGTTCTCAAAGTTTCACATAAGGTTTTAAATTCTATCAATTACTAAGAGTTAGGTTACTAGGCCTAATTAGCTTAGTAGACCTACTTGGTCAATCAATTGATGTTGAAAATAACATTAAAAGTTGCCGATGAGAGAAAATGTGGAGTTATAATGATACATAACTGATATTTGAGTAGTAATTAGTATAATAACTTATCTTCAAGTGGAATTTCCATACACTACTAGATCTAAGTGGCAATTAATGCAAAGGAGGGCTAAAGAATGAGTTAACTGATCTTAAGTGCCAATCACGAGTTAACTGATCCTTGAATAACAATCAACACATGTTATAAGTCTTAATTAAAGAAGGATTTTTTCTTGACTTAATTCATATGCCAAAAATAATAATTTGTAGATATTCACCTATGATGGCCCACCACCTTGTTTTCAATGCTAAATAACTCATTTAGGAACATGCAAGATCATCAAACATGGAGTGATGTTGTAAGGAATATTTATAATAAAGTTGTAGCTAAAGTGTACTTAAGTTAGTGATTTGATGACTCTTTCTATTCTCATCTACACCATTCTCTTGGCTTCTTCTCTTGTCATGTTATATTTATTCAAGCCTTTTAACATTGTTTTGGGATTCCTCTCTTGGGCATGAAGACAATATACTAAGATCGAGATTTGCAAACCTCTTGAGATAATAAAAATGATTGTTTCAAATTCATTTATGCATGGCTTAGTGTGATTATGTTAGTTTCATTTTTACATGTGGTAGTATTTTCTCCCTTGGTGGGTCCTAATCTCACCTAGTTACTAGTATTTCATCTTATGTAGGTCATATATAGTGTTTGATGTTGAGTAACTGAGCTAATAGTGGAAATATTGATTGGTTAGTACTTTGAATCAGGCCTTCCATCATTTCCCTCATTATTTTATCACTTGATGGAACCTTTATGTGAAATACTATTACACAGGACTCCCTTGAAGTTGTAAGATTCAGTGATTTGTATTGCTTATTAGTGTTAGTTGGATTTTTAATTGAGTGGATGAACCAAAAATATAGGTGTATCACCATCATTAGAATAGGATTTACCTTTTTATTTATCCTTATAACTCTTTTCACCCCCAAATCAAAGTAGGTTTTAGTAATAGATCCAAATTTGATATATCAAAGGAGTTAGCCTCATAATTTAGAGTTTTGGTGTAAGTATAAGTATCCCATAACCTTAGACCAATATAATTTTAATCCAATTTTTACGGATATATGAGCAATCTACTTCAGCAGGGTGCAACTTGGGTTGCTAAAAGAAACATTGAGAAAACTACCATCTTAAGCTTGTGAAGGAAACTACAAACATAATGAAGAGACTTAATGGGTTTTGGTCCTTTTTAGACTTTAAAATATTTTTATTCATAGTTTTATCTTGGGGAAATGTGGAATAATCCTTGAAGAGGTTTATAAGACCACATAAAACTTGAAGGAACTCTCAAAGAGACCCCCATATACCTTCTTCCTTCAAGAAACTTGTATATTCTGCCAAGACCTTGCTATAGCTACTAAACTAGATACCAATGGTGTATTTTTTTGGCTTGGTGAGGATTAGATTATAACATAAAATACCATCTTCCCCCTTATTTCCATATAATTTCTCATCATTTCTTCATTTGGAAATTAGAGTCATGAGTAATGTAATTTCAAAGTTGGAGTAATGTTAGAGGAATATTTGCATCACTATGTTAGATGAATGGTAGGGAGAGTATAACATGATGTTAACAAGTGTCAAATGATCTAAAGTACTCCTTTTTCACTCTTTACCTAACATTTAATCTTCTTTCTTGATGTATCCTAAAATGATCATATTACAACATTATAGTAAGCAACATCACCAATGAGGATAACACCTTAACCTCTCCAAATATCCTTAATCTTCTCAAAGTTACCTTAATGCATTCTAAAAATGCATAAGACCTCAAAATAATATGTTTTAAAATACACTTAAACAAAATAGTGATGTGTAAATAATGGACTTATGACCTTGTTCACTCTAAATCTCACAAAACATGACTCCTAAGACTCTATACACTTTCCTTTAGACCTAATTCCATAAAAAAAGATATTTTCCTAACCATTTAGGTGTAGGAACACTAAAAACAAGAATACATAACCTAGAGACCATAAAGGACAACTCATCTTATCAAGTTTTTAAATGTAATGATCTAGGGTATCCATTTTAACTAAAATCTTTGGTGAACTCTAGAGGGTATATGCCCACTATGCACCTAAACCATTAGCCGTCATGTATCCATTGGGTTATGTATTCACTAGCTACATCAATATAAAAGTGTGCATTGAGTGTAAAGGGATTGAAATGAGATGAAATAATTGATAATTACCCCTCAAACACACAATAACAATAAACAAAAGGAGAACACATAAAACAAAACAACTAGACAACACATTATTCTATAAGAACTTATGGAAGATAAAACATAAACAAATACAATTTAAAACTAACCTTCAAGGACTAATCCACCTAGATAAAAAGGAAATTTTTTGAGATCCTCTTCATATGGTGGATAAGAGTGATGTGTAAGTTATTATTATGACCTGGTTCTTGATTTATCATCTCCTTTATTAAATGACAGTATCTTTGGCTTGTATTAAAATGAATTAACAATAGTGAATGTACACAAATTCATCTTGAAGTTTAAATTTTACCTCATGTTGCTCTTTATCAATGAGAGATACCTCCAATGTGACCACACTTTATTTCATGGGGTAGTAAAAACATTAGCTTCTATTGGATCACTAAATGGATTTGTTTGATCTTAGATGGCCTCTTGAGGAATTTCATCCTAATGTTGTAGTATAATATCAAAGATTGAACAAAAATCTTCCAATTCATCCCAAAATAAGTTCTCTTTTAGTTTATTTCAAAATTATTTAGAACATTCAAACTGCATCTCTACTGCTATAGTTTCTTAAACACATTAATTATGGACTTCATGTTATTCTATCTTAGTAATCACTTCACCAGTGTCTTTACTTGGAGATTTAGTCTATCCAATCTTGAATAGTTTTTTTGTAACTCTTCACATAAATAATTATCTTCTTCTTGTTTATTTGAGATAGAAATCACTTCAATCTTCACTTCAATATGTCTACTAGTGACTTCAGACATGTCTTGATATTCAAGTTTTTTTACCAAGGGTAATAAAATCCTCTTATTCATTAGAAACCATCACAACTTCAGTTGGGTTATCATCTTGTTCACCTTGGGGAAGACCATTTATCTCATAAACACTCAATCTATAATAACTAGATTGGTTTTCCTCTTCCTCTATGTAGGATGAAAGTTACTATGACCATCCAAGGTCTAATTCATCTTGATTTTATTGTTCTAAGCCCAATTTTTCATCTCCAAGTTCTAAAAAATCAGTATTACCTTCAATTGAGACTTCATCTTGTTCCCTCACTCTATCATTCAATGTTGCCTTGCCAAGATCTTCAATATCTTCTATAAAATCATGGTACAACTATTTCCAATAATCATCAAGTACGTTATAAGTATTTGGAGCTTTAATCATGAGCTCTTTTGATTTGATTTTAGGACTATCCTCTAGTGAAATATCTATTTTGACCTCATTTATACCTACATCAACCTTTTTTACCTAATTTTCATCTTCTTTCATGAAGCATGGGATTTCATTTGTTGGATAATATTATAGTTTATCATGTGACTCTCCTTTACCTTCATGAAGAGGACACCAATGATAATATCTTCATCATAATCACTTGCAACATCTTCATAATAGTCTTCTTATATTTCACTTACATATTCAAATTGATTTTGATTCTTAAAAACAACCACCTCATCATCCTTTCTTAACAAACTCTCCTTTTCAATTGGATGCTCATCTTCTACCCTACATACAACATGTTATCCTTCAAAAAAGGATGGGGTGGGATGGAAAGAGAGATCATTAATTTGTTTGAAATTTTAGAGGGTGTCTTTCTAATTTTGGATTTTGGGAGAATTATGCTTGTTGAAGTATTTTTGGAGAGATAGAGAAGGAAGTTGTGTTAAGGGTGCTCCATTCTTCTCTTTCCACCACTCCCCAATAACTCTATCAAACTCCATTGTAATTTTAAATTTATGGAAATATCCAACTTGATGGAGAGGTGGATTAATTTGAAGACTTAAAGGATTTCTTGATTTGACATCTATTACATTCTCTTTTTTTGATTTTGGATAGGTATGGGAAAAGGGTTTTCTTCAAGGGTTGTTATGATATAATCATGGGTCATAGTCTAAGAAGGACTACATGATGGAATGGTTTGAGGTTATTGAGGAAGAGTGGGTGAATATTGAATTGAAAGAAGATTTTTTTGATGGCATATTACAAGTTAGATTAGGTTGAGAACAAAAGGAGGCTGATTTGGGGTAGGAAAAGGTACATAAGGGCGATTACATTAAAACTAATACCTCTCATATTACACTAACCACCTCTCATGTGCCACTAACCTATCTTCCATACACTAAATCAAACCTCTAATCTACACAATGTCATTGATTGGTATTTATTGATTCTTATTCTTAACATTTTCCCACTTACTCTTAACCAACTATAACAAGTCTCTCCTTATTGAATGATTTCACTATGAATGGAAGTGTTAGGGAAAATTAAACTAAGAACCTCTTATCTATCAATATATCTCATTCGTATTTCATATTCTAATGTATTTTCTTTGAGTTTTGATAGGGACTAAGTAGGATTATGACTATGCTGACTAGGGGCAACAAAAATTTGACAAAGTTGGTTATAGGGATGAGTAGGCTATCAAAGAGGTTGAGTTGGGGTACATGGGGAATACAAATCATAATGAAGCTATTATGATACTAGTTTAGAGCTACTTGGGATTAATCCATGAATATTATTATCTTGATATCAAGGATATGTAGCTAAAGACTATGCATTTTGAACAAATGAAGATTGAGAATACATACAAATTGTTATCTTATAAGAACTAGGGATGATTAAATTAGATATGGTTCCCTTAGATTCATCATTGATTCTTTTGTTCATGCATCCAAATGTTGGTGTATTGAAGATAAGCATAAAAAAATCTTAAATGGATGAAAATCCTTATCCCAATATGCATGCCAAAATTATTATCACTCTAAATTGCACCCTTGAGGAGGTTGTTCAATATTTCCTCATTTAATTAATAGCATAGATACACCTATAGGCTATGGGTGGCCAAATCAATGAGGTGAATATCTATATAGGGATGTCTCCCTTGATGCTATCCCTTAAAACTAATAATAAACCTATTATATTACTTATAAGGGAAAGGGAGATGAATGATTGAAAAAGGGTAAATGGGAGTTGATGAACCAAATTTATGACCACTACCACACATTTAAAAGTGAATAATGAATTATACCACTGAGCTATCATTCACTAACCCTAAATTTTTTCTATTACATCAATGTTTTATAAATAGGTAAGGCATTGAAAGAGTAGGATGGAATATGCTTACCACTTCTAATCCATACTATCCCTTGGATAAAACTATCTACAACCTATAAGAGGGATATAGAGATGCATGAAGGTAAAGGAGTGAGACACAAACCATGAAAAATTTAACTATCACATAATAAGATCAATCACCCATAAGTTTACACTAATTACAACCATAAGAGGACGAAAAAATAAGTATTCTATTCATTCATATGATTACAATGGAGAAGGATTTCTCCATACTCAAGTGGGGGATCCTTACAATTCAAAACTAGGTAGTACACATAGGATAAATGAAATAAGAGAGAGAGAGAAGGAACATTGAGAGAACCCATGACAAGTGTCATTCATATAAATTAGTTATAATGACAGGTGTAAGAGGTCAACAATAGTATTATCATCCTCTTAAATTTGTATTGCCTTAATGTGATCATGATATTTTAGAGAGTTGGCTTAGGAGAGACTCCTCAAATCCTTGGATGAATCATAACTCTCTCTTGAAATTGCCTTCTCATTCTTGATTTGGGGATTCTCACTTGACCTACTTGACACCTTGTTATGCCATTATTGGTTCTTCAATGTTTCTCCCATATTGGTTAAGGTATAATCTTGAGTTTTAAACTTGAGAATATGATAGAGGTTATCAATTAGCACCATGTTTGTCTTGATAACCCCATAACTATGATAATAACAAACTACCTATAAATTAGGTCTTTTAAGTTTCCCTACAATTTTTAGAAAGATTTTTTTTTATGCCTTGGAGTGTCATCTGATATCTAAAAGAGTGTGTGAAATTTATTACTAACATTTATGACCTAAAAAGGTCTGTAACTTTATTTACCCTATACAAGTGAGGAGCAATCATCATCTTAACATGTTTTAGAGACTTGGAGCCTATTATATCACCATAGAGGCTTATTAATTGACTTGTTTAAATCCATAAAACATTTTAATATGTTTTACAAGTTTCATTTACCTAGTTAAGAAGACTTCACATAGTCAAAACCATAAAAAATAACTAAAACATGTAGTTTTAAGCCTATTTACACCCATCTTGGCCTACACATGCCTAGATGATTAGCATAAAATGTGTTAAAGAGAGGTAAAATTGTCAATCAGATGTTTCTAGGGTCAAATAAGTGAATTAGAGGCAATTAAGGTAACTTACATAGTCATCAGGTTCACTTAAGGGTTTTAGGAGGGTTTAAAGTGTCTTATCTTGCTAAGGGTTATTCATAAAGAACATATCCTAAAACCCTTAGATAATACCAAAAGGTTGGAGTATGGTAACCTTATAAATTCCTCTAATTTACATTGATACCCATGCATATACTCTTATGAGTTCACATGTGAAAAATAAGCCTTTTTGGGCTTGTTCAAACTGTAGATGAAGGTTGAGAGGAGGTTTTTAGGCTTAAAAGTCTTCAAAATGAATTATGTTGACTAAAAATTCCTATAATGGTTTTGAAACAACCTATAATATGTTTATTAATGATTTAATTTTTGCACTCATAATTTATCATGTTTGAGGAATGACTTTTTAGATTATAGGGTTTAAAAAGAAGTTTAGGCTACTTAGCCTTTTTACATGTTTCTTACATTCTCTCACCTCAAAACTTGTGAAGAATTTAATGACACCTTGATAAACCTATTTAAATGTATCTTTTACTCTCCAAAATATCTCACCATATTCATATAATACAACAAGTGTGACTTCCCTTCATTTTATCTATGATAGACTTATAGGTCTCTTTAAGACCTGTCACCTTGTCAAGACTTGAGATTGCATCCTCACTGACTATTTATTATTATTCATAGGGATTAAAAACCTTTAAAATATTTAATTTAATTCATATCAAACCTTTAATGACCCTTAAACCTCATATTCAAACAATATCTTCCTCTTTCTACTCACTTTCTTCATACCAACCTATAGGTGCTCCTTTCTCAAGCTTAGACCACTGTAGACTTACTTAGATAATGTTAGTGTTGGGTTTGATAATATATCATAGGTTATTTATGAAACATAATGGATCATATTAAACATATGAGAAACAATTATCTCTATTTTTTTATTCAAAATATAATTTCCATAGCCATATTGACCTCTTAGGTATCCTATATGCCTAAATAGGCTCTCTCCAAAAGACTTTGGCTCAGAATTAATGATATATTGCATGGAAAGGAAACTTGGAGGATATAATAAATTTTAATACATTTAAAAATGTTACATATACCTTTATTGGTATTCTAAACCTCTTGTTCAATATAAAGTCTGTATCTTTTTCCCTTTTACTTGTTCAAACCTGTAGCTTGACAGTCCATTAACACTTGCATACCTTAGTGATCTCCTTGATTTTATTGAATATATATTATCCTAAAATTGTTTTAGGATTTTTTCTTAGATGTGATTACCATGATAGATATCATATGAATGTATTATAATTCCTTAATCTAGTCATAAGTCTATCATTTGCTTTCTCAACACATGAAACTTTGTTCACCTCATCATACTCTCATGGCACTTTGAGACTCATAAAAATGGTGAAAGATAACACATTTAAAAAATTTAAACTATGAAATTCACCATATAAAATTAGGCATGTTGAACACTCCTAAGGATAAACATTCATAAGTACAGATAAAACATCATTACTTCATGTCACAGTCCCATAGGTTTTCTTTTAAAGATTACACCTTTGGGTTGGTACAAGAAAAACACTTTGGGAATGTAAGTGGGTTTGGGGGAGAATGGAATAGAAAAAATATTATAAAATAATTGTGTCTCAAGTGTTTTTAATCCCTTCATATCCCTTTACCCTTTAACCAATGTCAACCTGCCCCTCAACTTGCACCTTCATACTTTGCATACCTGTAACTTCACATTCACCTCATACATGCATGAATAATTTGATTTAATATGGTGTATAATGGTTTATTAGGACATAAAATAACTCATTAAACCAATATTTTACAACAATGAGTTCTTTAATGCCTTTAAAAGTGAGAAAACTAAGCTTGTGGGGTTTTATAAGGGTTTTATGCACCTTATTCTATTAACGATTGTTTATAAAGAATAACTTATCCAATCCAAAATTAATGCATGAAATATAAATGGAATAAAGGCCTCCATCTACCCCAAGATAATTTGACTCTTCTTCTTGACATTCATGGCCAATGTTAAGAAAACTACCTTCTTGAGCTTGTGAAGGAGACTTGCAAACCCAATGGAGAGATTGAATGGGTGTTGGTCCCTTTTGGGACTTTGAAATATTTGTATGAATCGTTTAAACTTGGGGGAATGTAAAAGAAGCCTTGGAGAGGGTTAAAATACCACATCCAACCTGAAGAAAATCTCAAAGAGACCCCTATATACCTTCTTCCTTCAAGAAACTTGTATATTCTACCAAGACCTTATTAAAGATGCTAAACTAGATGCCAATGGTGTCTTTCTTGGTTTGGTGAGGATGAAATTATAATGTACAAGACCCTCTTGAAATTATGGTGTTTTTCCATATAATTTCTCATCATTATTTCATTTGGACATTAGAATCAAGAGTAATATAATTTCAAATCTAGAGTAATGGCATAGGAGTATTTGACATAACTAAGTTATCTATATGATAGGGAGAGCATGAGATGATGTTAAAAAGTTTCAAATGACCTAAAATGCTCCATTTTAACTCTTTACTTGGCACTGACTCTTCCTTCTTGATGTCTTTATTAACTCCAATTTTACCCTACAGGTCAAATTGGGACCCTTATAGGTAAAAATTTGATTTTATATGTTTTATGGGTCAAGTATTATGCCATAGGGTGTATTATAATTATTTTAATGTTTTTAATGCCACTTTAGCCTTTATCATGGTATAATTAATCTATATGTCATTTTAAGTAATTTAATAGCCATTTAGGGGTCATAAATGCAAGTGGCATGGTTTTTAATGTGTCCAAGTGTCTTAGTATTCTTTAAAATGTCTAATAAGTTATATTCCATATCAAGAATGTTAGTTCCATTTGAAACTTCTAGGTTGTCTAACTGAAGATCAAGAAATAAACTAAGAAATAGAAGTTTGGAACTTGTATGGACCATGAAAGAATTTGACACATGGGAAAAGGTTGTAAGATGACTCTTCAACTTCATCCTATTCATTTACATTCTTTACATACTCTATAAGTTCTTAAAAATATCCAAAACTATTTTATTTCATCTTCACCCTTTTAGACACATAAAAATGGTTAGTAGGTTCATGATTGGTATGGTCAATAAAAGATGTTACAAGTCAAATTAATTTGGGAGGTGATAGTAAACTCAGGTAGATCCATTTCCATAACAAGAGTTCAATGATTGGTCAATTTTGGTTTACGAATCATCCCTAAGAAGTTGACTATGTTTTTTTTATCACTGTTCCTATAGGTTTGCTCTTATTTGGATTATTATGTATAATATAGATATTAGGATTGACTCTATAGGAAATATACATATTCATATAATGTTATAAATTATTGGTTTAGTGTTTTAAAGTGTTTAAATAAGCCAAGTAGCTCAGGTTGCAAGTGAAGATACTTTTCTATGTAACATGTAGGTTTCTGCCATTTTTAAGATCCTCATGATTTGACAGTGATACATGGGGTGTAAATAAGTTCATAATCATATTTAAAATTTTATATTTATCTCTTAAGATTTCAATTTCATTCTCTAAATCATCTTTCATAGAAGTTACAGTCATAAGAATCATGCAACCAGTTTACCCTATGACTATCATACATAATCAATTATGGTGAATCACGTGTGTGGAACCTATCTGATAGATTCATGGAGGTAAATTTAAGGTATAAATACCTTTAAAATGTATTTAAAAGTATGAAAAAACAATTAGTAATCTCTAAAGATTTTATAAAGGGACTGTGACAGTCAGTATACTATACATATACATGCTGCTCTTTGAATATACACGTATCTCAGAATGATGCCATGATGGAATGGGAGCTCTAATAGGCATTTCAAATATTTTGGAGTGGGAAGAGTGTATTTTTTCACTTTTTTAATGTATAGAGTGAATCCCAAGCATATATCTCTTGTACATTACCTATATTACTATTCACTACCTAAACTCATAGTCTTCTACCATTAAAATGCACCTATAGGTGCCCTCAAGGAGAATATCATGTTAAACAGGAGTATTTTAAGATAAGAAAGGTTTCAATAATGATAAGTTTCCATTTGAAACATTTTAAAAGGTCTAAAATATATTGGAAACCATAGACCATGCACATTGCTCTAATTCCATTCACTGCCTGTACACATGACAGTGTCCAGCTATAGGTGGCCTTAGTAGAGAGCCAAGGAGTCACTTTAAAGTGTTTAAGCATATGATGAAATCATACATGAAGTAATAATGTGTTTTATATTTCATGACAAACCTATTTAAAAGTATGGATTGATAAATGAAAGTTGGAGACCATGTTTAAGGATTCAATGACTGAGTTTAGGGACTTTTCCCCAAAAATACTTAATAGAGGACCGAGAGTACTTGTATGGATTGTTGAAGCACGTGTTGAAACTATTATTGAAGTCATAAAACGATATGTAGATAATAAAATACCTATGTGAGGTGCTAGGGTGGTAAATAAAACTATGAGAAACCTTTCCAAGGATAATTCTGTAGGTTTAGGGATCAAATTCCTAAAAACACAGAAGAGATCACCCTACTATTTTATTGATATTTTATAACAGGGTTATAAAAGGTTTTGATGCATATGGTGATCAAAAATTGTATTATACACATTGGACAAGGACTTTTCAAAGTTTTAAAATGTATAATAGTATTGGAAACTAATTTTTGGAGACCTCAAAGTTACCATTTGATCATTGATTCCCTTCATTGACATCTACAGTTTGGGAGTTTTGAGTGACCTTGCACTCTAATTTGTAATTACTAACCATGATTTTATGATAAAATGTTTTTAGATAGTGAAAATAATATTTATGATCTAAATTATCATCAAAATGAAGTTACATATTGTGTTTTAGGTCCTATACTCACCTATAGGTTTCTCTTTCCTAAGAAGTTGACCTACAATTGACTGCTAGCTTGTATGCCATCCACAATAAGAACTTAAGCATGGAAACACTCACATTTATCTACGTAAGAGGATTAAAAATGATTCATAAAAACCTCATATGGTTCCTATATTTTATATTACATAAGTTTTAGATATAAATCAACCTATAGGTACCCCTTTAAAGTAAAGAAATATAGGCAAAAGTGACACTCAGTCTTAGCTAGGCAAGGTGTATGGAAAGGTACACAGAAGGTTGAAGTGATGGGAATAATTATAAAATACTCATTATCATTTTAATGATATAGAGAGGATTTAATAATGGAAAATAAATAGAAAGATATCTCTAAGGATGCATGAACATAGTCCACAAAGTAGAATTCTAGTACACAGTCTATCTTCAAATAGCTTGCCTTAGAATTTGAAGAAGTTTAGAATTCAAATGACCTAACAAAGAACTAAAAATTTATATAGAAAATTTTAATGGATTGGATAATATCCTCCAATACTAATTATTTTATGATAAAATAGGGGAGTGCCCTCTATTTTGTCTCAGATAGAGGACACTCCCTTTATGCATAAACTGGTAGGTTTTGGAAAATGAGGACAAAAGAGTGGAATAAATACTAAAATAAAATTTTAATAAGGTGTGGAAAATTTTAAAACATATATGAAATCATGTAAAACCAATGAAAAAGGGAAGAAATTCAAAAAGGTGGTGTAGACTACAAAGGTTACAGTCAAGCCTAAAAGGTAGGGTTTTATCCTGGTGTCTAAATGGGAAGTCACTTACACTTCTAACCTTAGATATTAATTATAAAATATTGGATAATTTTTATGGGATAATAAAAAGGTGGTAAATCTTTCATCTTGTAGAGGGACCACATAAAGAGCCACTTTTATCTTAGAACCAACTTAGGCCTACAGGAAATGGAGAAGAAATTTTGAGTGGACAAATTTAGAAGCTCATATCTACCTTGACACCTTTCATTAAGACTCAAGGAGATAGGAAAAGTTATATTGGGTCATGAAAATCACTTTTGTGGCATCAAGTTGAGAGTTTAATGTTAGACCTTTATAAAACATCACTAAAGGTCAAAACTACCTAAAATCCTTGCAAACCCTTGGATAAGGACCTGATGAAGGAAATGAAGATGGAGAGCTATCAAAATGGGATTTAATTACCATGAAAGTGTTTTAAACTTGAAAAATACTCTCTCAAGCTCCTTCCCACCCTTTTGAATTATATGGAATTGTATAGATGGAGTATAAAATAGGGTATTTTTGACTATTTTATGCATTATATCGGTTCTAGGAGGTTTCAAGGGATGAAATAAATTTTGGAAGGAATATTGAGACTTAAGATAACTAAAAATTTCCATTTAATTCCTTTAAAAAAAATCATAAATAGTCTTACTTGAGCTCTCATCTTAACCAGTCTGAACTGACATAGTGAATATGGTAGTGAGAAGGGTAAAAAACTTCAAGTAAACTAATTTTAAGGTGTGCATGATGAATCTAAGGCCATTAATGGTATTAAAACATGTATTTCACCCCATTTTACAAATTTTAATGGTAAAATGAATCCAAATTTTAGGCCAAGTGTTCAAGGTGTGGGAAAGAAAAGTTTCTTTGACTGTAGGCAGTGATGGCTCACTTCTAAAAGATTTTAGATAATTAAGAATGTAACCAATGCATGGAGAATAATTTATGAAAGAATTCCCTCTTATTAAAATAATTAGACATATCCCTATCTATTTTTGGGATGTTCTAATAGGGGTGAATGATAAAGGTAGTTTTCTTTTCTAAAGTAAGAAATCTTATGCCACATTTCAAGAGTTTCATGACTTGGGGTGACACTTGTGCTTCCTAAATTTGCATGATTAGTTTAAAATTCCATTCTCATACACATGTAACTCATTTTATCATATTTAAAAGTGTCCTTGTGATCTTTGGCATTCTCTTTTCTCACTTTTCTCTCTAATTCTATAAGAACTAACCATTTTGGCCTTTGTAAAATATGCTTCACCTGAGTATGGTGAAACCATACTCATTTTCATACCATAGATCAATAAGAATACTAATTTTACCTCTTATATGACTATTCATAGTGTGTTCACTTGGATGATTAAAATTTCTTAGTGATGACTATTATTTCCTTTGCATTGTTATCTCATTCTCTCACCTATTTGTAGTTTGAAAGCTTCTTATAGGTCATGTGAAGTGTTATATTGATGTGTCAAGGTTGAGTGAGTTAGTATATTAAAATAGTACCATTCTAGGCCTCTTGTTCAGTCATCATATCTAAAACATTCATCACAACATCATAATGAAATATTGATGTGAGAAGATTCATATTAGAGAAGTGTATGCTTAGCTAGTCTCTTGGTCTCATGTGTCACATGTAGCTAGTTGGTAGTCATAAATTATTTTTGTGTATCACCTCCTTTAGGATAGTTTACATTCAGTTTTATCTCTCTGTTTTCCTTAAAAAACATAGGTGTAGTAGTTATCCAAAAGTGTTACATCAATGGAGCTATCCCTATTTAGAGATTAACCTCATTCTTAGGCTCACCCACAACTTAGAGGTGTTTTAATTATGCCACTTAGATGAGGAGAAGTCAAGACATCTCCTCAAGGTGAGTAAATCCAAGTGAAAATAGTTTTTGGTACACTTGGTAAGACTCATTATCCAAGAAGTTGAAATATTTTTGGTGTTATCTTTTAAAACATCAGCCTTTGGAGGCATCTATTCAAACATCAATGGTAACTCTGAATTTATATCACTTAGTCAAACAACCTAGGTTTTAATTTTTAAGATTATTAGTAATGTTTCTTTATGTTCTTGATTCCCAATAAAGTTATATGGCTAATTTTGGTGTTGAGAACTATTCTACACAAGTTGGTGAGATATCTCAAGCTTATGGAATTCCCTATAATCATTTGTGGGATTTTTATCAGCCTTGTCATGATAATTACTAGCTCCAATATGACCCTTATCAACATTTTCATGAGTTGTATCAATCTTATAACTAGCCTTCTCAATATCTAGCTCTTTCTAGTCAACCTAGTCACTTCTCAAATCAATCCATTTGAACTTTCAAGAAAACTCTCTTAAGCTATGAGAGGTACATAATAGAGTTTGACACACTAAAAATACATGGTCAAGATATTCCTAGTCATCTTATTCATAATGTGAGAGATACATTAGATCTAGTTAAAAGAGAGTGGGCACCTATTGAGAGAGAAAATCGGCAAAGGATCACAAGTGAGATGCTAGATGCAGGTGGCTTGATTACATGCTTGGAAGATAAGATAAGATTTTATAAGTAATAGCATCACCAAGTATATCAACCCTCATATAAAACTCCACAAGATTGATATCAATCCTAATTGACCCCTACTTATGAACCAATCAAGCTTGGCAAAGTCATCTTTTTCCTAATTAGCTAGAAGAGAGAGTTGGAAAGACAAACCTTATTTTTGAAGCAAATATTGATAGGTAGATTGAGTTAGCCAATAAGTAGATGTATCAGTCCATATCATCAATAAAGGAAGTGGAATTTAATACCTCATTACCCTCTCCAATTACATCCCCACCTCAAGAAGAGACCTCTAGATATGGAATCCCAAGTTGGAGATAAGGTGGAGAATCCAAGCCTAAGGAGATCCCAATTTCCTTAGACACTTCATCCACTCCTCAAATTGAATCACTACATCAAGAAGAGACTTCTTATCCTAACATTATAATATAGAATAAGGTAGTGGAATCATGGGGAAATAAAAGGGATAAAATCCTTGATAAAGAGTGTGAAGTTGAGAAAGAGATTGATCCTATGTAAGTCCCCCCTAACCTTCCTCAAGAGAGCTCTTTTTCTCCATGTCATCCCTCTTATACTATTTATCCTCATGATGATGCCTATCAAATTCAAGATATACTTTTACAAGAGAACCTAGCCAATCAAATTGAAGAGTTAGAGTTGAGAATGAAATTGCTAAGTCAAGGTGTGGTGGAAGGTTTAGAGACAAAAGAAGATCATATGCCTAAACAAACCCCATCTAACCTTCCTACAGAGAGTGCTCAACCTAAGTAAGATGTAAATGAAGTGATTATAAAATGGAAGGAATAAAATCAAGCTATTTTAGCCCAAGGTCTACCTCACCTTCCTCAATAACTCTCAAAATAATCTCCTACTATTCATTCTCAATCTGATTTTGAGTTTTATGTGCCACCTACACCAACTAGTTCATCTTGTACTCACCCTATCACCCTTTGCCTTGATAGACCTATGGTATGGGAATATAAAGAGAAGAATTTGGTTGATAAGAATTTAGAATTATTTATTGAATAAAACATAGCTCCTTGGTAGCCTCATTGGACTAAGTCACCTGATTATAAATTGCTAGCATTGGCATCACCAAGAAGAAGAAAGAAATTGAGGATCTTGCAGTCTTTGAGAAGAAAATTCAGGTTATGATAGTTAAGATACAACTTGATATCCCTCAATAGGTCCTAAATTATGAATAAGAGGTGATTTATTTTGTTGAATTTTCTACTTGTGTTGATATTGAAAAATGTTTTCCTTTTGCCAAAGAAGAGGAAATCATCATTGGTTCTTCCTTCATTATCCAAGACATCATAGATGAGTAAGATCAAGTCTCTAATCATCCTTTTGATTAATTATTTGTAGTAATTGGAGAAGGTTATACTCCTCTTCAAGGAGGCTATGATATAGTAAATAATGGAGAAGGAAACCTTGACATTCCAGTGAGTATGCAAAGAAAAGGCAACTTTTCAAATTTGTCCTTTCAAGAAACATATGCATCCCATGATGATATGGTTGAAATAATCAAAATGGGTTATCATCCTCTCAACTAGTTGGGATAAATACATCATCTTTTTAATGATAGAATAAGCTTCTATTGGTCTCAATTTTTTAAGGAATAAGAAACTACTCGTCTTGAAGTCATGCCTACCAATAATATATAAGTTAATCATGAGATGAAGAGTGGGTAGTAGTATGAGGTATGTGTACAAGGCCAAGAGGAATACATTTAAATTGGATATCTATTTGAAGATGATCTACTTGAGAGCATAGAAAGTAAAGTACCAAGAAATAGGTGTAATATATCAAGTATCCAATAAAAAAAGCAACATGTTTGGCACTATGATTCATCTCATGAAAAAGAAGATTCAAGAAAATTTACTTTTGATATTAGAAAAAAGGTATGCTTAGTTTCTAATTGTGCATAATTATTTGTTTTTTTGATTTTCTTAAGTGCTTTGAGCACACGTGTGTGTCTTGTTAGTGTGTTTTCTTTACTTTGTGTGTGTCCTTTATTTTATGTGGTTGAGGTAGTCAATTAGTCTTATCTTGATCAAAGATTGTTTACAATTGTCAAAGTCCTCTTGTTGTGTTTTATAATTTAGATGACTCCCTAAGCCCAATAGACTGATAAGGCTATTGATCTTTAGTATAATAGGCATACTACCCCTATGAGTCACCAATTTTTTGACCCAATTTGACCCTCTAGGTCAAATTGGGACCCCTAGAGGTAAAAACTTATTTTTAATATGTTTTAGGGGTCTATTATGATGTCATAGGGTGTATTATAAGTCTTTTTATGTTTTTAATGCCACTTTAGCCTTGATCATGGTCTAATTAATCTATATGTCATTTTGAGTCATTTAATAGCCATTTAGGGGTCATAAATGCAAGTGGCATGGTTTTCAAGGTGTTCAAGTGTATCAGTATTATTTTAAACATCCAAGAAGTCAGATTACCTATCAATAATGTTAGTCCCATTTGAAACTTGCAAGTTATCTATCTAAAGATCAATAAATCAATTGAAAAGAGGAGTTTGGCACTTGTACGACCCATGAGAGAGTTTGAAACATGGGAAAATGTTTGAATATGAATCTTAAGCTTCCTCATATTCATTTACATTCTTTAAATACTCTATAAGTGCTTATAAAGTTCTAAAACCACTCTGCTCCTTCTTCACGCTTGTAGGCACACAAAAATGATTAGTAGGTTCATTCTTGGTAAGGTCAGTAGAAGAGGTTCTAGGTGAAAATACTTTGGGAGGTTATATTAAACTTATAGAGATCCATTTACATAATAAGAGTTCAAATATTGGTTAATTTTTTTTTATGAATCATCCCTAAGAAGTTGACTATGTTTTTTTGCTCACTATTTCTGGTACCATATAGGTTTTTCTCTCATTTGGATGATTCCATACAATATATATATTGGTATTGAATCCATCGGATATATAAATATTCACATAATGTTATAAATTCTTGGTTTAGTGTTTCAAAGTGTTTGGATAAGCCAAGTATCTCAAGTTGCAAGTGAAGACACTTTTCTATGTATCAGGTAGGTTTCCACCATTTTTAAGATCCTCATGCTTTGGTAGTGATTTTAGGGGGTGAAAATAAGTACATTATCATATTTATAATGTTATATTTATATCATCCCATTTAAATTTCATTATCAAAATCATATTTCATGGAAGTTGTAATTATAAGAATCATGTAGCCAGTTTACCCTATGACTATCATTCACAATCAATTATGGTGAATAATGTGTGTGAAACCTATCTGGTAGATTCATGGAGGTAAATTGAAGTTATAAATAAATTTAATATGTATTTAAAATTAGGAAAAAATAATTATGATTATCCAAAGAGTTTATAAAAGGACTGTGATAGTTAATATACTATGTATATATAGGCAACTCTTTGAATATACAAGTATCTCAAAATGATGCCATGATGGAATGGGAGATCTGATAGGTGTTTAAAATATTTTGGAGTGGTAAGAGTGTATTTTTCACTTGGTGAAGGTATAGAGTGAATCCTAATAATATATCTCTTGTACATTCCCTATATTACTATTCACTACCTAAACTCACAGTCTCCTACCATTAAAACACACCTACACGTGCTCTAATGGAGAATCTCATGTTGAAAAGGAGTATTTTGAGCTGATAAAGGTTTTAATAGTGAGATTATTCCAAATTAAACTATTTAAAATTTCCAAACTATATTGGTGATCATAAGCCATGCACATTACTCTCATTCCATTCACTACCTGTACACATGACATTGTCCACCTGCAAGTGGCCTTAGTAGAGAGCTAAGGAGTCACTTTGAAGTGCTTAAGCATATGATGAACTCATCCATGAAGTCATATTGTGTTTTATATTTCATTATATAAATATTTGAAAGGATGTATTTACAAATGGAAGTTGGAAACCATGTTCAAGGATTCAATGACTAAGTTTAGGGAGTTTTCCTCAAAAGCACTTAACAAAGGACTGAGAGTACTTGTATGCAGTGTTGAATCACGTGTTGAAAATATTATTGAAGTCATAATAGACCTATGTGAGTTTATATGGTGGTAATAAAAGTATGAGAAAACTTTCCAAGGATAATTATGTAGGTTTAGGGATCAAATTCCTAAAAACATAGAATAGAGCACCCTGACATTTTATTGATATCTTATAATAGGGTGATCAAAGGATTTAATGCATATTGGTGATCAAAAATTTTATTATACACATTGGCTAAGAATTTTCAAAGTTTTAAATGCAGAATATTAGTGGAAACTAATTGTTGGAGACCTCAAAGCTGCCATTTGATCATTATTTCCATTCATTAACCTGTACAGGATTGGGAGTTTTGAGTGACCTTGCACTCTAAGTTGGTAGTCCTAACCATGATTTCATGATAAAATATTTATAATAAATTAAAATAGTATTTATGATCAAAATAATCATAAAAAGTAAGTGAAATATTTTTTTTGGGGTCCTATACTCACCTATAGGTTTCTCTCTCCTAAGAAGTTGACCTACAACTGATTGTTAGCTTCTATGCAACCCACAACAAGAAATTAAGTAGGGAAACACTCAAATTGATATATGGAAGAGGATTAAAAATTATTATTAAAAGCCTTAAATTTTTCCTTTAGGTTATATTACATAATTTTCAAATAAAAAGCAAATTACAGGTACCCTTTTAAAGCAAAGAAATACAGACATAAGTGACACTCAACTTAACTAGGCAAGATGTATGGAAAGGTACATGGAAGGTTGAAGTGATGGGAAGATTTATTTAATCATAATTATTATGTTCATGATATATAAAAGCCTTACTAATGGAAAATAAATATAAAGAGACCTTTGATGATGCATGAACACAATCCACAAGGTAGAATTCTAGTACACATTTTGCCTTCAAACAGTCTACCTTGAAATTTGAAGAAGTTTGGAGCCCAAATGACCTAAAAAATAAATAAAAATTGGTATATAACATGTTAATGGATTTGAGAATATCCTTTAATGGTCATTATTGTCTAAGAAAATAGGGGAGTGCCTTCTATTTAGTATCAGATAGAGGGCACTCCCTTTATGCACAAACTGGCAGGTTTTGGAAAATGAAGACAAAAGAGTGGACTAGAAACTAAAATAAACCTATAGGAAGGTGTGGAAAGTTGGAAAAAATATTATAAATCATTGAAAACCAATAATAGGAGGAAATTCAATAAGGTGGTCTAGACCACAAAGGTTACAATCAAGCCTAAATGGTAGGGTTTTGTCCTAGTGTCTAAATGGGAAGTCACCTACACTTATAACCTTAGATATGCATTATAACCTATTATATAATGTTTTTGGGATCATAAAAGAGGCTTTAAATCTTTCATATTATATAGTAACAACATAGAGGGCTAGTTTTGGCTTAGAACCAACTCAAGCCTATAGGAAATGGAGAAGAGAGTTTGAATGGACAAATTTGGAAGCTCATATCTACCATGACACCTTGCATGGAGACTAAAGAAGATAGGAAACATTATATAGGGTCTTTAAAATCACATTTTTATCATTAAGTTAAGATTTTAATGTCAAACCTTTATGAAACATCACTAAAGGTCAAATCTACCTAAAACCCTTACAAACCCTTGGATAAGGACCCAATGAAAGAAATGAAGATGGAGAGATATCCAAATGGGATAAATTGACCTAAATTTTTTTTTATTTTACATAATTTTTATTTTACATAATTACACAAATAGAGTACAAAATAGGGTATTTTTGACTATTTTGTGAATTGTGTAGGTTCTAAGAGGTTTCAAGGGATGAAATAAACTTTAAAAGGATTATTGAGACATAAGATAACTTAAAATATCCATTTAATTAATTTTAAAAACTCCTAAGTATTCTTACTAGAGCTCTCATCTTAGTCAATCTGAACTGACATAGTGAACATGGTAGTGAGAAGGGTGAAAAACTTCAAGTAAACTAATTTTAAGGTGTGCATGATGCCTCTAAGTTTATGATGGTATTAAAAAAATTATTTCACCTAGTTTTATGGATTTTCATAGGAAAATAAAGCCAAATTTTAGGCCAAGTGTGCAATGTGTGGGAAAGAGGAGTTTCTTTAACTACAGGCAGTGATGGCTCACTTCTAAAAGATTATAGATGACTAGGAATGCAATAAATGCATGGAAAATCATGTCTTAAATCCTTCCCTCTTAGTCTAATAATTATACATATCCATATATAGTTTTGGGACGTTCTAATATGGGTGAATGATGAAGGTAGTTTTCTTGTGCAAAGTAAGAACTCCTATACAATATTTCAAGAGTTTCATGACTTGGGGTGACACTTGTGCATCCTGACTTTGCATGATTAGTTTCACATTCCTTTTTCATGAACATGTAACTCATTTTATCATATTTAAAAGTGTCCTTGTGACCTTTTGGCTTATCTTTTCTCACTTATCTCTTTAGTTCTATAAGAACTAGCCATTTTGGCCTTTGTAAAATATACTCCACCTGAGTATGGTGAAACCTTGCTCATTTTCATACCATATATAAATAATAATACTAATTTTAAATCTTATATGAATATTCATAGTGTGTTAACTTAGATCATTAGTCTTTCTTAGTGATTACTTTTGTTTCCTTAACATTGTTATCTCATTCTCTCACCTATTTATAGTTGGAAAGCTTCTTCTTATAGGTCATGTGAAGTATTTTATTAATGTGTCAAGTTTGAGTGAGTTTAATTTTATTTTTATCTCTCCCTTTTCCTTATAAACATAGGTGTAGTAGTGATCCAAAAGTGGTACATCAAAGGATCTATCCCTATCTAGAGATTCACCTCATTCTTAGGCTCACCCACAACCTAGAGGTGTTTCAATTGTGTCACTTGGATGAAGAGAGATGAGACATATCCTCAAGGGGTGAAAATCCAAGTGAAAATAGTCTCCTCAAAAGATCATATTACAATGTTATATCAAGCAATATCACCAATGAAGATAATACCTTAATTTCTCCAAATAACCTTAATCTTATCAAAGTTACATTAATCCATGCTAACAATGCATAAGACCTCATAAGAAGTTGTTTTACAATACACTTAAATAAAATAGTGATGTTTAAATAATGGAATCATGACTTATTCACTCTAAATATTATGAAATATGACTCCTAGGAATCTATACACCTTCCTTTAGAGCCAATTCCATAATAAGACATATTTTCATAGATATTTAAGTGTATATAGATTGAAAACAAGCATGATAGAACCTAGAGACCATGAAAGACAATTCATCTTACCTAATTTTGAAATGTAATGATCTAGGGTATCCATTTTCGCTAACAGTTACCATTTAGTAAACTTCTTAGATTTGTGATTCTCAAAATCAAGTTGGAGCTAATAATCTCTCCTATGGCTATGATCTTATTAGAAGTCAAAATTATGTCTATCAAAGGGACCCATACCTCATTGACATAAGTGATGGTTGAAAAACCATATATTTAATTTAACAAGGCCATAGTGATTTTTACTCTTAGTCTAAAAATTGAAGGGGGGTTAACTAAGATAGGTCCCTAAAATGCAAAGTTTTTGGGTTGCCAACCCATTCTTGTAACTTAGTATTGATATTGTTGTTAGGAAGCCATAAATTCACCATATCCTACTTGTATGACATGTCTGAGAAAGGGAGTCGATAATACATTTTGAAGGCATTTCCACTATTATGTAATTGGTGTTTTTACAAGCTTAAAGTGAAATATATTGTTAGTAACCTTATCATTCATGAGTAAATCATATAATATGTCAATACACAACATTACCTTTGGTTTGGATATTGAGTTTTGAATATTAACTACTTTGATGGACAATAGGTCATCCTTGTATCTACATGTGAAAATGGAGAGCTGATCCTTAGCCTTGAATTATTCTACTATGTTGACCACATGCCAAATGGCAGAATAATATTTGAACTCATGGTTTAGATCCATCAAATCAAACATCATATCTATGTATTCAGTTGGTCTCATAATTGAGTATGTAGAAGGAACATGGATGTGAGATAAGGAAGCCAATGATTTTCTTGTCTAAAAATAATTTTTATATAAAGATTTATAATTTATTGGTCATAATGGAGTTTTGGATTTGTAGTTTACACTTGATCTCAAAGTTCATAATACACTTAATAGTTAGGAGGAAGTGTAATTAGATAGGAAATGACAATTTGAAATATATATTTCTTTATTTGTGTTGGATTTAAAAATTAGATGCATAAATTATTTGACTCATTTGCATTAAGTGCAATAAAAACCTTCAATCTTTTCCATGTTTATTTTTTGCATTTCAATTTCATATGCCAACTTCTATGGATTTTACTAAAATGTGACTTCTTCTACACTCTCTTAGATACTTAGTCATGTTAATATGGAAAACATATATTTTATACTCTTTTGGTATTGGTTTTAATGTCTTCATCATTTGATTACATGGATTCAAAGGATACATGTCTTCATGTCACTATTCCACTCCTAACAAATCTATAGTTTACCATGCTTTGTATCTTTAGCCATGGGCTAGTGAGATGATAACATGTGGATGACTCTTACTAATTTAATTACTTGAGATTATCTATATAAAGGTACATGATGATGTCACCTTTGGGATAGTGGGATGATGACACATGGATGGATCTCACTGCTCTGCTTATCTAAAATTATTTTTGTAAAGGTTCATGTTGACATCATCTGTAGGTTAAAAAGATGATGATACACAGACATATCTTGATTCTCTACTTAACCAAGAATATTTGTATAGAGGTCCATTATGACATCACCTCTAGGATATTGGGATGATGACACATGGATGGATCTCATTGATTTGATTGCTTAGGAATATTCATATAAAAGTCCATGTTGATGTCACTACCAAGTTATCAAGATGATGACATGTGGATAACTCTTGATGCCCTACTATTTTTACTCAATATTGCACCCTAGAGAGGTTGTTAAAGACTTATATATATTTAGTGGAACATTGTATTACCTCTAAGCTTATGGGTTGTCTATAATAGAGGTAAACCTTTAGGTTTAAGGGCTAGCTCCCTAGACTAGTCTTTGATAGCTTATCACCTACACTACTTGTTTGCTTAAATGAAAAGGGATGAAAGGAAAATAAAAGTAACCCTTGATAATGAGGTGATACAAAAAATATATCTCCAATATACTACCACACAATTTCACTATGAAACATGACTCATAATACTAGTCTCAACATCCCAGATTGCTTTAACATAAGTGTTTCAAAGATGGAGGTGATATGCATTTTACTTATTCAATGTGAGTGAACAAGAGGTCAGATTGTAGAAATTAATGTTAATCCTTACACTTAGATATAGGAAAATACACTAGATACACTTCATGTGACTTAGAGGAAGAAATACTTTCACCAAACATGAAAGAGTTAAGAAAACACAATGATAGATACTTATCACTTGACATTCCACTATGCACTACTTCACACACTTAGACAAGAAGATTATGAACTAAAAAATAGATTATAAATATTTATTTAAAAGGAAAATATAGTATTAAAACTAGTAGGGCTTCACCATATGATGTGTTGATTAGATACAAATGCCAAAATGGTTTGCATAAATAGAACATAAGAGAGGAGAGAGAAGAAGTAAAGTTTAATGGTAATAATACCAAGTGTCAAGGCATGAAAACTAGTTACAATTTGAGATAATAAGGTGGAAAAGAAGTCAATAAGTTTACATGGACAAGTTTTCATCAAAATTACATCTTTCTCCTAAAATTGGCATAAAAACCTCAATTAGCCTTCTTAAAACTGCCCTCATGATGAAACATCACTTGAATACTTTAAAATGAATTTATATGTATTTGACACATAATATATAGCATGGGGGGTTGGAAAAAATATGTGGTAGTCATTAGATACCACTCTAACTGATAGCCTTCCTCTTGAAACTTGTGTTCACTATTTGTAGTCACTAGCCTTCTTGGCTTTAATTTTCACATTTGTCATCAAGGTGATTGCTAGTTGCTCAATAAAATCCATGTAATATGTATTAGGACACATTTTTAGAACCGATTTTATTTCCACTTCATCAAGTAGGCCTCAAAAGATTCAAAGTCACCTCTCTCACTACCACACTTAGGTAGTCACTTTGTCTTTTCATTTTCTATTTAGACTATCTATAATAAAGTGATTAGCTAAGGATTTTATATGATTCACTTGGGTTATAAATGAGTATAAGGAGTTATAGTAAGTAACTATAGACCTTCCTCAATGGATTTCATCCTCTAGTTTTCCTTTGTACCTAACAAACACATCAAAACCTATAAGAAACTCATATTTTAATCTATATGTATAAGTGATAGTATAGATAAAATGGATGTAATGGAGCTTGGGTGAGTGAGTGATAAAATGGATGTAATGGAGTATAATATAGGTTATTATTATGTTTTATAAAAATTTAAAAATCTTATTCATGTTTTAAGACCCCTAAAAACTTCAAATTATTCAAGACAAGCTTATAAAACAAATGATTATGCACAAAAAATTGTTTGGGCCTGAGAACTTTGAGTTATGGATGTAGTTTAAGGTTATTACCTTTTGAGAACACTTGGGAATGTGACATTACCACTTTGAGAGTGTTTTAAATATACTATATCCATCATACACTTATAATTACCTTCTCTCTCTATTTTCTTAGGCTAGTCCATAGACTGTGTTGATTGTGTCATCTATAGGTGGCAATCAGGGAAAATTCAAAGGGTTCTTGTAGGTGGTGGTAGATATTTTAAAATTAAAATTTATGACCTAAAATACTATTTAATTAAATAATATCATTTTATAGTTTTTAAAACTCATTCATACCTTAGGGATATGCTAACATTCGAACCACTTCTCTCCACTAGCTAGAACCAATCTACCATATATACTGACTGTGTCACTTGTAGATGTGATTTAGATAGAAGTTGGAAAGCTACTATAGGAAATAATATATGTGTGAATAATATGTTTCATTAGGAAATTTCACACTTATATTATCTCATCTCATGTTTTGAGACCATAGTCTCACTCACTATTATAGGTTACTTCAAGTTGTGTTGATTTTAGTCATCTTACCACTATGTTTTATTGAGTGCTTTAGGTCAAAATATGTTTAAGTTAGAAACCACTCAAATATATTTATTTATTGATAAATAAACCACTTTATTATGTCAATATATTACCTCTATGATTTTGCTACAATATGGAAACTATTAGGACTATCTAGACTTCAAAGCACTTCACCATGGGATGACCTAGTGTATGAGCAAAATCTCATTTAGAGAGGTTAAGTTAAAAATTCTCAATTGCAACTTTATCAACCTATGGACATTATTATAGGTCCATATACACATAATGGCCTCACCATTATCACAATTATACTCTCAATGCCCTTATAACTGATTGAAGGTCTCAAATGAGTTCAAACATCTCCTATTCAACACTACTCTGTCTCATTTGTATTGAATTAAAACTACTATTTGAGGCTACATATAGGTGCCATTATATATAGGGATGTATGATAGGTTAAACCATTATCACCACCCTAATGACCTTTTACTAGGTTCATGTACTTTGATTAAGATCTTCAATTAGGTTCCAAACCTTCAAAAACCCCTATACTTCCTTTCATATTTGGGCATGATACTTGAAGATGCCTTACTTGACTATTTCAAGTATCCTAGGCTTTGCATTTCATAAAGGACACTTTTGATACCAAAAACATCATCAATAATTATTATCAAACATGCTCTTAGATGTTGAAATTAAATATTTTATCCTTTTTCTAACACTATTTATAGGAAAATAAACTCTGTAATAGGTGAAACATTATCTATAGCTTCAATGATGCCTTGTATTAGCAAAATGAGATAGTCCTACTAACCTCTTCACCTTCACACATTCCAACTAAGTTGAATCCAACATGAAAAGGAATAAAATGTCCTATAAGCCCATGTATAATACTTGATTTTCATAGACCAATGCCATCAAATAAATAAATCAAAGCCATTGGGGATATATAAGTAGTTTAGAGTCACTAACACTCTTAAAAATGGGTCATTAAGCAAAGATCACAAAAATTGGAACTATGGATATGAATTTGGAGTACATAGAGAACAATTTCACCCACCAATTTCACTCGAACTCTGCTCTTCCTATCCATACCAAGTGGAAATGGTTGACCTTTTTGACTTGTCAGAGAGAGAGAGAGAGAGAGAGAGAGAGAGAGAGAGAGAGAGAGAGAGAGAGAGAGAGAGAGAGAGAGAGAGAGAGAGAGAGAGAGAGAGAGAGAGAGAGAGAGAGAGAGAGAGAGAGAGAGAGAGAGAGACAGAGAGAGAGAGAGAGGCCAGTTCTAATCAATTTTGGGTCTATCAAAGCTTCCTAAACATGAAATTTAACTATGGGGATTTAAAGAGACCTCCTTAAATCCTTTCCATGTGTTATAACTATATATAGTCCTTACAACTTTCTTTAAACTCCCTTGTTGGTAGTTTATCTTCTTGGATGGATGTTAAACTTGTAATTTTTCAATTTCATAACAGTTTCTCTAAACATTCCTAATGTGTGGGACATTAAATTTCATATTGACACCTTTGTATTCTTATGGAAACTATACAAGTTCATTTAGTGGCTCAAAAGTTGACCTTAGATGACATAAGACCCACTTAAATAAAAATGATAAAGATAACACATATGTTTGACCTCATTGAAGACTATAGTGGACATTTTAAAACCTAAAGAGACCTTATGAAAAGATTGAACTATATAAGGGGTTAACCTAATTTTACTTAGGGTCAAATTAGTCAACACTAACTTGTCTAGGAATTTTTATATAAAGGGCTATGTTGATGTCACCTTTGAGTGACTTACATTATTTACTTAGGCTCTGAGTTAGTGAATAGATCCATGTGGCAAGGGAAAATTAAATCTATGAATGCTTGGGAAACATCCAAATATGGAAATAGCCCATTCAAGACACACATATATAAATAATCCACTAAAACTTAAACACATTATCTTAGTTATCATACATTAAGATTACATAAACATGAGTTAAAGGAAAATCAGTGAAAAATAAATCATTTAGTATAGATTATAAATAACTTCAATTCCTTCATAACTTTGAGATACTCTATAACTTTCAAAATAAGTCATGTTTGATCAAGTTAAATAAATAATAGAGATAAAGAGAGGCAAATAAATTTATTTTAGTGTTAGATTAAATTCTTTATGTTTTCACTTTTCAAACTCTATGTCATAGAATTCTAGTTTAGAAGACCCTAAATAATGATTTTTGATTAACAATGGGTCCCTATTTGAATTTTTAAAATAGGGTGTGTGTGTTAGGGGATAAAAAATAGTGACTTCGTGGGGAAAATACTCTTGAGTATTCTAGAACCCATAATCTCATTAATGTAGCATAACATATGTTATTCCTTAGAAAAGAATAAATGAACCATACCTTAAAAAAGACTCTTACTTCCTCATGCAACATACTAACCCATTCCATTCCTTGGATTTGAGTGTGTGATCTTGTGAATTCAATTTCCTCTTATTATGGGAGTTTTGATAAAGTCATAAATAAATGCTGTAGGTTATTTTTGATCTCAGATTTGACCATTACTTTATTTCTAGCCAGGCATCCATAGCCTCGATAGAAATACCTCTAATTCCACTCAAAAAACTACTCTAATGTTGTCCAGGCATCCATATCCCTGGTAGATATTACTTGAATCACCCATATATATATATATTGAAACACAAATAAAATAAGGGTTGAGAATCACCATTAGTTGGGTGTATGTATTAGAAAAATTATTTCAATCAATATGTCCAAGTTAGTGTGTATTCATTTCCATGTTTATTATATCCCATCCAAGTTTTAGCATGAGTGGTGTAGTTAATATTTGGAAATGGAAAGTCTTTCTAAAATTTGCATGATTATATCATAGCAAATCTTAGAGGTCCAATAAAATCATTTAGTCAAAGCAAAACCTAATTTAGTCATGACACATAATTTAATCCAAGAAGCTCTAGTACTATCATACAAATCCTTATGAGGACTAATTGTGCATCCTTGTGAATCATCCCTTTGTTTTTGGTATTTCTTTTGTAATCCCACTATGGAAAATTAGTTGGTCTATTATGTACTTTTAAAACAACTAATCTAGAAACCATGATAACTAATCTATTGAAATAAAATGCAAAAATTAGGAAAGATTAATCCTAGAAAGCCTAAAATATATTCTATAAATTAGGAAATATATTTTACAAAACATGAAATCTAATCTGATCCTACATCTACATCTCTACTTATTATCATTTTGAGGCATCTTCAGTTAGAGCAACTATTAAATAGTGATTCAAAAACTATCCATTAGATGTAAAGGTGAGGTCATTGAATTGGAAGTATTTCAATTGGAAGATATTTTTACCTAGGATCTATGATATATGATATGGTTCAAGACACAAAGGGTGAAGTTATTAGGTTGTACTTTTTTCTAGTGTGCTTTATCCCATATAAGTGATAAGCTCAAAATCATACATGGTTTGATCTTGGATCTTTTGTCAAATCATATTTTTATAATATCATAATGTTTACTAAATCTATGCTATGTTTCAATTATTACATTCTCCATCTAGACTATGTAAAGTGGACTAGATTATATTCTTTCATCTTCCCCCATATACTCTTGCACGAAATGGTATGTTGGTATTTTAAGAGTAATGGGGAAGACTGGTTGTTGCCCATACACTTATATAAATAGTGAAGCCTTGAGGGCTTGCTTATAATGTGTTATATCTTCCCATAGTGCATATTTCAATAAGAGATGCCATTATCCTGGTTTGTTTTGAATTGATTTCCTAATGACATCCATCAAATTTTTATTAGTAGACTCAATTATTCCATTACCTTGTGGATAATAGTTCTAAGAGAACTTGATGGTGATTTTATTGTCATAAACCCATTATATAAATTTAGTAGACTAGAATGATAGACCATTTACACAAATTAATGAAATGGGAGTGTTGAACTTGGTCACAAACTTGATGACATCAATTGCTCTAGAATTCTTTGTAGCTAAAACTTCTATCCACCTAATATAGTAGTTTATGGATATTAGGATAAACTTGTGTCCAATTAAAGAGTTCAAATTTATCAACCCAATAAAATCAAGGCCCCATTGGGTAAAGTGATGTACTTCAATGATTGGCTATAGAGGCATGATATCAATCACATTTATTTTTTGAAATGCTTAGCAAAGTCTTGACATGGTTATGTGTATTTTTGAAGATATTGGGATAGTGGCATCTCATCGTTAAAATTTTGTGATTTTTTGTATTACTTGAGGGATGCCCACTGCCTATCTTATGGTGTAGGTTATCTAAGATATCCACAACTTCTTATTTTAAAACACAGCTCAAGTAGATGACTTCATAGTTCTTTCTATACATGACTCTATTTTTGATCATGTAATGAGATGATTTGAGCCTAAGGGCTCACCTTCACTCTCTATTTAGCTCTAGGGGGCATATGTCTATGAGTAAATAATAGATGATTTGAGTTTACTACTAACCACTAGTTACCTAAGTCTCATTAATTTATTCAATACTAATGTGTAGATAAGTCTCAATCATTAATTGGATAATCCTCTGGCTTTTCACCATCTTGGTTGACCTGATCTCAAGGTCAAAATCCTAGATTTTGCCCATGCATTTACCTCTTCTTTAACCCAATTTATTATGGCCAAGTGTGAGATTGATGGCTGGGTCTAAAATAATAATGAATATTTTATTTCTTAGAATATAATGCCTAAATTTATTTTAGCTTTGATCAAGGCATACATTTGTTTGTCTATCATATAGTATTTCAAATATATATAATTTAGATTGGTACTCATCAAGGTAATGAAATGTTTATTTTTTTCCACCTTTTGTGTAATTACAATAGATATAGTATTGTTGATATGGGTCTTATACACTAACCAAAGTGTGAAAAAGGTAGCCTCTAACTTTTAGGATCTCAGTGGAGGTGAAATCCACTCTAGGGCACAAGTTATAGGTATGGGTTAAAAAACCTTGTGGTGGAATAGAAAGTAGAGCATGTAAGTTGTTAACTAGGTTTTCTTATAGTGAAATGAATCCTAATAGAGAAATCAAACCTAAGTGATAGAGATGGATGGGTGATATCTAATCTAATTTGGGAAGATCTTAGTCAAATAAAATTCAAAAGGAGGGAAGGTTATAGCATAAAAGGAGGTTTTGTGATCTCAAAATGTCACTTCCTAGGTTGGTTTCTTAGTGGACAAATGATCTCAAAGCTAATGCTTTCTATTTATGGCTATTGCACACTCACAGGTAAACATAGTTATGAATTTTGGGGAGGAATGATATAGGAAAATTGATGGTCTCAACTAAAGGTTGATTCTTTTAGAGTAAATCTTACACACCCTTTATTAGAAGGTTACATCTCAAACCAAGAGGTGTCTAAGGTAATTATGGCACACACTTAGAAAAATACATTAATATAAAACATTCATACACACTAAGAACAATAACACAATTTAAAAAAATTGCTTAACAAAATCTACTAACTTTTGATATCATTTTCTCATCTACAAATAACATATATTGATTAAAACAATCAAAATATATTATCAGCTTTTATACACTTCAAATTACTATATTATATCAACCAAAAATGTAAAACTTAAAACCACATAAGTGGAAGGAAAAAACACCAACACAATTGCATAATAGTCAAAATTGACTTCTTATTATATTGATTAAATCTTCCAACACTTTGTAATGTGAAATTAAATTGATATATAGACTTGGGGAGGGGATGCCTCATCCTCAAAGTATATATAAAATCATAGTTACATATTAAAGTTAGAACCTTATTTCTAAATTTAGTCTCAAAAGTGCATATTTTACATGCTTGTGTCTAATTACATTTATGTCAAAACTAGTTAGCCTATGCAATGAAATGTAATGTGTGCATGCTTACATGATTTCATTAAACTTTACATGTATATTCTAACTATAAGTAAAGTATTATTAAACTATGGATGTATACATATAAAAGTGGACTTCTTCTCAAGGTTGACTAGGTGGCTACATGGATGATGAGGTTGTTGGAGGAACTAAAGTGGATGCTTGCATTAAACTGGGAGTTGATGAGCTAGTATTATTCTTCACTTACAAATCCTAATAGTACTTATGTATAATGTCATTGATATATGATTATATCCATGTTAAGGATTAGAGGCATATGTACCTTGTTCATTTTCTCCAAGATCTTTGCATGTTCAACATTTTTAGTATTGAAGTTAAATATAAAGATCTCAACTTCAGTGACTTCCTTTGTATCAAAATTTAGCTCTACCTATATGTCTTCTAAGGTATTATCTTGTATATCCCGTTAAAATAATTTTAAAGCTTATTTTAAGATATGATCAAAATTGGCCCTATCAATGAGTCTTCCTATTGAATCCTTGGCTTGAGAAAGCTTTAGCTCATCCAAAATATTCCAAGAATGAGTCTCACATTATGAATAATTCAAAATTACTACCTCGGCTACCTCAACCCATTCCATATCCTCTTGTTTTCTAATGATGACTAAGTTGAGGGAATTGGTATCCTTTAATGGTGACATCAAGTTCAAATGTTCATGACTTTTTAGTTGTAAAAAGAATAAGGAATCTTAGTTTATTTTGATCTATGTTTAAAGAATTCAATAATTTGGTGGTCTCTACTATGTGGGGAAATAATTTTACCTTTATTTCACTAATGGACTTAATGATATTGTACAATCTAGATGCTATAAATTGGATGTCCTTTTATATTTATGCTAGAACATGAATAGTTTTCAATTGTTATCTTAATTTCTCTAGTTCTTGTTTTAGATCTCTATGTACCATTTCACCTCCTAATGTATTTATACTATGGAATCTTTGTGTGTTTCCATGTATGATTTTAAATATTCTATATAGGGGGATTATCCTAGTTTTCTATCTTTCCTCTTTGTCAGGGTGAACATTTCTTCTCTTTCTTCTAGAATGAGCTCTCTACCAATGTCATCTTCTAGTTTCCTCTCCCTCACCCTCTATACACTCCTTGTAGATTTATCAAAAATTATACTTACAATGGGAAATTAAATAATCACAAGATTGGGTCTTTTGTAGGCCATTGACAACATATCTATAGCCCATTGTGGGAGGATTATTTGGGCTAAGTACATGAGTTGAGTGTTCGAGGTTATATTATCACCCATTATATCAATTTATGTATGCTTCAAAGTTTACTCTAAGAGGGTATCAGGGAGTAAAGTCCATATAATCTTGGACCAATCTAATCCACTGTATTATGGTAGTGGATGGATTGTATATACTGGCCTCCTCTTCTTCTCAACCTTTTTAGTAATTGTCACAATGGTCTCTTGAGAAGGATTGGGAGGGGGAAGTGGGAGACTTAACCATGTAAAATAAACATGTAATTGGTGAGTGGATACTACTCTCCTTACCATCTTTGTGTATTTTCTCTTAGTTTTTGTGATGGGTGGAGTAGTAGTGGGACTATAGTAGGAATAGTAAGATTGGTTATGAGAGAGAAATTAGAGGAATAAAAATTGAGGAAGTAGGGCATGCAAAGGTAGAGGAGGGATCCTCTACCTTTGGTACTAATAGAGATGTCTAAATAATAGGTTGAATGGGATAAACCTACACCTTAGAAACTAGGAGAGGAGGGGGGCTAGGAGGGGTGAATGTAGTATGAAAAAATGAACTTATTAGAGGTATAGAAACATGGGAAATAATAGAGGTGATAAAAATTAGAGAAGGTGCTGGTTCAAATAATGCTTGATAATGAAATGGTGACTTACCATTTGAGTCTTGGAGGCTTAATACCTTTCCTCTTTATAATTATTCCTCCTCATCATAAATATCTTCTCCAATTACCTCTTAGGTAGCTAGCTCCACCAAAGGTCTTTCCATGGTTGGGTTCTATGGAAGGGAATGAGACCTTGGATTCTTATAAAACAAAGGGTGGTCTTTAGAGATGATGAAGGATCCAATTATGTGTTTGAGGTAACCATGATAGGAATCTCTAGAGGTGATAAAACATCACCTTGGGTAGGGCCCTCAGAATCAGAGTAATCCAAGTAGATTGGCTTAACTTGCTTTCACTCTAGTGAGGTATCTATCGCCCCTAGTTACTTATTCATTCATTACATGTTGCAAGGGTTGTCTAAGTATATTACCCTTATTTCCATACTAGTTGATTAGGTATGATAGTCTATAAATTGGATGTGTCCTACCCTTTAGATGGTACGAGTCTAGTTCATGCCTCCTTTATGGAAAGGGAAGGCTCCCCTTGAATGAGATTTATAAGGCCCTCCTTCATCTAAAATGATCATTTCCTTAATAATACATGATCATCATTCTAAGCATCAAGGAACATGAATTCATGATCATAGGGATCATGTTGATATTTAATACACAACCCCTTGATGTGACTTTTAACCTATTTATGGGGATCTTAGTCATTATGTGGTAATGAGGTCAAAGAGTAGTATTCTATGTATTTCCCAACCTCATATAAGTGCTTCATATTAGTGTAGCACATTTTTTCAATCATTAGGTGTGAGTCATAAAGTTACACTTTCTTTTTCTTATGCATATGATCATCTATGCTTCACCATAGCTAATAGGCTATCTTCTGATCTGTCACTTTTTTGGGACATACTTAGGGAGACATGAAGATATAACCTTATGGCCAATTGACATGATGATTTTATAGTCATGTCATATCTAGGAGTCTCTTTTGATCAATAATGTATCCATGATACTCTTTGATATCCTAAGAAAATTGGATTCATGGATAGCCATCCATACTCATGGGTAGACATCCTTGATGATGTGCACAATATTATGAGTGTACACATAGATGTCCATGAAGGAGTAAAAGTCATAGATCATGTTATTTATATAGTCTAGAGTGGGGTTCTAGAGTGAGCCATTATGGATGTAAACCATCCCCAGGACTACATCAAACAAGTAAAACACCATGTAAAATTGGCCTCCTAGAGGCCTCTTGTATATATGCATAATTTGCTCTCATAACCTTGCTCCAATAAATTCTCCTAGAGTAAAGGTCAATTCTGACATCCTGAACAAATATAATAACTAAACCCATTCTAATTAGAGGAATTTGATGGTAGGTTATCCAAATAGCCTATTCAATAGGGCCATCCTAATTCAAATTCTCATTCTAAATTTCATTATTGGGGTGGGATGCTTATATTTCAAGTTTATTATCTCTCTAAGGAGCATCCAACTGCTAATCACCTTCTCGATAGACTTCTATTTCTTATACACCACTACTCTGTGTAGATCATAGGTGATGTTTGTGATGGTAAGATAAAGGTAATTTTGAAATGCATCACCAACTATCCATGAAAATATCATCTTGTGCTCAAGGTGATGCACGTACACTCCTCATGATATCTTCCTTGTGAATAATAAGTCTCATAGGAGGTTGATACAGGGCATGAATTCTGGATTTATAACTATGAAGTGTAGCCCTTATCTCTTGAGAGGGAATAGGTCTCTGGCCAATTGGAATTGGTATAAAGTTAGGTTATCTCAATGCATGTGTGTATCAACCTAGTGTATGGCATCCCATAACACTAAGTATTTGTTATATTCATTGTTGAATACAACAAGTTCAAAAGTGTGTGTGTGTACTCAGTAGATTCCTTGATGGAGAACCTTAAAGAGGGAGAGTTAACCATAATTCCTTAGATGAGGATGCCATTATTTTTTAGTTAAGATGGTATTAGTTTATAATTAAATCACTTAGTTCTCATTACTATACTATTAAGTTGAAGGTAATGGTGTCTAGGGCTCAATCACAAGAGATTAATCAAGTTCATAAGTTAGCTCGAGACTGAATGGGCACGTCATCATTTGAATTATTTTTATATAGCTTTGGCATTGATTTCTAGTTCATGCATCATTAATGTCCAATATCTATAACTTTAATTTGTTTGTTTAATTTAATTTTTTTTACCTCATTTGGTGGGTATGCCACATATGCACTATTGATGTCTAGTAGGAGTGTCACATCATTGTCCTTTGCCAAGTGTCATTTCATCACTACTTCAGATTTAGTTTACTAAGTAATGAATATTTTGCTAACCAAAATTTAGGAATTAGGGTATAACATTATTTTTTATCATCCCAAATAAAAATTTTGAACACTTTTTTCAAAGACCTAACTATTAGGACTCTTTTGCTAAGCAAAATCATCGAAGACTTAAATACGTTGGAAGAACCTGTTGAGTAAAACTACCGAAGAAATATTTTTGAAGACCCAAAAAAAATAAAGTGTAAAACTAGAGACTTGGTTACCAAAGAATAGTGGTCTAAGAGTTTCATCAAAGAGGATGAGCCAAAATTTTCATATACATAACTTCCAAAGATAATTATTAGGTTAGTCCAAAAATATAAAAGGTATGGACATTGATATGCCTAATAAATAATAAAGTTAGTGTAATAATTTATGCCTCTCTTTTTAGAGGACTTCCAAATTGTGGCTATAGGCCAATTCCCAAAGATAGTAGGTCCTTATTCTAATAAAAAATAATGGGGTGTGTTGGGTACAATAGATTGTGACTCATAAGGGTAATGCTCCTAAATATTTGATAATATAAAACTTATGGTTAAAAAAATCATATCAAACATGAATTATCATACACAAGATAATCAAATCAAATATATAAAAGAGACTCCCATCATCCACATACAACATACTTGCCTTGGCATTTACCCTAGATCTGTGTGTGTGGGGAAGTGATTTACTTTTATCCTTGTTATGATAAATTAGATAATTATAGGTTTCACTCTGGTTTTTGATAAAAAATTTAAAATTTGGGGAAGATATAGTATTGATCTACTATCAAACAAGCAACCATAACCCTAACAGAGGTACCATGGGTTCTTTCGCTTTCCTTATCCTATATTATTTCATGATGCATGGTAAATTGAGCTTATTTCATCATTTTAAGCTGTTTGATCACCTTAGGATTTTTCCTTTTAGTCTTATTGGATCATTATTTTGAGGATGCTTTGATCCTTGTTTATTATATTCTATTTTGAATAACATTGCTTAGGAGAGGGAGAGTTGAAATCATAATGAACCATCATCTATTAAGAATAAGTTTACTAGACTATTCTTATCAGATTTACCCATATCAATGGTTATTTCCTCAAACATGTATTCATATCATAAGTGCATTTGATCCCAGGAAAGTGAAAAAAACTTTCTAAAATTCATATGCAGTAATGAGAGCAGCTTCTACATGCTTGATTCAAGTATTTAGTGTCATATTATTCATGATCCATATTCTTATTATACACCTAAATTTCAAAAATTTGAAATGCATGGGTGCAATATCCTATAAATAAGTAAGTTAATGTACCTATTATTGGAACATTTTCCCACAAGTTGATCCTTTAGATTTTGAACATATTAAATGAAGTCTCATGTAGATTTGGATACTTGATTTTGAGCATACTATGAAAAGTCAAATTTATTTATATATGACAAAGGGAAACATCTAATCTATAAATTAGGAAACTATTCTATAAAACAAATTGCTAAAAACTAGGAAAATTAATCTAGAAATCAGGGAAACTATTATTTGAAAGCCATAAAATATGTTCTATTAAAATAATAAATATACCCTAATAATAATATTAACATCACCTTTTTTATTATTCAATAACAATTCTAGATGGTACAACCCTGAATTAGTGCTTCAAAAAATATCCATTAATTGGATATGTCATTTCATTGCCTTGGAGGTCCTTTAGATGGAGAGTATTGTTACCTAAGATCTCTGAAATCTAATAAGGTCAAATCCACAATGGGGTAAACTTATCATGTTGTCCTTTTTTTCATGGGATTTATCCCATAGAATCATTAGGTTAGATACTCTAAATTATTTGAATTTTAATCTCTTGTCAAACCATATTTTCACTATATATTAATGTTTGTTGAAGTTTTATAAGGCCTCAGTTCTTGAGTCTTCTATTTTTATTAAGTCCAATAATCGAGACTCCACCTTCTCACTTGGTTCCATGTATTAATTCATAAACTAACATGTTGGAAACTTAAGTATAACTAGGAAAATATGTTACTTTGCATAGATTAGTAAGGTGATGCTTTGAGTTCCTGTTTATATCTCATTTGATTAGCTCATAATACATATTTCAATAAATTGCGCCAAACTCTAGGTTTGTCTGCTATAGACTTCTTCATTGCATCAATTAGGTTCTTATTTTTTTATTCAACCATCCCATTTCCTTATGGTTAATGGTTGAATGATGACCTGTTAATAATTTGATTGTCATGGGCCCATTCAATAAATTTAGTTGATTAGACTATTGTACTATTATCACAAACTAGAGATAGGAATACCAAATTTAGTTGTAATATTTTCCTCTAGAAATCTGATCACATCTTGTGCTTTTGAATTATTTGTGGTTAAAATTTAGTCCATCATGTGAAATAGTCCATATAAGTGAGTAAAAAATTGTGGCCAACTAAATAATTGGGATTAATGACCCCAATGAATTCCAAGCCCCATTGGGTGAATGGTCTTCCTTCAATCATAGGTTGTAGAGGCATGGATGCATGTACTTCCCTCTTTACCAGGACCTAGAACTCATGGCACATTTAAACATGAGAATTTTCATCCTTGAATATTTTTGTCTATTAATAACCCATTCCGAGGACCTTATGGGTAGTATTATTTCTGGAGGGATTACCATTGCCTATCTTCTAATGTAAATTTTATAGAATTTCTTTAGCTTCTTCTCATGATATGCATCTTAGTTAGATGCATTCATAATTATTTATTTATAAGATTCCTTTTCTAATCATGAAATGAGCCAATATTAGTCTCAAATATCTCTTGTATTCTCTTTTGATCTCTATAGAGCAAGTACCTATGAATAAATATTGCATTATGTTAGTATACCAGTCCCCTTTAGATACTTGGTTTTCAAAAACCTCTTCAATAGTGATCCATGGGTCAGGATTAGTCATGATTTGAATGATGCCTTGACCTCTAAGAATATTAGCAGGCTTGATATCCATGTTAATTTCATACAACTTTACCATCCACTTTCATTTGTGTTATACAAATTTATTTTGTGATAAAGTGAGCTTGACAATAGGATCTAGTATAATGGTAATTGTCTTGATCTTCAAGATGTAATGTCAATTTTTTTCACTAATTTAACAAGTTGAAAGATTTGTTTATCTATAATGAAATACCTAAGTTCTAATTCTTTCAATTTTATACTCATGATCACAATAGGATGCCTCCTTTCCTCTTTCTTCTAGGTGAGCACTATAACAATAGTGTGTTCTGAGGTGAATGAATACAAGAAGTCTTTGGTGAAGTCTGGACTTATCAGTGTAGGGGCCTAGGATATTGTATCTTAATGTCTTGAAAATAATTTTTATCCTTTGCTATTTATTTCACTTTAGGATCTTTATTAAGCATTACATTTAGAGGTCTAACAATTTTTGCAAAGATTGATATGAAATTTCTCATGAAGTTTATCTTCCCAAAGAAAGATTTGAGTTCTTTCTTGATATTTTCGAAATCAATATTTGATATTATTTAAATTATATCTAGGTCAATCATAATCCCATATTTGGTGATAATATTACCTAGGATATTTCCTTCTATAACACCAAATATACTCTTCTTGGGGTTCAATGAAATTCTCTAAACTTTTTGAACCATTCAAAGATTGATCGTAGGTGTCTTATCTACTCAATCCTTATTTTTTAGAATACTATGAGGTCATCCATATAGATAATTATACATTTAACTATCAAAACTTAAAAGGCATGGTCCATAACTCACTGAAACATGGCATATCCATTAATTAGGTTGAATGGCATCCTCTTATATGGATAGGTACCCCACTTCATGGTGAATGTTATCTTCATTCTATATTCTAATTCTATCAGCCCTTGGTTATACCCTAAAAATCCATCCAAGAAGGAAATCATTCCTAAACCACTTACTATCTATATAACTTCTTCCAAGGAAGGTAATGGATAATTATCTTTCTTAGAGGCTTTGTTTAAGTTTATCAAAATCAACATAGAGCTTGATCTCTCCACTTTTATTCCTAACTGGTACTAAATTAGCCACCCAAGTAGAATGTCTGATAGGAAAAACTATTCTTGCACTCAATAATTTCTCCACTTCTTTTTGAATAAGGAGTTTTGAGATAGGATTTACCAACCTTTACCTATTCTAAATGGTTTGTGTTCCAAATTTAATGGAATTGTATGGGTGATGACCCTTGGGTTGAAAACCTTTAGGTATTCATATGTCCATGAAATTACATCTTTGTATTGAGTGAGGAAACTCTTCATTCTTTGTATTTCCTATGGAGTAAAGTTGAGACCAATGTTGACATAGTGTGGGTTGCACTCATCTCTCAAATTTTTATTTTTGAATTTAGATTCATGTACTTTTAGCTACATTTATTATTGAGCTTGAGGATCCAAATGAAATGTATTTTCTAATAAAACCATCTCAACAGGAGGTTGTTTTCCTTTAGCTTAATAACCCCTCCTAATTCCTCTAGACATAAGTAACTAATTTCCTTGTCATTAATAATTTGGGATTCAAATTGTCCTAAGTTAATCAAGAACTGGACAATTTGTTGGTCATCATCAACAACTTGGAAACTATCCACCTTGTCTGGAACTAATGGAGAAAGTACTAGCTTAATGGATAATTTTTGTACCTTAGACTCCTATAGGAGTGCCAAGTTGGAAATTGAGGTAACTAATAAATTAGTAGGTTAATTCTATTCTCTAGGTACTAAGTGTTAGGACTTGTTCCAAAGTCTTAACATTAGGTTAGATTTTTGGTAGGTAATAAATAATTATTGTAAATGGGGCATGCATATTTTAGTAAAGACACCCCCATAAAATAAACTTAGTTTAATTATTAGGTAGTTTTAATGTTTTATATTTATTAATTAGAGTTACCTTATGAGTTGTTTTCCCGTATTTAGTTGGTTATAGGATTAGTTGTTTTTACCGGTCATTGGTAAAAACTCTATAAATCCATGTTTGCATTGTAAAAGGGTTAACGGAGTAAAGGCACCCTTACGTACTTATTTTTTTGAAATTAATAAAATACTTGTGCACTCACACTAAGCTGGGACAAGGTTCAACCTATTTTGGTTTAGGAGTTATCAGTGGTATCAGAGCGTGGTTATTTTGGGAGCTTGGTGAATTCAAAGGAACAAGGTGAAAAATCAATTCACGTGATATCATTTGGCATGAAATAAGGTATGCCATATAGTATTGGTTTAAATATTTTGAAAAATTATTAAATTATTTTAATTTTTCAAATATTATTTATATTTAAACCTGTATATTTTCCATATACCACAGTTTGGTCTTTTTTGATCATTCATACTCCATTGTCTTGTGTTCAAACCTCCTCATCTGGCATAAAAATGAATTTTTAGCATTTTAATGTTATTAAACTCATTGTTTTTTGGCCAAAACCAGATTTGTACGGCCTATTTATTTGAGAAAAACCTCTGTAATATTTATTCATGGCTGCCATTATTGATTCATCTCATTCTCAGGCCTCTTAATAGCTAAAACACCTGCCAATCTTGATCAAATGATATTACACCCCAATTTTTTACATTCAAATTATAAATCTGAGAATTTTTTGAACTTGTACAGCCTATGGTACAACCTTCCAATGCCCAAGCTTTATTTTGATCTCATTCCCTGCAAATACACCTCAAAAAATTTGCAAAAACTCAGTGAAAATCCTTTTTACCCAGCCTATACAGATTTGTATGGTCTATGAGAGAGAAAATAGGTGAAAAGAAAACTTCCAAGAGCTACCATGGCATCCCAGACAAACTTGGCATTAGAATAAAATTTAGAAATTTATTTTTTCTATTTTTAATGCTTTTTGATATCAAAAGTTTGTCTTAGTGGGTCCCACGGGAGGAAGCTTGCTTGAGAAGGCTGTAAAAAGGAAAAAAAATGAATTTATTTACTCATATGTAATTTTTTTTAAAATTTTCTCTCATACACAAAATCTGGAATAAGTAGAAATTTATAAGTGTAATGTTTTGCAAATGCTCTTAGAGCAATTGGTTAAGCTTATTTTGTTAGAAGCTTGCAAAGGAGGAGGTTAAGGGTTCAAATCCCTTCTTTTTGGAAAAAGTTTTTTTTGCTTTGGAATATGCTTTTTTGAAAAAGGAATATTCCCTTTTAAAATCTGAATGTTATAAAACACATACTTATTGTATTGTGTTATTTAATTTTTTAAAAAAGGGGAAATTTAATCATATTCATTTTACATTGTTGTGGTGAGATAAGGTTGTAATTTGGTGAAATAAGGGTGTAATCATTATTTTTTTGGTAAGGTTAAGTGAAAAACCCATCAAAAATACTTATTTTTCTTTTACGCTCTAAGCGGTGGTTAAGTGTAAAACCCCATAAAAGCAATGTCTTGTGTAGTGAGTGTGATATTTGTTTCATTTATTTTGCATTTTGTTGCACTTTTCTCTACTGCACTTGCTTTCATTTCAAAATACTGAAAATTTAGAATTTGCTTTCAGATGGTGATAGATTAACAATTTCCAATTATTCAGATTGGAAATGATTGATGGAGGCTTCACTAGTGTTTAATGAGTTATGGGATATTATTAAGAATAAAAATCCCATGTTGCCAATAGAGCAGGATAAGTTAGATATATTCAATTTGTGTGATTCTAAGGCCTTAGCTCTCACTAAATGTTGTTTTACTCATGATACTTATGTTCATATTGAAAATTCTCCTCATAGTTGCACTGCATGGAAAACATTGTCAGATTTGTATGATATGAAACTTAAGCATAAGAAGATAGATATTCATATGTAGTTGTTTACTTTGTCATTAGATGAAGATGGGGATATGGGAGAATATATATCTAAGTTGAAAAATATCACTACTAAGTACACTAAGGTTAGTTTTGGAAAACTAGATGATGACCTCATAGTTACTGCTACTTTGAAAGGACTACTAGGGTCTTATAAGAATTTTGTTGAAATGTTACATGTCTCTGGCAAGATCACAGGCATCACCTTTGATAAGTTGGCTAAGTTGATCATCCAACATGACCTCTCTCTACCCAAGAAATCTAAGAAAATTGAAGAAGCCCATGTTTTAGAGTCAAAGCCTAGTTCATCTTCATCTGGGCATCAAAACAATAGAGGAAATAGTTAAAGAGGGGGTCGAGGTTACAGAGGAGGTAAATATCAAAATAAAGGTATGGGTCATTCAAATAATCAATAATCTAATGAATTAGATTCACATGAAACAAGTGATTGAGGATATGGTCACAACTCATATAGGGACAGAGGTCAAGGTAGATCAGACATTCAGTGTCATAGATGTGGAAAAATTGGTCACATTGCCTCACAATGTAGGATTCCTTTTGATAAAATTTAGAGGCCACAAAAAGTGATTAAGACTAACTCTGCTTAGTATGCCGATCATGATTATGATGAATCTAGTAATGCTGCCCATGAATCTGCATTCACTACTTTGGGGCACATTGATTATATTTAATATGAGGTAGAGATGAGCTCACAAATGTATGGGTTTTAGACACAGGAGAAACCAACCACATGACATTTAGGAGAGATTTCTTTTGGTGTTATAAGGAAGCTTCTCTCTCACCAGTTTCCTTAGCAGATAAGTCTATGCATACACCACTACGACTTGGATCTATTCAGATTCTTCTTCCTAATGGGTTATAAAATAATTGGAGGATGTTTGGTATGTTCCCACATTGAAGAAACACTTACTTTCTTTGGTACCTATTTGAAAGAAAGGTTATCAAATTGTGCTTGAAAATGGGCTCATTTACATCAATTCAGTGAAGGATGATTATAAAACAATGTATACAAGATATGAAGATGGAAACTTGGTTAGATTGTATTGTAAGGTGCTTCCTCCCAATATAGAACTTGCAACAGTTGTTGACACAGGTATAGGTACTATGTCTACACAATGGTTATGGCATCTCCACTATGGACATTTGAATATCCACTCTTTAGTGGATTTGTAGAGATATGGTATGGTGAATGGGTTGCCCACTTTTCACAAAGATAGTATTCTTTGTGAGTCATGTGTTTTGGGCAAACAAAATCAGGAAAAATTTCCTAAATAGTCATCTTGGAGAGCTAACATATGTTTAGAGTTAGTTCATAGTGATGTATGTGACATGCAAAAGTCATCCATTGGTGCGTGTAGATACTTTGTATTGTTTATTGATGACTTTTCTAGGATGACTTGGGTATTCTTTATGAAAAACAAATCTGAAGTTTTTGTTAAGTTTGTTGATTGGTTACACTTAGTCAAAAAAGAAATAGGTTCACATTTGGCCACTCTTCGTTCAGATAATGGAGATGAGTATACTGTAGAGTTAAAAAAACTCTACATTTCATTATGAGTTTTGGTTGCATGCTACAAATTTTTTTTCCCACATAATTTGGTTTGAAACGGTGAAGTTTTGAAAATAAAGTGTGGGTTCTATTTTCCTTTTGATTCATTTTCCTCTAAGTGTTGAAATCAAGCAGACACTGACAAGTGTTGACATCTAAGGCATCCTTCTCAACAAAAACTACCAAGTGTCATCATCTGAGGCACCTTTCATACTTTCTATGAGTTAGTTAGAATGTGCCACATGTCTCATAGTGGCTCAGTAAAACGTGCCAAGTGTTAGCATCTGTGGTTACATATTAGCACCTACATTTTATCTCTTTGTAGCAAAAGGTTTCAAAAAGCTAAGTATCAAGATCAGGAAAAAAGTTTCAAGTGGCAATAGTGGAAGGTCTTAGTGTTGCTTTTTTAAAGGCGACAAAAGCTACCACATATCCTAGCTGAAGAGAGCAAAAGTCACCATGTGTCAGTATTCGAAATATGTTCAGTTCAATGCCTTCATTTAGTTTTTGGTTTAAAGCCTTGGTTCAATATTTTTAGTTTAATGCCTCGATTCATGTGTAAATAGTGCATAGTGTTGAACCATTGAACCATTTTTGGTTCAATCGGTCAGTTCAACAGCTTAGTATAATTGGGAAGTTTAAAGGAGCATCCCAAAAAACCAAAGGGTCAAGTGCCCTTTTAGAAGGTAGTAAGGTGCAACCAAACCATTCAAGTAGAGGCTGCCAAGTGTCATCTACCGAGCCCTTTCTACTCCATTCCCAGAAGCAGTGAAAGACACCATGTATCTTCCCAGAAGTAGCAAAAGCCACCATGTGTCACCATCTAAAAGATCTTCTTCATGTTTCATTGTTGAATAAAGACTATGGTGGGTCCCAAGTTTTATTTCTAAAAGTATGTGGAAGTTGCCAAGTGTCACCATCCATAGTAGCCTAACATGTGTCCCAAATGTTTCCACAGTATAGCTAAAGAGTAGAAGAGATTGCCACATGTCCTAAGTTGAAGCAAGTGGAGATTTCTACCTGTCCCTATGCCCCTTTTCAAAGTTGCTCGAGTAAGAGATGTAGTTGAGTCTTATTTATATTAAGCTATTAAAGTTTTGAGAAAGCAAATTGTGACAAGTGTCAAAGGTGGAACACTCCTGAGCAAAGACACAAGAGAGTATAAGTTATGCAAAAAGTGCCACATGTCTTTAATGGCTATTGCAAAATATGAAAAGTGTCATCCTTTGGTGTTTGCTAAAGTAATAAGAAGAAATTGGCTAAGTGTCACCTAACATTTAAGAGAAGGGAGCATCTTACAATTTGTTTCAGCTAATGAACTACCAGAAGATGAAGCATTTTAAAATCTATAAGATATCTTCTGTTAGACACATTCAGTTAGGGAAGATTTGATTTGGGCCATTAGATTGAGAACAAGTAGACAATCTGGAGTGGATCCAAGGCTATAAATAAGGGTGGGGAATCATCAATAAATCATCCATTATCAGAGAGAAATTTTGAGAGGGAATTATTGTAACAAGTCTAGACTTTCTAGAGCTGTAGCTAAGTAATATCATTTGCTTTTGTCTCATTTTCTTGAGTTGAAAGGTTTATATAACTGTACGTGTTTTTGTGCCTTTTATATGACTGGAAGATTCAAATAAGAAGATTGAACCCTATGCCTTTGTTAATATTATCTGTGTCATTTGTAAAAGTAGTCTAGGCTGTAGACTTTTCTTGAGCTGTGATTAGGAATGTCATTTGCTTTTGTCTCATTTTCTTGAGTTGGAAGGTTTACATAACTGTATGTGTTTCTGCACCTCTTATGTGATTGGAAAATTCAAACCAAAAGATTGAACCCTATGCCTTTATTGACATTTTCTGTATCTTAGCAAAAGTAGTCTATGCCTTGAGCCTCTGTTTCTATTGTTTCAAAATTTTACATTGATCATGCACTTGTTTGCTCTTAAATGTAAATGAATCCTACATATAGTCTCACTGTGCTCAGGATTAAGGTCGAATTACATTCAGGTGCATCACCATAGATTAGATTTATTTTCTTGCATTTGTGTTTCTGATTTAAATTCCTATCCCTTTTCCTAGTATCTACTCAATTTAAAGAAGAACCAGCTTCTCTAAAATTTGGAGGTTGTTTCAAGACACAAGTCCCATATCTTGAAACTTCCCATTATTATTGATTGGAATCAAGCACAATTTTAAATCATCAACAGGTTTTGGCATGCCTGGTGGGACCAATCTTGAAATCTCTTTCAAGATCGTATGAACCAAAGAGCTACGAGAAGTCATAGCTGTGGACCAATAACCAGATCACAATCTACTAAAAATCTAGGTATTCTTTTACCACCTTTGGTAACATGTCCAAGAAGAAGAGATATCTAGTTTGTACCAATACCCAAAGCAAATATGAGAGCCCCTATACCCCCAAGAAATTATGCAAGCTAGAATACTGGTAGTCCTTTGATTCTCCCAATACCACTAGACACTTGGGACCCTATCCCAGTGAATGCCCTAAAAGCTCTACCTAAATTCAGTGGACAAGACTCTAAAACACTTGAAGAGCATCTTCAAGATGTATCAAATGTCTATGCTATACATGTTGTCACACAGCAAAATGTGGCCATAAGATTACTAGCAGCGTCTTTTAAAGGGAAGGCTCTAGAATGGTATCAGTCTTTGACCCCAAATACCATATCTACATGGGATCAGCTCAAAGATCTTTTCTTTAAAAGATTCATAGAGAAGGGTGATAAGTCTTCTTTGTTACAACAGTTAATCACCATTTAAAGGGGACCACAAGAAGCCATGACTGACTTCAATTCCATATTTTAAAAGACTTGGGATAGAATCCCTATTATAGCTAGACCATTACTAGGTATGGCCATAGTATTTTATCTTAAGGCTTTGAATTCAGATATATCTATTATGATTCAGTCACTTGGAGGACACACCTTACCTGAGGCTTATGACTATTCTATCAGAGCTGAGAATAATTTGATAGATGCTGGAAAGTTACCTCCAAGGCCTCCCATGCCCATGTTCCTAGAAATTTCCTTGCCATTGCCTCAATAAGTCCCTAAATCTATAAGCCCACCTGTGTCCATGTACACTTACCTTCAACCATCTGCTAAAGAAATTGTCCCCACTCAGTCATCTGAGCTAGATCATATCAAGAATATCCTAAGGACATTCTCTAATGAGCTGATCAATATAAAAAGACAATAGAATACTTTCTCTAAGCCTCCATATCAAGGCCATCAAGGAAATATATTTTTATCTCAGTCAAACCAATATCAGGGTCCTCTAAGACAAACCAATCATCAGCCAACAAATCAATTGGTTGCAGTCCCCGCACCCTCACAGACTATTCCTCTAAATTCAAATAGGGAGATTGTTCTAGGGTAAAATAACTATGTGGATAACACTAATGTCTAGTGTTATCCTTGCAATAATGCTCATACACTTAGAGATTGTCCTATGGGTAATCTAAAATAAAAGGTGGCAGAGCAGAGAAGAATGGATGGTCAGTTTGCAAGTTCTAATGACAATCAAGCATACTAGTCTCCTGGTATGCAGAATTCAGTCCTAGTGGCTTAGATGCAAGAGATGTCTTTGCAATAAGAGGAAGAAATAGCCCCAAAATATGCTTTGTTCTCATGGGTTGAAGATGAAGAATCAATATTTTTGAATGAAGCTTCTATTTGGAAACCAATAGTGCAATCAGACTACTGTACTAGATCAAAGAGAAGAATGCTGGAGCAGCCTAAAGTTATACATAATAAAGCTATGGAGAATATTTCATTTCAATATCATCAACATACAGCTATTAGACAAGAAATGCTTCAGCCAGTGTAGAATTAAGAAGTTCCTGAATAAGTTCAAAGAAAGACAAGATATCCTAATCTTCAGAGAATTCAAAATTTTGGACCAATGATTGTGGTAGATTAGCTGAAGATGACCCTAGCACAAGTATCAATTTGGGACATGTTAGCTATTCCTAAATAAAGGACACTATTACAAGAAGCTCTTCAAAATCAAGAAATGCCCAAATATACTGAAGAACCTACTGATAAAAGAAAGCTCAAAGACATAGATCATCTACAAACAACAGCCTTAGTGAACCAAGCATCAGAGGTAAGCAAATCCAAACCAGATTACTTCCATTTTACTAAGATAGGTGACTAGGCTAAGCATAATTAGAAAAAAGAAAATAAACAATTGTTAGCTATGACACATAGTGACCCATATGAAAATTATAGCTCTACTGGTTTGGGAACTTATGTTATTTTTGATGAGGACCATGAAATCCCAAATGTTTTGAGAGAAGAGATATCAACTATTCAAGGATCCGAAAAAGATTCATAAATTTGGACTTTAAATTTTGATGGGGCTAGAAGTAAAAATGGTGCTGGGGTAAGAATTTGTCTTACTACTCCAAATGGTGAAATTTTTTTAAGGGCTATCCATTTTCAATTTGCTTGCACTAATAATGATGCCAAGTATGAATCTTTAGTACATGGACTCCTATTAGCCAAGAAAAAGGGAATTAATTATCCAATAGTAAAAGGAGATTCAGAATTAGTAGTAAAGAAAATTAGAGAAAAGGCAATAACAAAAAATGTCAGAATGAAATCCTATAAGCATAGAATTTGGGACTTAATAGAATATTTTGAAGCTTTTAATATTGAATTATTTCCTAGGACTCAAAATTTTGAAGTTGATAGGATGGCACAGATTGGTTCATAGTTTGATCCAGCAACTGACCTATTAGTTAACAATGAATCAATAAAGGTTATAGTAAGGCCATCTATTCTTGATAATGATGAGCATTGGCAAGTATTTAAGAATGATTCTCAAGTACTCTAATTCTTGCAACAATTAGGGGAATTTATTGATCAACTACAACCAAAGATTGAAGAAGCATATGAGGATCAAATTATACAATTAAAGAATAATAAGCTTCCCAAAGGTTTAATCACTTTAGAAAGCCTTTTTGATCTAGAAGATATAAGCCTGGAGAGGAAAAGGTTCCAAGCAAACAAAGTAGATTATTATAAAATAGAAGTGAGTGAAGGGAAAAAATTAAAAGTTGGAAACTCTACAACCCAAGAAGAAAAGGAAAGGCTAATTGAATTATGCAAAAAATATGACAGAGTCATAGCCTGGAGCTATGAAGACCTTCATGGATATAATAAAGATATCATTCAGCACACAATAGAGCTGACTAAAGGATCTAAGCCTATTAGACAAAAATAGAGACCAGTGAATCTGAGAATTGAGCCTCTAATGGTAGATGAGTTGCAGAAACTTTTAGATTCTAAAATAATTTTTCCAATCAAACACTCAACTTGGGTATCAAATCTAGTACTAGTTAGGAAAAAAATGGTGATATAAGAATTTGTGTATATTTTAGAGATCTAAGCAAAGCATCTTTGAAGGATCACCATCCCTTGCCCTCCATGGAACAAATTCTACAAATTGTGGCTAGATTAGAGAATTTTTTTTTGCTAGATGGTTTCTCAGGATACAATCAGATTTGGCTGGCTAAAGAAGACCAATACAAGACTGCTTTCACTACCAAGTGGGGAACATTTGCATATGATAAGATGCCATTTGGCCTGTCAAATGCTGGAGCCACTTTTTAGAGAGCTATGGATGTTGCATTTGGGAAACTGATAAATAAAATCATCTTGATTTATCTTGATGATCTTATTATTTTTTCAAAGAATGCTACTGATCATTTTGATCATTTAGAAGCTGTGTTTAAAAAATATCAAGAATTTGGAATATCCTTGAATCCTAAGAAATGTATCTTTGTTATCCCTCAAGGCAAATTATTGGGACATATAGTATCTGAAGGAGTTTCCATAGAACCAGAAAGAGTGGTAGCTATACCTCTTCTAATCAATAAGAAAGCAATTATGTCTTTCTTGGGAAAAAATAATTTTGTCAGTCAGTTCACATCTGACTTTGTAGGCTTAGTAAGACCAATAACACTCTTGTTGGAAAAAGACCAAATTTTCAAGTGGACTACAGAAGGAAGGCAAGCCTTTGAAGAGGTCAAGAAAGCTATCTCAATAGCTCCAGTACTTAGAAACTGAAATTTTTCTAAGCCTTTTTTTATGTATGTATATAGAGGAGAGCTCAGTATTGCTGTCGTTCTAACACAGAAAGATAATAAATAGGAGGGAGAGCATCCAATAACATTTTTCTCAAGGACTCTTATAGAATATGAAACTAGATATAACTTTGTGGAAAAACAAGCATATGCCATGGTAAAAGCTCTCACAAAGATCAGGCATATAGTATCAGGAAGTAAAATTTTGATACTTGTAGCACATCCAAGTGTCAGAGAATAGATCATGGAGGGGGAAATTACTGAAAAAAGAGAAAACTAGATAACTAAGATCCTTGAATATGATGTAGAAGTAAAACCCACTAAATTATTCAGAGGTAGGGGTTTGTGCCAATATATGACTCAAGAGCTTGAAAAGATGATACGTAAAGAGATAAATTCAGGAACAGAAGAAGAAATTGTATTGAGAATACAAGAAGTTGATTAGGAATCTTGGGTCACAAGCAGGATTCATTTTATGAAAAATGGGATTTATTTAAGAGAACTCCCTCAAAATAAGAGAAGATATTATAGAATGCAAGGAGTTCATTTTGTTTTAATTGAATAGGTTCTTTTTAGAAGAAATTTTGATGGTAAATTGTTAAGATGTGTATAAAAAGATGAGGCTAAGAAAATATTACATGAAATGCATCATGGGGTATCTGGTGGACATTTTTCTACAAAGACCATAGCTATAAAGATAAGTGAAGCAAGTTATTTCTGGCCTACTTTATTTACAGATTATTATCAGTTGGTTAAAAATTGTAAATCTTGTCAATATTATGTAGGGATGAGAAGGAATGCAACAATGCCTCTTAGCCCTATAATTGTGGATGAACCTTTTGCTCAATGGGGTCTTGATTTCATTGGAATGATAAATCTAGTATCTAGTATGGGTCACAAATGGATCTTAATAGCCACAGATTATTTCACCGGATGGACCGAGGCAGTGCCACTCAAGGAAGTAACAAAAATATGATCCTAGATTTTCTAGGGAGTATCACTACTCATTTTGGGGCTCCTTGCACCATAATTTTAGATAATGCTAAAGCATTTTTAAGGTCTAAAGTATCAGACTTTGCATTAAAGCATGGAATATATCTAAAAACTTCTTCTAATTATTACCCTCAGGGTAATGGTTTGGTAGAATCAACTAATAAGAACCTGATTAGACTCATCAAAAGAATAGGGGCTGATCATCACAAGGAATGACATAAAGTGATTAATTTAGCACTATGGGATGATAGAATTACACCTAAACAGGTGATCAAAATGTCCCCATATGAATTGGTATATGGGAAACCTACTGTAATTCCCCTGAGCTTGGAGATTCCTGCTCTCCAGCTGATCAAACAGATTGAAATTGAAGAAAATGGCCCCATGCAGGTTAGATTAGCAGAACTTTTAAAAGTTTAAGAAAAGAGAAATGTAGCACATGACTCATTGATAAAGCATTAGAAAATAGTTAAAGACTATTTTGATAAAAGAACTTCAAATCCTCATTTTGAAATAGGCTCAATTGTTTTGAAATGGGATGCAAGAGCTACCAAACTAGGTCAACACACTAAATTTGAAGCATTATGGACTGGCCCTTATAGAATTTGGGCATGTAAACAACAAAATTCATTTGAGTTAGAAATGATGGAAGGTGAACCTGAAGAGATTCCTATAAATGGAATCTATTTGAAACATTTTAGTTAAAACTATGTCTTCTAGTAATTTTAAATCATGCAGGAGTTGTAAATTCTTTTTGAGCAGGCTCAAAAGTCCTTGGGGTCACCAATAACTATAGAGTAAAAAATAATCTACATTTCATTATGAGTTTTGGTTGCACACTACAAAATTTTATTCTCGCATAATTTGGTTTGAGATGGTGAAGTTTTGAAAACAAAGTGTGGGATCTATTTTCCTTTTGATTCATTTTTCTCTAAGTGTTGAAATCAAGCAGATGCCAACAAGTGTCGACGTCTGAGGCATCCTTCTCAATGAAAACTACCAAGTGTCATCATTCGAGGCACCTTTCATACTTTCTATGAGTTAGTCAGAATGTGCTACATGTCTCATAATGGCTCAGTGGAACGTGCCAAGTGTCAGTGTCTGTGGTTACATATCGACACCCACATTTTATCTCTTTGCAATGGAGGGTTTTAGAAAGCTAAGTATTGAGATTAGGTAGAAAGTGCTAAGTGGCAATAGTAGAAGGTCTCAGTGTTGCTTTTCTAAAAGTGATAGAAGCTACCACATATCCCAGCTAAAGAGAGTAGAAGTCACCATGTGTCGGTATCCAAAATATGTTCAATTCAATGCCTTTGTTCAGTTTTTGGTTCAAAGCTTTCATTCAATATTTTTAGTTCAATGCCTCGGTTCATGTGTAAATGGCACACAGTGTTGAACCATTGAACCATGTTTGGTTTAATCAGTCAGTTCAATGGCTTAGTACAATTGGGTAGTTCAAAGGAGCATCCCAAAAAACCAAAGGGTTAAGTGCCCTTTCGAAAGGTAGTAAGGCACAACCAAACCATTCAAGCGAAGGCTACCAAGTGTCATATATCGAGCCCTTTCTAATCCATTCCCAGAAGTAGTAGGAGACACCACGTATCTTCCTAGAAGTAGAAGAAGCTACCACGTGTCACCATCTGAAAGATCTTCTTCATGTTTCATTGTTGAATAAATATTGTGGTGGGTCCTGAGTTTTATTTCTAAAAGTCTGTGGACGCTACCAAGTGTCACCATTCGTAGGAGCCTAACATGTGTCCCAAACGTTTCCATAGTATAGCTAAAGAGCAGCAAAGATTGCCATGTGTCCTAAGTTGAAGCAAGTGGAGATTACCACCTATCCCTATGCCCCTTTTCAAAGTTGCTCGAGTAAGAGATGTAGTGAGTCTTATTTCTATTAAGCTATTAAAGTTTTGAGAAAGCAGATTGTGACAAGTGTCAAAGGCAGAACACTCTTGAACAAAGACACAAGAGAGTATAAGTTATGCAAAAACCACCACATGTCTTTAATGGCTACTATGGAACATGATAAGTGTCATCCTTTGGTGTTTGCTAAAGTAGTAAGAAGAAATTGGCTAAGTGTCACCTAGCATTCAAGAGAAGGGAGCATCCTGCAATCTGTTTTAGTTAATGAACTGCCAAAAGATGAAGCATTTCAAAATCTATAAGATATCTTTTATTAGACACATTCAGTTAGGGAAGATTTAATTTGGGCCATTAGATTGACAATAAGTAGACAATCTGGAGTAGATCCAAGGCTGGGAATCATCAATAAATCTTCCATTATCAGAGAGAAATTTTGAGAGATAATTATTGTAACAAGTCTAGACTTTCTAGAGTTGTGGCTAAGTAATATCATTTGCTTTTGTCTCATTTTCTTGAGTTGAAAGGTTTATATAACTGTATGTGTTTTTGTGCCTTTTATATGACTGGAAGATTCAAATAAGAAGATTGAACCCTATGCCTTTGTTAATATTATTTGTGTCATTTGCAAAAGTAGTCTAGGCTATAGACTTTTCTTGAGCTGTGATTAGGGATGTCATTTGCTTTTTTCTTGTTTTCTTGAGTTGGAAGGTTTACATAACTGTATGTGTTTCTACGCCTCTTATGTGATTGGAAAATTAAAATCGGAAGATTGAACCCTATGCCTTTATTAACATTTTCTATATCTCAGTAAAAGTAGTCTATGCTGTGAGCCTCTGTTTCTATTGTTTCAAACTTTTACATTGATCATGCACTTGTTTGATCTTAAATGTAAATGAATCCTACATATAGTCTCATTGTGCTCAGGATTAAGGTCAAATTACATTTAGGTGAATCACCATAGATTAGATTTCTTTTCTTGCATTTGTGTTTCTGATTTAAATTCCTATCCCTTTTCCCAGCATCTACTCAATTTAAAGAAGAACCAGCGTCTCTAAAATTTTGAGGTTGTTTCAAGATGCAAGTCCCATATCTTGAAACATCCCATTGTTGTTGATTAGACTCAAGTGCAATTTTAAATCATCAACATATGCCTCTAATGAATTTTTAGATTATTGTCGAGAACATGGTATTCATCGATAATATAGTAATGCTTATACTCCACAACAAAATGGAGTATCTGAATGAATGAATATAACTTTAGAGGGCACAACATGTGCCATGTTACACTATAAATAGCTTGATGATAAATTTTTGGCTAAAGCTATTGGTACTATAGTGTATTTGAGAAATAGGTCCCCCACAGTTGCACTTTTAGGACAAACTCCATATGAGGCATGGTATGGATTTAAACCAAAAGTTAAACACTTGAAAGTGTTTGGATGTGTTTGTTTTGCTTTGGTTCCTATTAAACATAGAACTAATTTGGAACCATGAAGTTAAAAATGCATCTTTCTTGGTTATTCTAAAGATAAAAAGGGGTTTCATTTGCTTGCATAGGATTCAGGCAAATTCATAGTGAGTCGAGATGTAATATTTGATGAGTTTGGGACTATGAACATTGTAGAGATTGATTCTCAAGTTGATAAATTAGAGAGGAAAAATACAAAAAGGGATAAGGGTTTGAATGATGGGGATAACTCTTTGAAGTTATGGTATGAGACTCAAATTCCTTCACTTTACTCTCCTTCATCTACAAGTTCATAGGTTGATGACTTTGAAATTGTTGAAAATTCTCTAAGTCCCCCTTCGAATGATGCACATGTTGAGATTTATGGAGTCCCTAATTTGAATAATTTGTTTAAGTATCCAAAATGGGCTCAAAGTACTTTTTCTAACGTGACAGTAGATGAAGTTGGTTTAACAGGGCCCAAGAATTCTTGAAAATAGGTAAACTATGCTATGGTTGTTACTACTTCTTCCACTGAGCCATCCACTTTTGAGGAGGCATCTACTGAACATGTTTGGCAACAGGGAATGAAATTTGAGTATGATTCCATACTTAACAATAATACATGGGTTTTAGTTAATCCTCCTCCACATTTTAAACCCATCGGATGTAAATGGGTTTATAAGACTAAGTATAAATCAAATGGCTCCATTGATAAACAGAAGGCACGACTTGTTGCAAAAGGATATGCACAGTAAGAAGGTATTGACTATGAGGAAACATTTGCACCAACTACCAAAGGGCACACTATTCATATGGTACTTGCCTTAGCATCATAGAATAGTTGGAAAGTATATCAATTGGATGTGAAAAGTGTTTTTTTAAATGGTGATTTATAGGAAGAAGTCTATATGAAACAACCTCAGGGTTTTGAACAAGTGGGTGCTGAACACAAAGTATGTAAATTGATAAAAGCTTTGTATGGACTCAAATAGGCACCCAGGGATTGGTATGAGAAAATGGATTCATACTTGAAATCTTTTCATCATAGTGACTCTGATGATACTCTCTATTTTTGAGTGTAGGGTAAGAAAATGGTGATACTTGTTCTCTATATCGATGACTTGTTTCTCACAGGTAATGATGAAAACCATAACAAGTCTGTGAAGAAGGAATTAAAAGATAGGTTTGAGATGATAGATCTTGGACTTCTTCACTATTATCTAGGCATAGAGGTAACTCAAAAAGAGCATAGTATTTTCATTTCACAAACTAAGTATACTTCTGAGTTATTAAAGGTTTGGCATGAGTGATTTCAAACCTACCCTCACTCCCATGGAAAATAACTTGAAATTGTCTAAGGATGATAGCAGTGCCTTTTTTGATGGCACCACATATAGACAATTGGTGGGAGGTTTGATATACTTGATGATTACTAGGCCTGATATTTCATTTTCAGTTGGAATTTTATCTAGGTTTATGCATGAGCCTAGAGAAATTCATTGGCATGAAACAAGATGAGTACTTTGTTACCTTCAAGGAATGAAAACATATGGCCTTGAATACTGCAGCAACAAGAACTTCAAACTTGTTGGATATTGTGATGCAAATTTTGGTGGATGTGTGTATGACAGAGTGTCAACCACAAGATACACTATGCATATGGGTTCAACTGCCATTGCTTGGTGTTTTAAGAAGTAGGATACAGTGGAAAATTCATTAGTAGAATCAGAGTATATTGCAACATGGGATGCTTTTATAGAAATTATTTACCTTCGTCGTATTCTTGAAGATCTTCAAGTTTCTCAGTTTGCTCCTACACAGTTATACATTGATAATCAGAGTGCAATCAAGATGTCCAAGAATCCAGTGTTTCATGCCAAAACAAAACATATGGATGTCAAATACCATTATCTGTGAATGCTAGTGGCAAAGAAAACTCTTGATCCAATATATTGCCCAACTGCCGATTAGACAACTGATATCTTCACAAAACCCCTTAACAGAATCAAATTTGAAAAATTTAGAAAATTGCTTGGTATGTGTCTAAAGACCTGACTTTGGATTATAGGGGAATTTGTTAGGACTTGTTCCAAAGTCTTAATGTTAGGTTAGATTTTTGGTAGGTAATAAATAATTATTGTAAATGGGGCATGCATCTTTTAGTAAAGACACCCCCATAAAATAAACTTAGTTTAATTATTAGGTATTTTTAATGTTTTATATTTATTAATTAGAATTACCTTATAGGTTGTTTTCCCGTATTTAGTTGGTTATAGGATTAATTTTTTTTACCAGTCATTGGTAAAAACTATATAAATCCATGTTTGCATTGTAAAGGGTTAATGGAGTAAAGGCACACTTATGTACTTGTTTTTTTGAAATTAATAAAATACTTGTGCACTCGCACTAAGCGGGGACAAGGTTCAACCTATTTTGGTTCAAGAGTTATCACTAAGATTATGTTAAAATCATTAAAAGATTTAATTAAATCCCATGCTCTATGTTTGTACCTTTTTAGATATGATAGCTTGCACTAGTATTTGTTTTTGACCTGATAGACTATCAATTTTGAATTACCATAAATTATATTTGTTTGACATTATGTTTGAGATAAAAATGCAGTCCCAATATTAGTGATTAATATTCTACTTTATTATTGGTGTAAGGGAACTAGAGTCTATATTCTACCAAGTATTTCTTACCTTATGGGTCTACCAATTCAATGCCAACACTTGATCCTTTTTTGGATCTTTCACCACAAAGTCAAGGGTCCACAACTAGGAAGATCCCTTGACTTCTAGTTCTTACACTTCATGCTTTTTAGTGAAGGTATAAATCCCAAGTTTAGGATATTTATAACTCACTTCATCATTCTTTGTATTTTATTATATAATTGGGTGTTTCATTATTGTCTCTTGATTAATTTGAATTTGGTTTAGAATATCTCTCTGGTAACCAAATGTGAGAAAAGTCTATTGCTACATACCCATTCAATTTCTTGGACTAGTCTCTACTAAGGAGGAGTCTATATACTTCTATAATATCTACTACTAGTATATCAATCATTATTTGTACTCGTGTTCATATGATACTTACATCTATACCTCATCCATCTCTCCTATTATAGGGACCATGGTCTCATCTAAATTTGAAACCATTCTCTTGGATGAATTTGGGTTCAAACCCATTTTCTCACAAATTGAAGTAGGCATAAACATGGCTGAAGCTCCACAGTTAATTAAAAAATTATGGTTCTTTCCAAATTCTCTGATAGTTAGTAAAAAGGTGTAACTTTAGGTTTCCTCTTGTATATGATATGGGTTTAAGTAGACTTTGTATTTTCTGAAGTCACTTTCCCTATGATAGACTTCAATAGTAGCTCCTTTTGTTTTGTAATCTGGGATATTCATGAAGAGGAATGTTAGTTAATATTCTTCATGTCTTCAATAATTTTATACCCTCCTTTTCCATACTCTTCTCTATTATAGAGCCATTCATTCCATTTAGGGGGAGGTGGATTGTTGTCAATTCTTGGATTCAGTAAAGTAATGATGTTGTTTAGAGTATAAATTATGAAGGCCTGATTATTCCTTAAGTTATAATTGTCCTTTTGGTATTACTAGAAATCCTACACTTCATTAGAGTTATCTGCTAGTTCATTGTCATATTCTTATGGGAAGAAAGACTCATAAATTTAAAATACCATTGATGTGTTTGAAGATCCAACTTCTATATGGAACTATGGTGGATTATTCATCAAGTCTTGCCTTGGCATTTCTCTTTGGAAAATTCAAACATTACACAGAAATCCACACATTCAATTTCACCATGTTGGATGTATTATGGACTCTAAACGATTTGGTATGTGCCATTTCTATTATTTTGATCTCTTAAAACTTGTTAGGATGCTACTTTTCATTATTAGCAGACCTATTAGAGGGTATTTTGTATCTTTAAAACCCAAGATTATGGTTATTATTTTGGTTAGTGGTGTTTCCCATCTTTCTCTGTATACTCAAGAAGTAATTGCTTAATTTTTGGACCATTATTTGGATTGAATTCAATTAAGCTTTGGTAAAATTAATTCCTTGTACAACTATAAAATTAGAGGGAATTGAATATTGATTCTATTGATGACTATTCATATATACCTAGTTATTCATATAATCATCTTTCTAGTTGGGCACTTGCTACATTACAGGAGGTAGTGCATATAATTGGTTTTAATTGAAAGTAGAGACATTTCAATTGACTTGAGGGACTACATTCATAGCTATAAAATTGGTGTTGATATTTAAAGTGCCAAGTATTTGAAGGTTTAAATTTTATCAATTTTGATAGCCTCTTCATATGTTAAAGCTAGAGTGGTGGTAGAAACAACTCTCCATAGGAACACCATAGTGATTAGGTCTAGATAATTTCTATACATCCCCAACACCAATGGTTCATCTGGTGTGTACTTTGGGTTAAAAAAGTGTATTTCTTCTAGAATATAGTGTTGAAAGTATGAATTAGCTCATTGGGATCCATTTTCATGTTGGTAAAGTATTGATGCACTAGTTTAGTGCTAGTAACTTATTTGAATTAGGAAAGACATGTGCTTTGACATGCATTCTAAGAAGTGATCAATTTCTCTTGAAGGCTAATGTACCAATCATAGGCAACATATTGCAAGGTAAATGGGAAAAGTCTACATATAACATCTTTATCAATAACATTCATTAATATTAAAGCAGACTTAAAATTCTTAATGTGTTCCTATTTAGTTATTCCTCCTGAGGGGGAAAAATAAGGCATACATTTTTCTAGGTTTCTAAGCAAATTGTTCACATTGCCTAGGACAACAATGTTAGATCTAACTAACCAAGGATGTTGTTGGGATATAGGATGATTAATGTGATGGATATTCATAACTAGATATGGTGTTATATCCCTTAGTATATTAAAAACAACCAGTGCAGATATATGTCTTTGATGCATCAATAAGGGTGAAACCAATAGATTGGTTTGGGCCCTAGACCTAGTAACTCTCTTGGGTGTCTCTAGTGCAACTCAACATAAGAGGTGAATTTTCACTAAGAGAGGCACACAAGTGCCCTCCTAATCCCATATTTATTTGATGTTGATATGGGTCTTATACACCAATCAAAGTGTGAATGAGGTAGCCTCTAAAATTTTAGGATCTTAGTGGAGGTGAAATCCACTCTAGGACATGTGTTATAGGTATGAGTTAAACAACCTTGTGGTAAAATAACAAGCAGAGCATGTATGTTATTAATTAGGTTTGATTGTAGTGAAAATAATCCTAATATAAAAATAAAAACTAAGTGGGAGAGATGGATGGGTGATATCTAATCTAAATTGGGTAGATATCAATCAAATAAACTTCAAAAGGAGGAAAGGGTAGATCAGAAAAGGAAGTTATGTGATCTCAAAGTGTCATTTCCTAGGTTGGTTTTTTAGTGAAAAAATTCTATCAAATCTATTACTTACTTCTTACAATTGTTTCACACTCATAGGTAAACATAGTTATGAAGTCTAGGGAGGAATTATATAGGAAACTTGATGGTCTCAATTGAAGTTTTCTCCCTTTAGAGTTACTCTTGCACACCCTTTATTGTAAGGTTATAGATTTGAATAAAAAGACATCTAAGGTAGTTATGGAACACACTTAGAAAACTATACCAATAGAAAACATTCATACAACTAATAACAACACAGTTTAAATAAATTGCTTAACACAATCTACTAAATTTCAATAACATTTTCACATATACAACTAACTTATATTGATTATAATAATATGGATCTATTTGTAGATTTTGAACACTTCAAATTAATGTATTATATCAACTAGAAAAGCAAAAATTAAAATCACATAAGTGGAAGGAGAAAATACCAGTGCAATTTCATGACATCCAAAATTAACTTCTTCTTATATTGATTAAATCTTCTAACCCTTTGGAATGTGAAATTGCATTGATATATAGACTTGGGGATGGGATGCCTCATCCTACAAGTATATGTAAACTCATAGTTACATGTTATAGTTATAACCTTAGTTCTAATTTTAGTCTCAAAATTTACATATTTTGCATGCTTGTGTCTAATTACATTTATGTCAAAAATAGTTAGACTATGTAATGCAATGCAAAATGTGCTTGCTTACATCATTTCAAGAAAATTTACATGTATATTTTAACTATAAGTAAATTATGAGTAATATATCCATGTATACATTAAAAATTGGACTTCTTCTCAAGGTTGACTAGGTGGATACATGGATGACAAGGTTGTTGGCGGAATTAAAGTGGATGTTTTTGCTAAACTAGGAGTTACTGAGATAGCATTATTATTCACTTACAAAGCATAATAGTACTTATGTAAAATGTCATATTGATGTCTAATTATATCCATGTTAAGGAGTGAAGGCCTATGTACCCTATTCACTTATTCCAAGAGCCTTACATGTTCAAAAATTTTAATATTGAATTTATATCTAAAGATCTACAATTTAGTGACTTAATTTATATAAAAATTGACCTCTACATCTATGTATTCTAAGATATTCCCTTGTATGTTCTATTTAAAATTTTATAAAGATTGTTATAATAGATGATCAAAATTGGCCCTGCTGATGAGTCTTCCTATTGAATTCTTGGCTTGAGAAAGCTTCAGCACATCCAAAATTTTCTAGAAGTGAGTTTCATGTTTTGAATAATTTAGCATTAATGCCTCATCCATCTCAACCCATTCCATGGCCTCTTGTTTTTTTATGGATACCAAGTTAAAGGTATTGGTAGCCTCTAATGGTGCCATTAAGTTCAAATGTGCATATAAATTATTGGTTGTAAAAAATAATAATTTAAGTTTATTTTGATCTATATTCCACTAATTCAATAATTTGGTGGTCTCTACTATGTGGGGAAAAATTATACCCTCATTGCACTAATGGACTCAATGGTGTTGTACAATATAGATGCTTCACTTTGGATGCCCATTTAAATTTGTGATGGAACATGAAAAGTTTTCTACTATTCTTGCGATTCCTCCAGTTCTTGTTCCAAATATCTACATGAAATTTCTATCCCCTCATGTATTTCTACTAGGACATATTTATGTGTTTTGATGTATGATTTTAAATATTCTATAAAGTGGGATTATCCTAGTTTTCTATCTTCCTCTTTATTAGGGTGAACACTTCTTCTCTTTCTTCTAAAATGACTACTCTACCAATGTTATCTTCTAGGTTCCTCTTCCTTACCCTCTATACACCCCATGTAGATTTCTCATAAACTATACTCATAGTGGGAAATTTAGTAATCATAAGATTGGGTCTTTTATAGGCCCTTAACAATATGTATATATCCCATTATCAAAGGACTATATGGGTTGGGTCTATGGGTTAAGTGTCTGAGGCTGTAATCTCACCCATTATCTCACTTGATGTTTACTTTAAAGAGGGGATCATGGAGTGAAGGGCATATGATATTGAATAGACCACTCCAATATATTTTGGTAGTAGATGGAATGTGTTTATCAACCTCTTCTTCTTCTCATCCTTTTTAGTAGTTATCATAGTGGTCTCTTGAGAAGGACTGAGAGGGAGAACTAGGAGACTTAATTATGTAGAAACAAAATGTAATTATGGATTAGATACTTATCCCCTCACCTTATTTGTGGCCTCTCTCTTGGTTTTTTAGGGGAGTGAAGTATTATTAGAAGGGACTATAGTAGGAATAATAGGATTGGTTGTGGGATGAGTAATTAGAAGAATAATAATGAGTGAGTAGGGGCTACAAGGGTAGAGTAAGAATCCTCTACCTTTAGTACTGATAGAGTTGGATAAATAATAGGCTAAATAGGATCACCCTCCACCTTGGGAACCAAAATAGGAGGGGGTTAGGAGGGATTAATTTAGTAGGAATAAATAAACTTATTATAAGAATAAAAACATGGGGAAAAATAGGGGTGATAAAAATTGGAGCGGGTATTGGCTCACTTAATCTCTGATGATGCAATGGTTCCTTGCCCTTTGAGTCCTGAAGTTTCAAGAAATTTTATCTTTAAAATTTCATCTCCTCATTCAAAATGTCCTCTTTAATTGTATCCTATGTAGTTATCTCCACTGAAGGTCCCTCCATGGATGGGATTTATGGAAGGGAATGATATATTGGATAATTTATTTAATATAGGGTGGTTTTCAAAGATTTATAAGGAGACAATAATGTGGTTGAAGTAATAATGATAGGAATATCTAGAGGTGATGAAACATCACCTTGGGTAGGTCCCTCAGAATATAAGGAATCCAAGTAGATGGGTTCATCTTAATTTCCCCCCAATGAGGTATCTAGCATCCCTGGTTCTTGTTATTTATACAATCTAGAGGGGGTTCTAAAATGAGCCATTATGGATGTATGCAATCACCAAGACTGAATTGAGCAAGTAAGACATCATGTAAAAGTGGCCTCTTAGAGGCTTCTTATCTTTATGCAAAATTTTCTCTCGTAACCTTGATCCAATCACATCTCTTAGAGTAAAGATCAATTCTGACATCCACAAAAAATACACTAACATAACCCATCCTAATTGAAGGAATTTGATGGTTGGGTATCTAAAGATCATATTAAATAGGGCTATCCTAATTCAAATTCTCATTCTAAATTTCATTATTGGGGTAGGACACTTGTCTTTCAAGTTTATTATCTCTTCGAGGAGCATCCAACTACTAAGCACCTTCTCAACATACTTCTCTTTCTTCTACGCCACTACTCTATGTAGATCATAGGTGGAATATAGGATGGAAAGAGAGAGGTACATTTAAAATTCATCACTAAAGATGTAGTATATGACCATATTATGATCAAGGTGATGTAGGGATGCTCTTCTTGATATATTCCCTATGAAGAAAAAGTATTGCAGGACTACCAAATAAGTATTTTCTAAGACCCAAATAAACTAAAGTGTAAAACTAGATTCCTGGTTTTCAAAGAATAGTGGTCTAAGAGTAGGTTCTAAGCAGTTATAATAACTAAAAAATGTGGCTTTGAGTATCATACCCCTAAATTCTTGAATACTCTATTTTGAATAAATCCTTTGAAGGAAAAAACCAAAGAGTAAGTTCCTATGGGATATGTAGAATGCAGAGTGCCAAAGAATAAAATTCATAGGAGGGATTCATCTAATGAAGGTGATGAACAAAAGTGCTGAACAAAATAAGCGAAGACATTTTTGTGCTAAGTAGTTATACCAAAGTATTTCATCAAAGAGGATGAGTCAAAACCCTCATATACATAGCTTACAAAGATAATTAGTATGTTAGTACAAAAATACAAAAGGTATATATGTTCATATGTCTATTGAATAAGAAAGATAGTGCACTACATGAAGACTTTCCTTTTAGATGACTTATAAACTAGGGATATAGGATAATTCCCAAAGATAGTGGGTCTCTATTTTTTTAAAATATAATGGGGTATGTTGGGTATAATAAGTATGTTTTGAATTGAATAAATAAAGATAAAATTCTTTATAAGTTTGGGTCAATCAGGACTAGGGATTGAATAATTGCCATATTGATGTCTTGAAAAGTTATTCTAGCCTCTATCATCCACTCTATCTTAGAATTTTATTTTAGCATGGAATTCAATGGTTTGAAAATATCTCCAAACCTATAAATGAATTTTCATACAAATTTTATCCTACCAAATAAGGACTTCAATTCCTTATTATTTTTGGGAGGTGTCAACTTGGAAATGGTCTAAAATTGATCTAGATCAAAATAAATCCCATTTTAGTGATGGTATGTCCTAGTAATTTTATTTATATATTTCCAAATATACTCTTATTTGGATTAAGTAACACTCCATACCTTATACATCTATCAAACACTTTTTGTAGATGATTTGCATGATTAGTTATATATTTTGAGCATATTGTTAGGTCTTCCATGTAGATGGTAATGCATTTACCCACAACTCCTTGGAAAATAAAGTCCATGGCTCTTTGGAAGGTAGTTCCTACATTTATTAGGATAAAAAACATCCTTTTATATGTAAAAGTTCCCCACTTGTTTACAAAATTAGTATTAATCATGTTATCTTATTCCACTAACACTTGGCTATTGCCTAAGAATCCTTCTAGGAAGGACATCATCTCAGATCTAGTTGCCATATAAATAACCTCATCTAATGAAGGTAAGGAGTAATTTTATTTCTTTGATGCTTTTTTTAGGTTCCTAAAGTCAATGTAGAGTTTGGTTTCTCTATTCTTCTTCCTGATTGGTACTAGATTGGCTACCCAAGTCAAATGTCTAATTGGAAAGATAATCCTAAAATCCAATAGTTTCTATACTTTTGTCTAAATGAGAGGTTCCAAAATTAGATTAACTTACTTTTATATCTACCTAAAAGGCTTGTGTTCTAGATTTAATAGAATGGCATGAGTAATGACTTTGGGATCAAATATATTCAGGTCCTCATATGTCTAAGTGATCATGTCCTTATACTCTATCAGTAGGTCCTTTAATTTTTGTTTCACTTTCAATGCAAATTATTTCAATGTTCACATATTGAGTGTGTTGGTCAATTCCCAGATTTTCTTTGATAAAATTAGATTTTTTTTTAGACTTATTCTAATTTTGAGCTTGTGTATCTATATCAAAAGTTCATTGTAAGGAAAGAATTACTAGAAGGATGAATTTTTACTTCAGTTATAGGACACAATCCTCTCCTAGGTATTCAATATGCATGGGCTTCACATCTTTCCAATCTATCATATGAGATTCAAAGGTCCTATAACTAATCATGAATTAGAAATTATATTGATCATCCTTAAATACCTAGAAATTATCCATGTTATTTGTAATAGAGGGATAATGAACCAATTCCATAGAGAATATATACATTTTAGATTCCTAGAGTAGTACCAAATTTATAGTTAAAGCTACTAAAGAATCTATCATCTAGTGTTGTTCTCTTGGGATGGATCTAATGTTAAATCCTTAAAAGGAATTGATCAAGTCCCATGCTTGATGTTTATTATATTTAAGTAGGTGAGTTTGCATAGATATTTATTTCTAATATAATTAACAACAATCTCAAAATCACCAAAGATTTGCAACTACTTGACATTGTGCTTCAACAAAAATTATAGACAAAGACTTATAACTTCAAACTCAACTCTATTACTATTGTAAGGAAATTACAACCTATAGGTAGCCAAGTACTACTTACCATCTAGGTATGTTAGGACTATGCTAACACTAGAACCTTGTTTTGATCTAGCTCCATCAAAATGGAGAGTCCATAATTGAGTACCTTCAAATTATTTTTCATGAATCTCCTACTTGTTAGTAGATGTGTATAGTACCACATGTACAGATGTAATTTTAACTTCTCATTATTTGCATTATACTTTATAATCAATTATTTCATAGTTGGTTCTTTGTTTACCCAAATATGATTGAATACTCCTTTATAGAGCAACCACATGTGTGAAAAATAGGTGTCCATGTATCCATTTAGTGTCTTTTACCAATCCTAGATCAACAACAATCTATAATATTCTAGAATATCAATAACCAAAATATCTATATATTGTTGTACATGTGGCTCTAATGTCAGTTAGATGTGAACATTTGTTAATTTTAAAATACATGAGAAAAAATACTTTTCCAATTGTAGGACCACCCTCTATGACTTATCTAGGGTTGAACCTAACTTTTTACACACATTTATTGGAATTACATTGGTTGAGGCACATGAGTCAACAAAATAGTTATGTATGTTCTTTCCGAACATTCAAAAAGTTAGAAAAAATAGTGGTAATTTAGGTTTATCTTTAAACACCATCATGTTTGAATGCACATCTTTGGATTTTTTTGATGTAGAGGATATTTTGGGTAGGGCTTTGAGTAATAACTCCCTTTGTTTAGTAACTTAATCTAGTTCATTGAGGGTGATATGGCCTTGATCTTTTTCATGTCCTCAATAATGTTATATCTGGCTCTAATTTGTATTTATGCACTTTTCAAGTGTTCATCCCTCATGGGGGAGGTGAATTTTTATGGGCCTAAGAATATGGATTAGTAGAATTATTGTTTAGAGGTGTCAAAGTAGTAATTGACTACTTGATCCTTAGATTGTAATTATTCCTGTAGACCTCCAAGAATGCATGGATCTCATCTATATTATCTTTTAGTTCATTCTCATCCTCTAATAGGAATGTGACTCATAGGTCTCAAAGACCATTTATATATTGGAATGTCCTAGATCAATAGAGGAAGATGGTTTTGTTTTATTGATAAAACATTCCTTCCTATTCATCTCATTATAAAATATATCGAAAGTAATGTAGAAATCTATGTATTCAATCTCACTATGTTGTACTATGTTGTGAACTTGGCACTATTTAGGAAGCGATACTTCCATGATATTTATTTTGATAACCCTATTGAGTGAATGTTATCTTGGGTTATTTTTAGGCCTATTGAAATTCCTATTATAACTTGGGAATCCAAATCTCTAATTGTTATTCTATCCTCCAATTTTACCCGTGTTTCTTCATGTTTATAAACTAATTGCCTAATTTATACACCACCCTTTGAATTTATTCCAATTCTATTTTTATGGAATCAGAATTAGTACCTTGTGTAATAGTATTATTAACTGGTATCAGGGATTGGTTTTAGTTTTGTTGGTTAGGGCATAATTATTTAGGAGGCTAAGGTGATGATTTAGTGGGGTATGGGTTAATGGAATATGAAATTACCATTATATTTGATTTTGGTCCACAATATTCTAATTTGAATTTGGGATTAGGTTGAAGGCTAAAAAAATAGGACCAAGACCAACTATGGCCAATGATTACATCTTAGGGTTCAACTATTTTTCCACATTGATAGCTTTAACATAATACAAAGGGAACATATTAACATTGAAATATCTACATAGAAAAATAATAAACAAGCGTCTAGGGCATTCTTATATGTTTCAAGGGCCAAATTCATAACAAGTTCATAGATAGTTTCAAGCTGGGTATACATCTTTTGGAACCTAGCATTCAAGGCTTGGATTGGATCATTTGGTTCCTTTATAATGATTGTAAAGTGTTGATAAATAAAACTTGTACTAGTGACTTGGCCAAACTATGCCAAGAAGGTTCTTTTACATTGAACCTAGGATGTAAGTAATCCCTTCAAGATATTGAGAAACTATTCATAGGTACCTTATTGCAATGTGAATGGAAAAGGTCTACATGCTACATATTTATGGGTCACATTAAATATTATTAGGTTAATATCAAAGGCATTTATATGCTAATCAATAGTCCCACTTACTGAGGGAGAAAAGGAAGAAAGATATTTCTTTGTGTTTCTTGGTAAATCATGCACAACCCCAATGATGTTGATAGCATAACCCTCTAGCCATGTTAGAGATAGTGGAATTAGAAATAGTGGAAGACATGATTGTATACCTATAGTGAATGATTTATCTTGAGGTCCTTTCCTAACTCCCTTATTAGACCTAAATTTTCTATGGATTTTCAAATGCAGGTATAAAAAGTTAGTGTTTGATGTAGATCTTGTTAATATTTTGAGTGCTTCTATTGTAACTCAATTGATTTATTTTCAAAGAAATGGAGGTAGAGGTTTTAACCCTATTTCTAGTGATAGATTAAGTTGTTTTTGATGTGAGTTTTATGAACACCCCATAAACCTTATGAGGTAACCTCTAAGATTTCAAGATATATGAATAAAATTGATTCCAAGGCACAAGTTATAGGGTATTTGGTTTTATAAACAACCTATTAGTGGAATTATAATGAGTGAAGTAGTTTATTTACCATATATGGGTTGGTTATGGATGAATTTAAATATAATTGAGATGGGTGGATGGATGATTCTTACCTAAGGTGGGTAGGAATTCAAAATAAAACTCAAAAAGAGGGAAAGGTAGCATAGAAAAGGAGGCTCATGGACTACACTAGATGAAAATTTTCTAGGCCGACACTTGAACTAAGAGTTGGACAAGGAATCAAAGACTAATATATTTTTTAGGATACTATAACATACCAGCAATCAAACATTATTAGGATTCAAATGGAACTAGAATATAACAAACTTAAGCACATAAAATAAAAAGTTACTACATTTGTTAGATTATGTTAGCACATCTACAAGGGGATTATGATTGATATGAAAAGAAAATTTAGATCAATAATATCTCAATATGAATAGTTGTATATTTTAAGAGATACCTCATGTACAACCAAAAGACTAAGAAATTGAAATGATAGAACTTATTACACAATCCACATGTTTGGAGAAGAATCAAGATTTTCACATCAAGATCAATTAAAGAAATTTTCTCATAAATTTATATTCATTTAAATAACTATAATTATCATCATTTTGGGCCTAGGATGATACAAGTATATATAATATTGGGATGGGGATGGATGTATCTCTCAAGCAAAGTATAAAAATACATGTCTAAAAATAACATTGTATGTTAACTTGCATGCTTATACAATGATGATTTATCAAAATAGAATTATTAATTTAAAATACAATATATACATGCTAAATGAATTAGGATTCATAAATTCCATCACAATTAGATCATGCAAATACATAGGTATATTTAGAAGGTATTAATGTAGTAATGATAAGATAATAAAACTATAACACAAACATTATAGAAGCTAAAGTCAGTGGAAGTAGAGTTGTAACTTATGTTTCAATTAGAATGGGCAATAAAACTACAATTACACTAGAGATGGCTTTTAATGTATTTATGGTAGTAGTTGTTGGAAGTGGCATGTAGGTGGGTCTAGTTTGAGTCTACACTAGCTTGTATTTGGGAAGTTGAGCACCTTGAGGTTGAGTAAGTGTAACCCTTGATAATAAATTTATTTTATTAGTGTCTTCCATACGTAGATATATTACATGGATTTCTTGGAATTTAATGTCTATTATTTTAAAATAAAGCAAAACTATTTTGAACAATTGAGGTAGCTTATCCATTAATTTATTGTAGTTCCCAATGTGGATCTAAAATCAACATGTAGTCCCTCAATTCCTATGCTTTTATCTCTTAAAAAATTCACCATTTACATTATTTCATCATTGTTTCTATAAATAGTGCCCTCAATATAAACTCTAAAGCTATTAAGTGCTGCTCATAAGAGGTTTTCAAAAATGGGTCTAGGCAGTAATTGCCCCTATGGAGTACCTACTGGAGTAACTCTTAAATCTAGCAGGATATAAATTTATTCATTTTCCTAATTTAAAAATTTATAAACTAGAGTTAACATATCTTGATGTCACTCAAGTAAGTTGTCCTTTTTGGTAGTAGTGTAGTTCTATGCCCATGCAACTTTAGATGTTGTTATTAAATTTAAATAGGCATAAGCCTTATTCTTAGTTGTTTGGCTTATAAATCATATATTTCTATTTATGTACTTTATTTTTTTAAATAATTTAAAAATATCTACCCACTTGGGTTGGAATATGGACTTTGGAGACCTTATTAAACTAGTACTATCAAATAACTTCCTAGCCATCCTTTATAGGTTGTCCATACTTTTATTGGTAGCCTAGATGGTAATCCTCTTTGGTTTCCTCTATATAAGTTGATCAAAAATTTTGAACATCTCTTTTATAACCCCTCTAGTAGCATCAACAAAATTGTAGGGGTGATTTCTATATTTGTCCAATTTTAAAGGATTTACTTTTCTCCATTTTGTTAAAGAGAATATGTCTTCTCTTTATTTCATCTCAACTTATTGACCTTAAACAACCAAAATTTTCTCTTAACCTTTCTCAAGGTATTAGTATGTCTATAAAAATTAAACTCAATTATGGGTTAATCATTAATCACTAAATCTTGTCTTAGTTTCCTGCTTCTTGTTACAACTACTAAATTTATGAAAGAATGTTTAGTGAAACTTGTTGTTTTATTTATTTTGCTTGCCCTATTAGTTGTACTTATTTTATGGGATTAGATTAAGGGGATTACATTGAAGGGATCATGGCCTTAGGGGAAGATGTACCTATTATAAGAAAATAAAGTATAACATTCTTCCATCCAATAACCTACCTTTGGACTGGTGCATCAATCACATATTTGGATTTCCCTACTACTTTGTGAACTGAGACTGTAGGTTAGCCTACTTAAGTGGTTTGGAAAATAGGCATATATAATTGTGTATTAAAATTATGAGGGGTGGATAGTGTAGTTAAAATTTAAGGTGGACATTAGGTTTTAAAAAAGTACCCTTTTTCTTGGCTTAAGAGACTCAAGACTGGTTTCACTAAAGAATGAATAGGTCACTAGGGTGTTCAATAGGTTTTGTAAATAATTAGTGATAGAAGAGTATGCATCCCTAGTGGTCATAGTAGTAGTGATAGGATCTAAATTAGTAACTTGGGATGTCATAGGCAAAATTGGCATTACAACTACTTGAAGTTGGTTTATTTGACTTAAAGTATGAAAAGAATGCAAAGAATCAACTATACCAATTGTAGATACAATAACTGAGAGAGTTGATAAATAATGAGGAATTGAAATAATTATAGCATAGGGAGAGATAATTGGGGAACTAGTTTCTATAGTTATCATTATAGTGGCATGAGGTAGATAGCTTGGATGTGTAGTTGGGGATGACCCCTATGTTATTTCGTATAATTTTGATTCTACCTCTCCTTATGAATATCCTTATATATTTGATATCAATTTAGTGGCCACTAAATTATCATCTCCATAATTGAATTCTTTATATTCTTATAGTATTTTTATCCCTCCCAACTGGGAGTTTTCTGAAGTCATCCATTCATTATCTTCCTCTATTTGTGTAGTCTCATCAAATGATTCTATATATTTAAACACATCCTAGACAATATTGAAGGTGGAAGTCATGCCATATTCACTTTTTAATATGTTTAAGGTACTATTTTAATACCTATAAAACCATATATAAAAAAAACTAACTTGGATACTATCAAAAATTCATATACTTTAGGTAATGTTTTAGCATATATCAAATTTATATATGAAAACATATAATTTGAATAGCCTCATACAAATTTTTTGAGTTGCAATGATTTTAATGAACATAAATAATAAGCAAAAATCTAATTTTTTATTATCATAGGTGCTTCAACCAATTTGTATATTTATTTAGAGCCTCCACACCAATTTCAATAGTCGTAGTGTGAACCCCACAACCAACAAATACCTATCAAAAGCCAATTAAATAATATTATATATTCATTACTAATTAATCTCAAATAATTCCTCTTTTAAAGATTAAAAAAATAAAATTCTCTCTAAACCTAAAAAAAACTAAGACATTTATGAAAAATTACTTCCAAACTCTCTAAAAATCAACTTCCCTACTTCCTTTTGGGCCCACTCTTGCTATTTATCTCCTATATAGATCTTCCATGGATTTCTCAAGGATCAATTACTATTAATATATAATACCATTATTATGAATTTTGATAAAGGTAGGTAGAAAAATAAATACATAATTTATTGATGAAAAGAAAACATACACAAAGGAAATATCTAAATTCCAATCTTATTTCTCATACAATCATAAATAAGATTGTATACATGCCTAACATAAAATTATTAATGGTTCCAACTACCAATGACTCAAATTACATTTATAAATACCAAACTCACTAAAATTATTAACATGAAGTAATAATGGCTAAGACCTAAATGTAGAGTACTTTAAATAGGTGTCTCGTTAAGAGATGCATGCTCTACACATAACAAAACTAACTACTAATAAAATAAAATTTGGATCACAAGACCCAAAAAACCCCCTTGATCCAAAAGAAATCAAAATATGATATAAATCAAATAATTATGAATTCATCCACCAATATCTATCATAAATTACCAATTGGCCACAAGTAAATCTATCACCAATAAAATTGTGTTGACATGTCTATTTTATTTGTAGCCTAATATCATGTTCTTTGTGCTTGTGATGATACACATAAAAAATATGAAATTCATCCTAGGAATATCCATCCCTATGATCATCCATACTTACACTTCAATATAAGTATCATCATGGGAACACTCAACCACATCAATCCATGTATAGATGATAATTTTGAACTTATGTAAGGAATAACTTACTTGATGCCTAAAAAATCTAACCAAATTATAAAAACTAATGGTTATTATAACCCCTGCTAGTTGTAAAATCACCTAAAGGCTAATTGAAATACAAAAATATGTTGTAAACTCTTGAAAAATGGGAGTATTTATAAGGGGATTGCCTCAGTAAGACCCTTATTATTTGACACATTCTAAACCAACAATCAATATAAATAAATAGTTATTCAAGTGAAATACAAATATCCTAACCCTTATCCTTTAAATAATATGAAATAAATTAGGGATCTATTCAAATTTATGTATCAAAATTAGGGGTATATATAATTCCCCACTTTAATGTTTTTACATTCATAATGTTTAAAAAAATGTGGTTTAAGAGTATTAAAGATAAACATAACTCATTAAAACTATGGCCCAAGGAAGATCTAATATGATATAATAAATAACCATAATCAGACATGCCCTACTACCTAAAATAGGGGATGAAATTACAATAAAAATATAAAAAATCAATAACAACAAAAGGAAAGAGAAAGAAATAGAGAAATAACTAAAAAACCAAATAGGTTATGACAGTGCCTAAAAATGCAAGAAAGAAACTCCTAGAGATTATCCTCTTAAGATGAATAGAATCATGGACCATCAATAAATATAATACTAGAATCATGGGCCAATAAAGATAATTTTTGTCAATTGTGGTTTCCTATTAGAATTATGAAAATTAAGATTTTTTTAAATCTAAAATGTTTTGGCAACCTTTATCATATGCAAGATCCTTCCTTATATTTTTGAATTAGTAGGTGTAAATTTAATAATTAGGAATCTTCTTAAATTAGCCCTAATCCATCACAAATACCTAACAACACACTCAAAGACCAAATAAATATGTAGTCAAGTGCCTTGTTCCCTCGTGAGGATTTCAGTTACATATCTGAGTATTTTAAATCAAGGATTAGTTCTAGTGCTTACGAATATCCTCAATCCATATGAGATAAAGTACTTCTCCTTCTCTCCCTAGATATTCAAATGTAATTACATGAACTTTTACTAGTTTTTTTGGGTACAAGTATGAAAAAATAGATACCTCTGAAATTAATTTTAAAGAGCATACTATGAGATTAATGATGTAACTAAGACTTTTCAAATTATTTGATACTTTTCATTACCCCCTTATTGAAATGCTCTAGGGTAATTTGTATATATAGACTTCTCAAATTCAAATTAAGACATAATAACATTCAATATAACTTAAGAAAAGAGACAAAATTGATTAAAAAGAAACGGTCCACATATTAGGAAAAGAGGAAGAAGGGCCAAAGAGACCAAAAAATAAGAATGAACAAAAATGTGGATCCATGTTTATAGTCAAAATATAATTATGGACCCATGATTAAGACCAAAATTAAACATATAGAGGAAAATTCATGGGCATGCATCCAAGTAAAAAATAATAGAGAGAGAAAAATAAAGAGATAAGCATGAGACCACACATAAAATAAAATAGAAGTGAGAACACATGGAAAACACCAATATATATCTAATTTGAATCAATGACTCATGCATAAAACTAATATACAAATAATGTAATAATAAAAATTTTAATGCAATTAGGTTTTTGAATAATGATTCACTTTAATGTACATGTGTGCATGCATATAAAAGTGAAAATAAGATGAAATATTAGTATATGAATACTTCTTAAGGGATGGAAGAAAAACTACAAATGTCTAGATTGGGTTCATCTATGTTATATTGTCAACAACTCAAATATACTTACAATCAAATGAGAATTATAATAAGTAGACAAATGTCTTAGTAAATTGATAATCAATGTAATTGAAATGACATAAATGAAACTGAGAGTAAGTAAAGGAATGAATACACCTAGTGGTTTGTGAACCATGTTATCACTCTTGGAACTCTATATTTTGAAAATTGTAACTAAAAGATAGAATTTAAGTGTTTAGGGGTAAAAATTTACTTCTTGTTTAGAGAAGTAGATACAATATTTTTTATCCACTAGTTTTATTGTAAAGGGTAGGAATAACTCTCCTTATTGGCCAAATAAGAAAACATATATTTTGGTTCAACTGGTCTCACTAGGTGGAAGTAGGAAAAATAAAAATGAAAGGCTCCACTTGTCTTACTACATCCAGTAGGGATAAATAAATAAATATCATTTAACTCAACTTGGATCTTGTTGATGCATGTTTTAGCATGCACAAACAAATATGAGGGGATATCACTATTGTAGACATAGATTGCACCCTAGCTAAGCACTGGATTGTTTAGGTCCTCTTGCTCAAACCTAGCCCAACATGGGAATGACCCTAGGCTATGGGTATCCTATAATGGGGTTAGGCCTCTAGTTTTTTAATGAGGCTAACTCCTCTGATGCATCATTTGGCTCATTTACACTACTAAAACCTACTAATGACTAGGGAAAAGGGAGAGAGATAACTTAAAAGGGAAACCTAAGCTAAAGATGATGATGTACCTAAATTATGGTTGATCCACTCTATTTGAACTCTTAAAATAGTAATGAAGCAAGTGTTGGGGATCAACCAATAATGTTGATTACAATATGAATGAAATTAAATGCAGAATTAAACCAGAAAGATAAGTAACTAGAATCAGAAATAGCAAATAACAAGAGATACAAGAAACCACCTTGAAAACTTGTATTAAACTCTTTACAGAAGGAATACAATTTGAAGAAACTTCTTTTCTTCCACACCTCTCTCAGATGTACATATCTCTCTCTAGATCTCTTTCCCTCAAGAGCTCTCTCTCTCAATTGCAATCAACTCCAACAACTTGGAATGATTCACATATACAATTCTATACTATTCTTCTACAATAACCTAAGAAGATCTATCCTATTATATAATAATAAGGAAACATGAGCATACAATTACAACCATTAGATGCACCTCCTAATCAAGGGCTCTAAACAGTCTTACTAAAGATAAAGATGCAGACTTAAGACTAAAACTTAATCCTACCATGCAAACATTCTGTTCTATCCATAGAAATAACATTTTGGACGCACAGGTGACTGACGTTGGTCCCTACCTGTCTACACCTAACCGACGTCGGCCAAACATAACCAATGCTGGCATCTCCAAGTTAAATCTTGATCGATGTCAGTCACTCCTGACCAACGCTGGTGACTGTGTAACACCAGCAACCTATAAAATACTCATTTGGTGAAGCTTTTAGCTCCACACCTTAACAATCTCCCACTTGGAGATAAATAGCTACACTGGTACCTATACATCAACATCTTCTAGCTCTTCCATCTTTAAACTCAATCATGAAGACCTACAAAAGTTGAATGAAGATTCAACTTCTCCTTTGTTACCAGCTTGGTTAACATATCAACAGGGTTCTTATTTGTATGGATCTTTTCCAGCTTCAACTCAACATCCTCCAATACTTGTCTTATGAAGTGGTACCTACACTGTATATGCTTTGTTCTTGAATGAAAGGCCAAATTCTTAGCCAAATGAATTGCACTCTAACTATCACTGTATAATCTGCAACTCTCTTGCTCCTTTCCTAGCTCTTCCATGAACCGTGTCATCCATATCATCTCTTTGCTAGCCTCTGTGACTGCAATATATTCTGCTTCTGTAGTTGACAAGGCAACAACCTTCTGCAACTTTGATATCTAGCTAACCGCCGTTCCACCAATAGTGAAAACATATCCTGTGGTGCTCCTTCTGCCATCCAAATCACCTGCCATATCTAAATCTACATAACCATGTAGAGAAGTATCTAAACCTCCATAGCACAAATGCCTACTGCTGGTCCCTCTCAGATATCTAAGGATCCACTGAACTACTTTCCAATGTTCCTTTTCGGGATTAGCCATATACTTACTTACAACTCCCACTACTTGGGCAATATCAGGCCTAGTACAAACCATTGCATACATTAAGCTCCCTACTATAGAAGCATATGGAACTCTACTCATGTACTCTACCTCATCATGTGAATTAGGACACTGTTCTTTAGTCAACTTAAAATGTCTAGCCAAAAGTGTGCTTACCAGTTTTGCATCCTGCATATTGAACTGTTTCAACACCTTGTTCACATAATCCTCTTGAGACAAAATCAACCTATGATTTTTCCTGTCTCTCTTAATGCTCATGCCAAGGATTTTATTTACTGCTCCCAAATCCTTCATGGAAAATGTGTGAGCTAATTTCACCTTAAGCTCAGAGATATCTTGCATGTGTGATCCTGCAACTAGCATATCATCTACATACAACAACAGAATAACATATCTACCATTATCCAATCTCTTAAAATACACACAATGGTCAAATTGACACCTACTATAGCCATGCTCAGTCATAAACCTATCAAATCTCAAATACCATTGTCTAGGAGCTTGCTTGAGGCCATACAAGCTTTTCTTCAATCTGCACACTAACTTCTCCTTACCTTTGACCTCAAATTCTTCCAGTTGATCCATATATATATTTCTTCATCTAAATCTCCATGAAGAAACACTATCTTAACATCAAGCTACTCAAGATGCAAATCCTCAATAGCAACTAAAGACAGTATAGTCCGTATAGAAGTCATTTTAACTACAGGAGAAAAAATCTCACCAAAATCAATACCTAGTTTTTATGCAAATCCCCTCACTACCAACCTGGCCTTATATCTCATCTGTCCATTCTCACCTTCCTTTAATCTATAGATCCATCTATTCTTTAGTGTCTTCTTTCTTGCTGGCAACTCAACCAAATCCCATGTTTGGTTCTCCTTTAAGGAATCAATTTCCTCATTCATGCCTAGCTCCCACTGATTCTTGGATTCCACCTGTATTGCTTCATCAAAACTCTCTAGTTCTCCACAATTAGTAAGCAATAAATAGAATAATGAAGGGGAATATTGAATTGGAGGTTTACTTACCCTTTTTTTACCTCCTGATGGGCATCTGAGACTTATTCACAACACGCTGTCCACCCAAATTCTCTGATAGTGACCGACCTCAGTCACTTCTAGGCCTGTTACTGGCTGACATCGATTCTGCCTGACCGACATCGGTTCCTACCTGATCGATGTCAGTCACTGTATGACCGACATCGGTTCATGTATTGCCGATGTCGGTTCCTTCTTGACCGATGTTGGTCTCTGTGTTTTCTTATCTGTGATTAATTTTTCTTGTGAGCTCATTTTAGATCATCACCTCATCCAATTCTCCATTGCTCTGCCTAGATTGATTCAGCTTCTTGAGCTAATCACTATACATCACTTTTTCATTAAAAACAACATCACGGCTCCTAATTATTTTGTTAGTTTCTAGATTCCAAAACCTGAATCTAAAATCATCAGAGCCATAGCCAATAAATGTGCACCTCATAGACTTAGCATCCAGCTTCTTTCTATTTTCCTTATCAACATGCACAAAGGCTTCACAACCAAAAACTTTGAGAAATGAGAGATCCACCTTTTTACCTATCCATGCCTCTTTTGGAATTCCACCATCTAAAGTTGTAGAGGGTCCTCTGTTAATCAAGTACACTGTAGTATCCATAGCTTCTACCCAAAACTCTAAGGGCAAACTAGCATGCAATCTCATACACCTTGCACGCTCCATTACTGTTCTATTCATCCTTTCAACAACTCCATTTTGGTGAGGTGTCCTTGGAACTGTCCTTTGCCTACATATTCCATGCATATAACAATACCAGTTAAACTTGTGACTGCAGAACTCACCACCATTGTCAGATCTCAGGCGCTTCAATCTTCTACCTGTTTCATTCTCAACCATAGCTTTCCAAATCTTAAAAGTCTCAGATACATCAGATTCTTCTTAATACAATAGACCCATACCTTTCTTGTAGCATCATCTATGAATGAAACATAGTACTGTGATCCTCCAATAGAAGCAACCTGAGCCGATCCCCACACATCTATGTGAACAAGCTACAACTTATGCTTCTTCTTTGTTTACCCAGTCTTGAGAAAACTCACTCTCTTCTATTTTCCAAACACACAATGCTCACAAAAATCTAGATCTATGCTTTTGAAATCTGAAAGCTTACCTTTTGACTTAAGAATGGACATTCCCTTCTCACTCATGTGGCCGAGCCTAGAGTGCCACAACTTTGCATCCACATCTGAAGTAGATAATACAGAAGGAGAAATATCAGTAATATAACTACATAAATAGAGATTACCTACTCTCTTACCTCTGGCCAATACAAGTGCTCCCTTGGTAACCTTCCAAGATTCAGCTATGATAGTTACTGTATAACCCTCATCCCTTAACTTTCCTACAGAAATCAAATTCCTCTTCAAGCTAGGAACATGCATGACATCTCTCAACACCCATGTGTTGCCATTCTACATTTTTAGTTGCACTTTTCCTTTGCCAACAATTTTACAAGGTTCATCATCCCCTAAATACACTATTCCAAAATCTCCATGGACATAGTCACTAAAATATTCTCTATTAGGGGTAGCATGAAAGAGGCACCAGAATCTAAAACCCAAGATTCTATATTATTATGCAAAGAGAATATAAGAGCATCTTGTGCAATACCTGCAACCTTTGCTTCTTCTTTACCTTCATGCAGATTGTCCTCCTTAGGCTTTGACCAACAATCTTTGCTTATTTGCCCTATCTTTCCACAATTCCAACATTGTGGCTTCCTACCATTTCTAGATTTGTATCTACCTCTCACCTTTGACTTAGACCTTGATCTCCCTTTCTTTCCCTTCTCTTTTTGCCTTCCCCTGCTCTCAAAACTTAAAGTGTTCCCTAATGTTTCCTCTGTGCTTTTCCTACAAATTTATTCATTCAAGATTACACTAACAACATCCTCTACTTTTAAAATATTTAAAGCAGATGCAGTATTACTAACTACCATTACCAAGCTATGCCAGCTGTCAAGCAAAGAACATAATATTAAAAGAGCCTTAATTTCATCATCAAACACTATTTTGATTGAATTTAATTGATTTACAATTCCATGGAAATTATTTAGATGATTAGATATAGATCCACCTTCCTACATTTGTAAATTAAATAATTGCTTCATAAGATATACCTTATTTGAAGCTGAGGGTTTTTCATATAAATTTGCTAAAGTAGTCATTAACTCTACCATTAACTTTGCTTGTGATAAATTAGATATCACAGTAGATGCTAGACTCAATCTTATAGATCCAAGAGCCTTTCTATCAAGAACTTCCCATTCTTCATCATCCATGTCTTTGGGCTTATTTGCAATCCCACCTAACAGTAAGTATAGATCTTTCTGATATAGATAATCCTTTATTTGCATTCTCTAATGTTGATAATTCTTGCCATTAAACTTCTCCATTCTTAGTTTACTTTCTTCTGCCATTGCTTCTCCCACTCAAACAAAAATCCCTGTGAGTAACCTGTAATCAATACACACTAACCAGATCTGAAACACCTGTTAGTCAACCTAAGCTCTGATAGCACTTGTTGGGGATCAACCAACAATGTTGATTACAATATGAAAGCAATTAAATGCAGAATTAAACCAGAAAGATAAGTAACTAGAATCATAAATAGCAAAGAACAAGAGATACAAGAAACCACCCTAAAAACTTGTATTAAAATCTTTACAGAAGGAATACAATTGAAGAAACTTCTTTTCTTCCACACCTCTCTCAAATGTACAGATCTCTCTCTAGATCTCTTTCCCTCAAGAGCTCTCTCTCTCAATTACAATCAACTCCAACAACTTGGAATGATTCACATATACAATTCTGTATTATTCTTCTACAATAAGCTAAGAAGATCTATCCTATTATTTAGTAATAAGGAAACATGAGCATACAATTATAGCCATTAGATGCACCTCCTAATCAAAGGCTCTAACCAGTCTTACTAAAGATAGAGATGCGGACTTAAGACTAACACTTAATCCTACCATGCAAACATTCTATTCTATCCATAGAAATAGCATTCTAAACGCACAGGTGATCGCCGTCGGTCCCTACCTATCTGCACCTAACCGACGTCAGTCGAACATAACCGATGCTGGCATCTCCAAGTCGACTCCTGACCGATGTCGGTTGCTCCTGACCGATGCCAGTGACTGTGTAACACCAGCAACCTGCAAAATACTCATTTGGTGAAGCTTTTAGCTCCACACCTTAACAACAAGCAAAATAATATTACCTCATCCATATCCTATAATGAGATATAAATACTCCTATGCATATCATAGAATGCATGGGCATCATATAGATTATTGTTTGGCATTACAGAATAAAATATAATGTCTCAAAGATAGTGGTGATCTTATAATCAATACATCACTCAAGAAAACCATTGAAATTATGACCACCTCTCCCAAAGCACATGTACCAAAAAAAATGTGGGTACAAAATAAAAATTCATATAAAAAATAGCTAAAAATATTAAACATAGAGAAATAAAAGGTTTAAAATGAAAAATTAGACCAAGAAAAGGATATAAATTTACCTCTCAATCTAGGACTCCAAATATCTATCATGCATTAGTATTTCATGAAGAGGTTTACCAAATGATCAAAAGATGAGAGAAGTGATGGAGAGGTCTAATGCAAGACACTAACTAGTAAAAGTATCCACATGTGAGCTTTGATCAAAATATATTTGAACACTAAAGATGACCCACATAAAAAGATCAACTAGTAACTAGGTGAGATCAGGACTTGTTAAGGGAAAGGTTTCTATCATATATGCAAATCAAACTGACATGTACACATTATATCAAAATAATGAAATCTGAAAGTAGTCTTGTATTCATCTCAAGAGGTTACATGATCTCTCTTGGTAGAGTTTAGTCATGCCCAAGAGAGGGATTAGAGGGATCCATTATAAGGCTCAAAATCCTATATTTATATCATAATGGGATGAGATAGATGGGGAACATGCATGAAAGAGTGGAGAAGGGGTCATGCTGACTAAGATTTTTGTAGCTTCCTCAATCTCTTACTTGAATTAATGCCACTGAGACTACAAAGATAGAGTACTCATATTCATGGACCATGATTAAGTTTACTTTAGGTATCTATTTGTTGAGGGTATGGCTTAGGATGATCCTCCATTAATTACATATATTTACCTCTATTCTGGAATGTGAACTTGGGCCTAATATAGATTGAAAACCAATTTAAATTAATGTTTTTACTATAGCTTTTATGTCAATGATGCTCTACTTGATGCTTGGTCCTATTTTATCAACAAGCTTCTGACCTTTGATCTATATTAGGTTAAAAGACCTATTTAATGTTCATAGTACATTATTAGCAATGTTTGGTCCCATTGGTTCAACTTGGATCCATCCCAGATTGCATTTAATATTGATCCTTTTGTATTTACCTTACCCCATCAAAAAATTCTTCTTTGACTTCTATCAAAATTCTTGTGCTTGCCCTTGTTTAATTGGATGTTAACCATGACTCAGATCATTGAATCATTGATATTTTCTCACACTATCTAATCTTTATTTGTCTAGATGAATATTGGTCATTGATCCTCTACTAATTCAACATGCTCTTGATACTTTTTAGTCATACCTTTACACTCAAGATCTACTAAATCATTGACCTACTTACATGCCATTAGATCTAAATCCATGATTATATGTGAGGCATTGATCTACCTAGTCCCATTATCATGTTAGTCATCATTCACCATTATATATTCTATATGATTGAATGGTGATCATTGATCTTGATTTTTGAATCCAAATGTCTATTCCATGGGGTTTAAAATTAATATTTATGTGCCTGTATTTGATGTTTGTATGAATGTATTTGACATTCACATGACCATAAATAATATATTTGAAAACTAACGATCATTTTCCATTACTTAAATTTTACATCTACGCACCCATAAATTGACATCCATGGGGATGTTAATGACATTTGTGTGATTGTTAATATTTAGACCCTAATGGATGACTGCTGAGCTTGAACTTTCACACTTGCATGAATGTCACTCTACTAGAATAATTTCCTAAGATAATTTGGCCGATGTATCTATATATTTGGGGGAATTGTTGTGAAACAATTTCCCCAAGATAAATCTATCTTTGTCTTTGGGACTTTTGGCTATGGGATTTTGTATCAGAGATTTTTTGTAGACAATTTTTTGAAAGACTATCTTTAGGATTTTGATGAGGATATTTTTTTTCAAATATTTTTTTGACTGAAATGTGTCTTCAGAAATATTGTCTTGAACATTTTGTCTAGAATAATTATGCCTTTTGTACTTTTGATTGACATTTTGATGTGTATAATTTTCCTAAAATAATTAAGTGTTTTGGAAAATTATTTATGGAACTTTTTCCCAAGAGAGATAAGTATATGAGATATTTACCTCAAATAATATTCTTGAAAATGTCCCCAACACTTAGCCAAAAAATCAAAACAATTTCCCCAAAATAACTATTAACACTTAGCCCAAATACCTGAAGAATTAATACTTAGCCAAATAAAGTTGGGAAATTTTTGAAGTATCAAATAAGATTTTTAAGCCCATAGGATATTTTGAAATTGTTACTTAAACTACTTAGACAAGTTGAAAAACTATTCAAACCCTTTACCTTTCAATGTATACCTAAAAGATCAATCAATCTACACTTTAATCTAGCTTAAAGTGTTTCAAAAGCTTTACAATAACATGATATTCTCCTCAAGTCATTTGGTCCTTCATTCCATAGGAACTCTAGTAATTTATTCATTTATTTTTATGGATTTTTATACCATAGACCTCCTTAGGCAAAGTTTTGTATGTGGGCCAAAATTGGCCAACATTTTTGGCAACTCAACTAGGAAGCATGCATGTTATTCTTGAGAACCCAGACAGTTGTATGACTTCTAAAATCATGAAATAAATGAAAATTTGAACCTAGAATACAAGAAACCTCTTGGAAAAGATAACACCCAAAAAAACAAGGAAGGAAATACAAATAGTAAAATAAACCAAAACAAAGCAAAGACAACAAATAAATGTGCTAGGACAATACTTAGAGGAAAATAATAAGATCTACTCTAATATATATAATTAAAACTCACATGTACTTTCCTCCTAGATCAAAATGAAAGTTGGTTGGTCCATCTTGGAATTTGGAAACATGTATTCTATATCTTGATGGCCTCTTCTTGGAGACTGGAGCAATTGAATGTTCATGACTTCTTGACAAGGTAGATGGGCCTCTATCTTCCATTATGAGTTATATAAATTAAAGATGGGGATATAAGACCTAATCATCCTACTCCTAGATTTTTTTACTTTTCAATAATACTACCAAGTCTTCTTCATTCAATTGTTGCCAATGGTCTAATGTATCTCCCATTGTGCCTTTATTTTTCTCCTCATGAACAAGTGACTTGTCAAGGTATTCATGATTGACCTCTTTAGGCATGATGGTTGACAAGAAATATTCACTTGATTTATGTTTAGGAGTAATGATCTGAGGCATTAGATTAATAAACACTTATTCAATCTTATCATCTTCATGTACTTACTCTCCTTATGGGCCAATTTCAGCAGTTGATTAGTCTTTAAAATCTTCAATAAGAATTGTAAGGCCTTGAGTAGCTTGATACTCTTTGTAAATATTCATATATTTCTACCATAAATCCTTATCATCATATTGATGCTCATATTCCTTGGCTAGGATGCACTCATCAATGGTCAATCCTAGAAGTTATTAAGGGGCATCTTAATGTGGGATATCTAGTATGTGATCAAGAATCTCTTAAAAAATGACCTTTGATAACACATATGAAATTTCTTCTTCATGGCTTTCACCTTCTACTTATACCTTTTTGTGCAACTCATCTTATTTGATCTTATGGAAGAATGGATCATGTTGTTTCCTCTTATGAGGTGTCATAATCATGATTTCTTCTTCTTGGTTACTCAAATCCCCTTCATTTTCTATTTCCTCAACTGCATATTCTTGACTTGCCTCGTAAAGGAGAGGGTCTTTCTCTAGGATAGGTATAGTAGACCCTTGAAAGTACTCAATCAGTTGAGAAAGGTCCATATAAGTAACCATAGGCACCTAATTTTCATCATGAAGCTACTCTTATTAGATTACATTCACCTCCTCCCTTTGCTACACTGCTTCTTAGATGCCTTTCTAATATGAAAATGACTTAGAATTTTAAGGAGGGAGGGGTGGGGATTGAGAAACTTTGGGTTTGATTGATACATGACTTAACTCCAAGATGGAAATTTTGGGTTCATGGTTTTCCTACATAGTGTGTGTTGAGGCTTGAGGAGTGAAAGGAGGTATGTGCAATCAAGGTGATGTTACCTTTGTAGCTACCAATGTCTGGTATAAGTGTTTATCTATAACTTCAATATACTAGCAAGAAAGGCTTCAAAATCAGACCAAAGGAGGTATGTATAATTAGAGTAATGTTACCTTTGTATCTACCAATGTCTGGTATAAATGTTTATCTATAACTTCAATATACCTAGCAAGGGAGGCTTCAAAATCAGACCTTGACTACTCATGATGGCTAGCTTCTTCAAAACAAAACTACCTTTCCTCTTACACTATCCTTTAGATATATTTCCATGAGGGGAAGGTTGAGGGAAGTTGGGGGGAACTGTGGTGACATTGAAACTCATGTGGTGAGGGATTATGAGTGATGATTGGAAAGTTGGTATAAGGTTGACATGGAGTGAATGGGGGAAGGTAGGGTGGGTGATGGGGTGTTTGATATTCTTCATGGGATCCCAACTTCCCCTCAATCTTGGAGATGAGTCAATCTATGTCAAGCATGTCACTACTATTTATAGAATAAGACATCCATTCCTCCTTTGCCTATTGCACTAAATTGCTAACCCCTCTAATGACATGTTTTAACTTCCTACCCATACCCCTTTAATGTATCGATGTTTATCATATTATTTTCTTGGTCTAATAGAGTTTTTAAAGGATATATATAGAGTGGATTAGGGTTCGAATAGGTTGTTAAATAATGTCATATAGATGCCATGATTGATTAGGAGGGTAACCAAGCTACAGACGGGGTAGATGAGACTCATAAAAGTCTTGATGATCTTAGTAATAAGGGGGCTCATCATAGTTTTGGACTAATTTCTCATAAGGAGGATCATGGCAATACTCCTATATGTACAACTAATATAGGCCCTTATACTACTGGTGAGGGTTATAATAAGATGTATATGTATCATTTTGAATCTAATAATGAGGAGAGGAAAGATAAAACTCTTCTCTATAGGGTCTCATAGCCTAGAAAACATTAAAATAACTAAAATCATCATGAACAAGAATATGCCTCTTACCTTTAGATAAGGATCAAGGAATACTTGAAAATACTTTTGAAGATAAACGTGATGTAGGCTTGCTTTAATAGGTCCCACTAGGCATACCAAAACTATTGTAGACTTAGATTGTACCCTATCCAAGAAAGGGATTGTTTAGGTCCTCTTGCTCAAACCTATCCCAAAATGGGAATGACCTCAAGCTATGGGTATCCTATAATGGGGTCAGACTTTTAGGATTTTTAATAAGGCTAGCTCTTCTGATGCATCTTTTAGCTCATTTCCATTACTAAGACCTACTTATGACTAGGGAAAAGGGAGAGAGATATAAATTGAAAGGGAAACTTAAGCTAAAAATGGTGATTCACATAAATGATGGTTGATCCATTAATTTTAACTCTTAAAACACTAATGAAATAAGTAAAAGACAAGATCTAGGACTCCAAATATTTGTCATGCATTAGTATTTCATGCATAGGTTCACCAAATGATCAAAAGATAAGGGAAGTGATGTAGAGGTCTAATGTAAGACACTAAATGGTTAAATTATCTGCATGTGAGATTTGATCAAAATATATTTGAATACTAAACATGACCTGCATAACAAGATCAACTAGTAACTAGGTGAGATTAGGACTTGATAAGGGAAATGTTTCTACCACATATGAAAATAAAAATGACATGTACACATTATACCATAATAATGAAATTTGAAAGTAATATTGTGTTCATCTCAAGAGGTTACAAGCTCCCTCTTGGTAGAGTTTAGTCATTCCCAAGAGAGGGATCATATAGATCCATTTTGAGGCTCAAAAGCCTATATTTATATCAAAATGGAATGAGAGAGATGGGGAACATGAATGGAAGAGTGGATAAGGGGTCATGATGACTAAGATTTATATATCTTTCTTGATCTCCTAATTGCATTAATTCCACTAGGACTACAAGGATAGAGTCCTCATATTCATGGACTATGATAAAGTCTGATTTGGGCAGCTATTTATTGAGGGTATGGTTCAAGATGCTCCTCCATTAAATACATATATTTTCCTATGCTTTAGAATTTGAACTTGGGCCTACTATCGATTGAAAACCAATTTAAATGATTGGTTTTCCTATAGTTTATATGTCGATGATGCTATACTCAATGTCTGGTCCTATTTTGTTAACAAACTATCGACCTTTGATTTATATTAGGTTAAAAGACTTATTTTACATTTATAAAGCATTAGTGGAAATATCTAGTCTTATTGGTTTAACCTAGGTCCATCTTAGATTGAATTTTAGATTGATACTTTTATATTTACCTTAACCCATCAAAAATTTCTTCTTCAACTTCTATTGAAAGTCCTAGGTTTGCCCTTGTTTAATTGGCTATGAACCATGACTTAGATCATTGACTCATGAACCTTTGCTCACATTGTCTAATATTTATTTATCTAGATGGCTACTAGTCATCTATCTTTACCAATTTAACATGCTCCTAGCACTTGTAAATCATGCCTTTACACTTAGGATTCATGGACTCATTGACCTACTTACATGTTGTTAGATATGAATCCATGATTGCACGTGAGCCATTGATCTACTTGGGCCCATTATCTTTTTAGTCACTACTTGCTGTTGGATATTCTATATGATTGAATTTTGATCATTTATCCTTATTTTTGAATCTAAATGGATATTCTGTGGGGTTTAAAATTTATGTTTGTGTTACTATATTTGACATCTATGTGAAAGTATTTGACATATTTGTGACTATCATTAATATATTTGAAAACTAATAGTCATTTATCATGACCTAAATTAGAGGTCCACACACATGTAAATTGACATTTATGGGGATGTCAATGATGTCTGCATGACCATCAATATTTCTACCCTAATAGATGACTATTGAGCTTGAAATTTGACACTTGTGTGAACATCACTCTGCTGAAATAATTTCCCTGAGCTACATTGGTTGATATAACTATATATTTGAGGGAATTGTTGTGAAGGAATTTATTCAAGAGAAATATATGTTTGTCTTCAAGAATTTTGGACGTAGGGTTTTGTATCAAACATTTGTTGTAGATAATTTTTTTGAAAGAATATCTTCAGGATTTTGACAAGGACCTTTTTTTTGAACATTTTGTTCGACTAAAATGTGTCTTCATAAAGATTGTCTTGAACATTTTTTCTATAAGAATTCTACCTTCGATACTTTTGATTGACATTTTGATGCAAATAATTTTCTTGAAATAATTAGGTCTTTAGGAAAATCTTGCAAAACTTTTGCTTGAAAGAGATAAGTCTATGGGATCTTTACCTTAGATAATCTTCTTGAAAATGTCCCCAACACTTATCCAAAAAAACCAAAATAATTTCCCTAAAATAACTATTATCACTTAGCCCAAATACCTAAAGTATTAATACTTAGCCAAATAAAGTTGGGAAATTTCTTAAGTATCAAATAAACATTTTAAGCCCACATGCTCTTCTATACTTGTTCTTGAAATTAATCATACACCATGAAAACCTATTCAAACCCTTCACCTTACAATGTAGACCTAAAAGATCAATCAATCTATACTTTAAGCTACCTTAAAGTGTTTCAAAATCTTTGTAACAACATGATCTTCTCCTCAAGTCATTTGGTCCTTCTTTCCATAGGAACTCTGCTCATTTATTCAAGGCTTTGTATGGATTTTTATACCATAGACCTCCTCAGGCAAAGTTTTATATGTGGGCCAAAATTGGCCAACAATCACACCCTCTCATTATAGGTGTACTACTTATAATAATCCAAAGGCACAAGTTGTATGTATTACTCATAGAGTATTGACATTGGTAATAACTCAGTAAGCATATGGCTTAATATCTCTCATGGGATAAAAATATATAAAATGCAACCTCGTTAATAAATTTATATCAATTTTGAAAAAAACTAATCTATGATATACATACATACATACATATATATATATATATATATATATATATATATATATATATATAGAAAGAAAGAAAGTAATCTAATAGGATACAAGGTTTACATTTAATTTATTGCATAAATGGAAGGGTATGGAAAAATAAGTTAGAATATCAACCATAAAACCAAGTTGAATTATTATAAAGTTTACACAAATGTATATGATTCATGTAATATTTTAGTAGTGTGTACATGTATTTTATTATAAGGATGAAAAAGGTTTTATAGGTTGAATGTATGATGATTCATAGATCAATTAAATAAAGGAATGAAGGATGGATTTATATATTTTTGGATGGGAGGTGGAAAGTTAAGATCTATTGATCAGATTGGAAACTTGAAATTTGGATGAGATTCAATTAGTCAATTAATTGATTTGTTTTCATTTTTTGACAAAGCTAACTAATTAATTATCATTTGGAGAAATAGTTAGCTGATTTGTTTTCATTTGTTTGACACAATAAACTAGTTTGTTTCCATTTTATGGAGTGATAGAGTTAACTATTTTATTTTATTTTGAAGGGGCTAACTAATTGATTGAGAATGGATTGGATGAGTTTCCATTTTGATCAAGGAGTTGACTAAGCGATGGCATGGAGTGGAGCATGGATGAAGATAATTAATATTAATTAATTAAATAATTATGTGTGTATGGAATTAATTAACTAATTAATAATGATTAATTACTTTATTATTTATGGAGTGACGCTTTTGGGATTAAATAGGGTCATGGTGTAATTAATCAATTAATGTGGTGGTTTTGAGGTTTTATGATATTAGGGTAGATTAATTGATAATGGATTCAATGATGTTAAATTTATAACAATATTAGGTTGGTGGAATTGAGGTGTCTACAATATAAAATCAATGTTTAAACTCCATTTTCATTAAAAGTAATGCATGATTAGAATGTGCAAGATATATTGAATTTAGGCATAATATTTGGATTTATTTAGTAAAATTAATTAATTGCATTGAAAATTCATTCAAGAAATAATAAAACCTAACTAAAATAAGGAATAACTGATATAAATTTACTTATTAAAAATTTATTATAGATTATGGATTTATTAACATGATCATTCATTTATAAGAAATAAGGACCTAAATAAATAAAATAATAAATGTCAAATAGAAAAAGCATATATTAACCTTAAAAAATCCTATTATAACACTTGATTTTGAACCATAAAAGACTTATATTATTGATCATTTTATAGATGGATATTCAAGCTTGGTTCACACACCTTTGTTGAAAAAGGGTCCATCCTGCCTAAAACTAAAGCTATGAAAGCTTCATTTAATAAAGTAATGGAGTCAAAACCACCATGTAAAAGTTTGTTTTATTAACTGCTATTCTAAATAATAAAATAAAACTATGCATTAAATTATTAATCCAACTTGCATTATTTATTTATAAAATAAACTAATATTCACCATAGAATAACTTTAGTTGATTTGTTATTCTAATTTTACATGATTTTATCTAACTTTGCTTAAAATTCAATAGATTTAAATAATCTTATCTAATTTTGGATAAAAATTATCTATATTTAAATAATCTTAATTGGATTTAAATAATATTTAATAAATTTAAATAACATTATATATATCTAAATAACATTTTATATCTTTACATAAACCAAAAGGCAAAGCTTGAAAATTGCCAAAAGTGTCTAATAAGGTGATTTTTTATAGCCATATCTTTTTATTGACAATTTAATTTACTACAATTATTAAAGCATTATGTTCACATTAATTTTTTTCTTCCTTAATGAAAGTTTTTATCCATGTCATTTTTTTTTATTGTTTGAATTTATTCATGAAATGGTGTTCACAATTAGTTCTTAAAATTGGGGGGAAAATGGCTAAGTATGAAAACTAAAAAATCTATTAGATAGGTTCAAGCATAAATATATTTTGATTGAAAAATTATTTTAACATGAATATTGAACCTTTTTGTTTCCATTAATTTAATATTTATTCATGTAAGCTTTAATTCTTATAAAAATTTATTTTAATTGTGAGAATATTTGTTGGAACACAACTATCTACTAAGAGGGGGATGAATAAGTAGATTGACTAAAATTAGTCCTTTCATACTTTTAATGAAAATTAAAATGTATATATAGACATAACACACAAAAATAGACATAACACTCAATGTACGTGGAAAAACCATTATGGGAAAAACCACGATGAGAATAGCTGCTAGAATTTACTATTTTAATCTAACCTCATAATTAAAATCTCACTGGTTACAATGTTTAATGACACCAAACGTAAGGAAACACTAATCCCCTGATTTAAGAATACCTACTCTAAGGAAGCACATACTCCATAATAGATCACCAACTCATCTATTCTGATGGCACCCACCTATCATATCTATTATGGAGCTACAACTCTAGATTACAAAAATTAATTCACAAATTGAATCTAGTTTTATGTTACAGACTTGTTCTATAACTATTTATGCTTTGCTCTACATCTTGCTTCCTCTCTTTCTCTCTCTCCCACTTAATTCAACTCTTTTTGACACTTAGTGTATACACTTATAAATTGTGAGACCTAGATCAAATGTATGTATATACATACATACATACATACATACATACATACATACATACATACATACATACATACATACATATATATATATATATATATATATATATATGAATTTGATCTAGGTCTCACATTTTCTCTATGTTTACACTTGGTTGTTAACACATCATGCTCTATTCTTGGACTCAGTTCATATTTATTTAATGATAGGCTTCCTACTTCTTGAATTCATGCACCACCTCCATAATTCTCTATCTTTACTATTTTTATCATATATCAGGCTTGAGCTTTGATACACGTGACCTTTTTTCACAATTTGGATTGATTACATTAATCTATATAATTATCTATGTAGCTTACCTACATGTTCTATTGCTTGACCATTGAGATGAACATATATTTAATTAGTGACCATTGATCTTAAGTTTTTTTCCATGATCTAATGATCCTCATTCAATTATCCCAACTATAAAATACAACCATTAGATCAAACATTAATAGGCTCACGCACTTTGTTAGATCTTTTTGATCTTTTAAACTTTAACATTTCAACTTTAAAATGCATCCATTGATCTTTGATCCAAGCTCCCATGTGCTATTAGATATTCAAAAGTAGCACAAACTTTACCTCTATTTATCATTAAACATCAAGCATTTGATCTCATCTCAAAAATTCCTAATGCTTTGGAACACATATGCACCATTGATCTAGCTCAGTCTTTAACTCATTATACATCAAACACTTCGACCTATTTAGTTACATGCACTTTATTGATCTTCATTGCATGATCAAATGCTTACCATTATATCCTTGTCTTGGTATCCTAATATTAGGACACTTGGCACTCTCATATGCCTTTTGAGCACTTTACTATCAGTCCTTGTGCTTGTGACACTTGACACTTTCATATGCCTTATTCACATTATCAGTTCCCATGCTTGTGACACTTAGCACTAACACATGCCTTCTACACATTATCAGTCCCCATGCTTGTGACACTTGGCACTAGTGTGTGCCTTCTACACATTGTCAGTCCCCACACTTTTGACACTTGACATTAGTGCATTCACTCTCATGGACCATTGACATATTGACTTCACTTCACATTTTTGGATCTTAATCATATGATTAAGCACTAATTATTGACCAATCTTAGACAAATATTAATTCAAAGAATTAGGAAATATTAAATTCTTTGATCATTGATCCAAGCCAGTAATTTCTAGGTTAAAGGGTCTAGTTGCAAAATGATAAGGAAGGCTTAAATTATAACTTAAACAATCAGTTCCCACCTATATCTAGTCAACATAAAAATAGAAGTGTTTGTGAATGCCATGACCAAAAACCATAGGGTTTTATTGATAAACCCTAGTAATGGATGAGAGCAAAGATAAATTATTTTTGAGCTCATTTCTTTTCATCTAAACCTGTGGACCATATATTAGAACTCAAAAAACCCATAACATGTCTTCTATCAATTTCTATGCAAACATCCAAAAATGGTATCTATAAAATCAAGACAACTTTATATGATAATATTAAAACTTTAGAAATTATAATATATACTCTTCTCTCCATCAATCTTTCCTGTGATTGATCCTTTGATATCAATGACATCCATAGTGCCAACTATCTCTCTTTTGACATCAATGACAATCATATTGCCAACAACATCCCCCTTTGTTATTGATGGATAAATAAATGTTATGATCTTGTAATGCATGATTTACTCATTGTATTTGGAAATATTTTATAGAGATCATTTGCACTTGTTCTCCCCCTTTGACATCAATGGCAAAGGGACTCTAACTTGCTCACTATTTGTCCAAAATTTTCTCCCCTTTTATAAAATAAAGGAATTTTTCCAAGAATTTACAACCATAAACTCATTAGAAACTTGAAAAAATATGTATACCTAATTTTCCTTTTCTCTCTTCTTTCAAGGATTAACAAAGTTTCTATGATCCTTCCTCTAGGCTCATGCCCTATTATTGAGATCTAGTGGTGTGATGTAGGAGTAACCACTCCCAATTTTTGCCTTAAATACTCAAATTTTTCTTTGGGAAGAGGTTTGGTGAATATGTATACAACTTGATCCTATGTTGGCACATATTCCATTGTGACCTCTTGATCTGCAACCTTTTCTCTTAAGAAGTGATACTTGATTGATATGTGCTTAGTTATGGAATGCATCACTGGATTATTTGATATGTTAATATCACTTGAATTGTCACAAAGAATAGATAGGTGATTTGTATTCTACCTTGATGTCTTTAAGTGTTTTCTTCATCCACAAGGCTTGAGTGAAACATTCCACTATTGCAACATACTTTGCTTCTACTGTAGAAAGAGTAACTAACTCTTGCTTTTTGCTCAGCCAACAAAAAAGTTTGTTTCCAAGGAAAAATGCGCCACCACTAGTGCTTATTCTATCATCCACAATTCCTTCCCAATAAACATTTGTGTATGTTGTCAAAGTGAAATATTCACCTTTGGGATACCATAGGCCATAGTCAATTATACACTTGATATATCTAAAGATTATTTTCACTACATTGACATGTGATTCTTTGGGAGAAGCTTGAAATATTGAAACCATACACACTACTTACATGATATATGGTCTTGATGTATTTAGGTATAAAAAAATAATTATCATTGATTTATATAAAGCTTTATTTGCATCAAGGGAATCATCCATTTTTCTCAACTTACATCTAGTTATCATGGGAGGACCTATTGGTTTGATATCTTCCATTCTAAACTTCTTGAGTATTTCCTTAGCATACTTGGTTGGAGATATAAATATCCCTTTATCAATATGTGTTATCTATAGACCAAGGAAGAAAGAAAGTTATCTAAGCATAGACATCTCAAAATCATTTTGCATTTGAGTAGCAAACTCTTTGCACATACTATTTTTTCTACCATCAAAAATGATATCATCTACATATACAACAATAATTAACATATGCTCACCTTCTAATTTTAAGTACATATTGTTTTCTACACATCCTTTATTTAATACTTATTGTTTTAGGTACTGGTGTAATCTTGAATACCATGCTTTTGGTGCCTAATTAATACCATACAAAGCTTTCTTCAGTCTACAAACATAATCTTCTTCTTTTGATAGCTGAAAACCTTTAGGTTATTTTTATGTAGATTTCCTCTTTTAGGTTCCCATTCAAGAAATTAGACTTAACATCCATTTGATAGACTTTGAATTTCTTATAAACATATAATTATAGAAACATTTGTATGGCTTCCAATCTAGTAACTAGAGTAAATGTTTTCTCAAAATCTATGCCTTCAACTTATGCATATCCTTTGCACAACAATTTGGCCTTATTCCTTATAATAGTTCCATACTCATTAAGTTTGTTTCTAAAGACCCACTTTGTACCTATTACATTCTTATTTGAAGGTCTTAGAACTAATTCCCAAATTTTGTTCTTTTCAATTGACTTAGTTCTTCTTCTATGGGTTTTAGCCAATTTTCATCCTTGTTTTTCAACATAGTTCTTAGGCTCAATTTCAGATATCAAAGCAAAAATTTCTTACTTATTATTCATTGCAACTCTTCTCATTATTTGAACTCCTTCATTTTTATTTCCAATGATCTATTCTATAGGATGATCCTTTTCAACAAATCTTGCAAGTCACTTTTGATTTACTTCCTTGGACTCTTCATTAGCTAATTCCTCTTCAAACTCTGATTCTTCTTTATAAATGTCTCTACCAAGTTTAACATGTTTCAAACATTCATCAACCTTAACATTGATACTCTCTAAAATCTTCTGTATCCTTTTTTTGTAACATATGTAGGATTTACTTTCAATGGAATAAACAAGAAATATTCCTTCATCACATCTTTATTTAAAGCTTCACAAGTTATATTATTTTCTCCTTATGTATAATTTACTACCAAACACTCTAAAATACTTAACATAGGCAGGTTTTCCATACCATAGTTTATAGGGTGTTTTATCAATATTTACTCTCAATTAAAATCTATTCAATATATATACTACTATTTGTATTTATTCTCTCCAGTATCCATCAGGTAACTTGGTCTCTTTTAGCATTGTTATGGCCATCTCCTTAACTGTTCTAATCTTTCTTTCAACATATCTATTATGATGTGAATTCCTTACTATATAGTTATGAATTTTGATTCCATGCTTCTCACAATATTCTATGAACTCATTTGAGGTGAATTCACTACCTCTATTAGATCTTAAACATATGATTTTTCATCCAATCTCATTCTCTACCATGGCCCTAAAGATCTTGAATATTTCAAATGCTTGAGATTTGTTCTTCAAAAAGGTTACCCATGTCATTGCTGAGTAATCATCTATTATCAACATGAAGTATCTTCTTTCCTTTGGATCCTTTTGTCTTAGTAGGACCACAAAGATCAATATGAACTAACTTTAAAAGCTTTGTAGTTGCATACTCCTTTGTTTGAAATCTAACCCATATTTGCTTGCCTTGATTACATTCCTTGTAAGTAGTGTCTATAGGTTTGGTTATCTTAGGCATATCTCTAAAAAAATTATTTGATCTAACTTTTACTAGGTTATCAAAGTTAACATGATCCATTATTCTATACCATAACCAACTCTCATCAATCTTTCCTATCAAATAACTATCACCATTCACTTCACTTAGATTATAAATATTTCTTTTAGTTCTTTTTCCTTCTGCAACTAATCTTCCATATCTCTTTATCTTACATCATTTAGAATTAAATGTGATCTTATATCCATTGTCACATGTTTGGATGATACTTAGTAGGTTGTGTTTCAATCCTTTGACATAAAGGACATCATGTGTAGGTAGTTTTCCATCTATATTTTAAGGTTCCTTTACCATGGATCTTTATTGTATTATTGTATCCCAAGCTAATAGATCCATCCTTACATTTACTTAGTTTGATGAACTTGCTCTTGTCACCAGTCATGTGTTTTAAGCACCCACTTTCTAATACCCATAAATTTTAATTCTTGACATGGAGTGCAGTTTGAACAATCATAGATTGTGTAGCTTTTTGATCTTTTACTTTCCACACATCCTTAGGTTTCTTGTTTGGATTATTTTTCTCTTTTTTAGAGACTTGTGAACCTTTATTCATACTTGGAGACATGCCTTTATTTTCACTTTTTATTTTTGATCTTACAAATTTTTTTCTACATTATTTAGCTATGTGACCAAAATTATTGCAATTATAGCATATTATATTTGTATCTAACAAAGGGCAACAATGATTTTTTTCTTACAAAGTTTGCTCTCCTTTTAGGTATAACCCTATATTAACTACCCCTATGACCAAAATGATTACATGTATAACAATAACCATAGAGAAATGATGAATACCTAGTCATAGCATTTCTTTGTGCATAATGAGGAGGTCTTCTTAACTCTAGCTTCTTCAAGTCTCTCACCCTTATGTAACCATCTACATTATCTATCTTTGTGTTCTACGACTTCTTTGAGTTTTCAAATATTGACTCATTGTTCTTCTTCTTTTCTTTAGGCTTATTTTCTCCTTCAACTTTCTTCACATCAACAATGCTTGTGTTTGTCTTTGTATCTCTGAAGGCATTCTTACAATATTTTTCATTCTATGCTCTTAATTCTCTTTTTTCTTTGAAGTTGTCATATAGGTTTTTAGATGTAATAGTTATGGGGCTTTTACCTTTTTCAAAACCAAGACTAGATTTATCTTTTGATGGATTTTGAGAATTGATTAACTCATCAAGAATTTTTGAACCTCCTTTCAGGTTCATACCTTTGTCTATTTATTCTTTAGATTTTTCAAGTTCTTTTCTCAAAGCCACTATTTTTTATTATAACTTCATGGATTCATTAGATTTAGATTTTAGTTCAAATTTGACTAGATCTTCTATTATTTTAGCCTCTTTAACCTATGTCTTTAGGATAACTACTAGCTTATCAGATTTTTTAATACTTTTGGTTAATTTTTTAGTCTCCTTTTGTGCCTCCATTTTATTTGAGTTATTTTTTATCAGGTTTTCAATTTCATCTATAGAACAAATGAGTTCACCCTCTAGATCCACTTCTCCTTCCTCTTCTTCATTTGAGTCTTCAACTTATTATTTTTATTGATCCACAAAAGCTAATTCTAATGTCATAAATAGGAGTTCATTTCCCTTAGCCACAAAGGCACAATCATGGTCATCATTTGAACTATTACTATCATCTACTGAATCACTATCCTCTCTTATGTACATGCCCTTATTATGTTTAAAGAAGTTCTTCTTCTTGGAGTAGTGAGGTTTCATCTTTTTATTATCCTTTTCTTTTTTAGAATTATCCTTTTTGTTTTAAGGGAATTTAGTAGCAAAATGTCCTACCTTACCACAATCAAAGAATTTAAAGGGTAACTTACCTTTATATTATCTATAACTTCTTAATTTTTTGAAAAACTTGGATTCTTCTTTATTTGTCTTCTCAAATCTAGATGTAGGTGCTTTTTCTTTTACTTGTTTAGATTCTTTGAATGCATCTTCTCTCTTGATAGTATCTGCTTCTCCCATTCACATCTCATAGGCTATGAAACTTCCATGGAACTCATCTATAATGAGCTTATCTAGATCTTTTGATTACTTTATTATATATATTTTATAATCATAAATAGATGGTAGAGATTCTAGGGCCTTTTTGATAATGACCAAATCTTTCATCTCTTCTCCAATGCCTCTAATTGCATTGACTATTTCATCTACTCTGAGGAGGTAGTCTATAATTTTATCTTCTTCATTCATTTTAATACTTTCAAACTTGCCTCCATATTTTTTTATCTTGGCTTGATTTACCTTATCATCACCTTCACAGATGCTCTTCAAAATTTTCCACACATCATGTGCATTTTGGCAATGCATGACTTTAACAAAATCTAAGTTAGATAATCCATAAAAGATAACATTATTTTCCTTGGAATTGATATCATATGCTTTCTTGGAATCTTGATTAGTAGGATAGGCATTGTATATCCATTTACAACAAACATCCATACATCAAACCCTAATAAAGATATATATGATTCCATTCTAATGCTCCAAAATGCATAGTTTGATCCATCAAAAAGAGATGCTTTATTTGAGGAAGATCCTTATTGACTAGCCATTTGTGTTCACCATCTAAGATATACCTAATTTGATTAAACTTCTTCTAAGGAACTAGGGCTTTGATACCAATTATTGGAACACAACTATCTATTGAGGGGGGAGGCAAATCATTAGACTAATTAAAATTAGTAGTTTAATACTTTTAATGCAAATTAAAATGTATATGTAGAGATAAAACACAAATAAATAGACATAACACTTAGTGTACATAGAAAACCCAATATGGGAAAAACCACAATGAGAATAGCTGCTAGAATCTACTATTCTAATCTAGACTCATAATCAAGTTCTCATTGGTTATAATATTTAAGGGCATTGACCCTAAGGAGACACCAATACCCTGATTTAAGATCACCTACTCCCTAATCGAGCACCAACTCAACTTTTTTTATGTCACCCACATATCATAGATATTATGGAGCTGTAACTCTAGATTATAAAAAATGATTAAAAAATTGAATCTAGTTCTATGTTATAGATTATTCTATAAATGCTCATGCTCTACTCTACATCTCTCTTCCACTCTTTCTATCTCTCCTACTTAATTCAACTCTCTCTCTCTCTATATATATATATATATTTGCATTTGATCTAGGTATCACATTTTCTCTATGTTCACACTTGGTCATTAACACATCACACTCTATTCTTGGACTTAGTTCATATTTCTTTAATGATAAGTTTTCTTCTTTAATTCATGCACCACCACCATAATTCTATGTATTTTACTATTTTTATCATATATCAAGCTTGAGATTTGATACACATACCATTTTTCACAATTTATATTGATTACAATAATCTATATCATTCTTTATATAGCTTACTTATATGTTCCATCACTTAACTATTAAGATGAACATATCTTTAGATATTGACCATTGATATTAAGTTTCACACCATGATCCAATGATCCTCATTCAATTGTCCCAAGTTTAAAATGCAACCATTAGATCAAACTCTGATAGGCTCATGCACTTTGTTAGATCTTTATGAGCTTTTAAACTTTAATGTTTAAACTTTAAAATGCATCTATTGATCTTTGATATAAGCTCCCACATGTCATTAGATTTTCAAAAGTATAATGGAATTTAATTTTTATTATTATTAAACATTGAGCACTTGATCTCATCTCACATATTCTTGATGCTTTGGAACACATACACACCATCAATCTAGTTTGTTCTTTAACTCATTATACATCAAACACTTTGACCTCTTTGACTCCATGCACTTCATTAATCTTCATTGCATGATCATATGGACACTATTAGATCCTTGTCTCAGTCATTTAAGATTAGGATAATTGACACTCTCACATACCTTTTGAGTAATTTACTATCAATCCTTATGCTTGTGATACTTATCACTCTCATATTCTTTTTGCATATTATTAGTCCCTATAATTGTGACATTTGGCACGAACGCATGCCTTATTTAAATTACCAATCCCCATGCTTGTGACACTTGGCACTAGCACATGTCTTCTAAACATCATCAATCCCTATAATTATAACACTTGGAAATAACATGTTCACTCTTAGGTACCTTTGACATATTGACTTCACTGCACATCATTGTATCTTCATCATATGATTAAGTGATAATCATTGATCAAGCTTAGACAAATATTAATGTGAGGACTTAGGAAATATTAAAGTCTTTGATCACTGCTCCAAGTCAATAATTTTTAGGTCAAAAGGGTTAGTCACACAATGACAAGGAAGGCTTAAGTTATAACGTAAGTGATCGATTCTTGCATATATCTATTCAACATAAAAATAGAAGTGTCTATGAATTCCATGACTAAAAACCATAAGGTTTTATTGAGAAACCCTAGTAATGTCTAAGAGTAAAGATAAATCATTTTTGAGTTTATTTATCTTCATCTAAACCTATAGACCATATATATAAGAAGCACTTGAAAAACCCATAACATGCCTTCTATCAATTTATTTGCAAACATCTAGAAATGATCTCTATAAAAGCATGAAAAATTTATATGATAATATTGTAACTTGTGTAATTATAAGACATGTTCTTCTCTCCATAAATCTTGCCTTTGACTGATCCTTTGACATCAAAGACATCCATAGTGCCAACTATCTCTATTTTGACATCAATGGCAATCATATTTCCAATAGTGTCTTCATGAAATGGTGCTCATAGGTGGTTTCAAAAACTAGGAAAATGATAGACAAATGGCTTAAGTATGAAAACTATTAATTTTGTCTAATAGTTGATTTCATGTAGCCATATATTTTGATTGATAAATAAGTTTATTACTAATATTAATGTATTTTTTACCCCTTAATTTTTATTCATTAATGTAAGTTTATATCTTTATTCAACTTTATTTTCTCTCTCAAATATTGTTTGAAAAAGTGTTGTTCAGAAATTTCTTAAAAACTACACTACATACACATTTTATCCACCAAATAAGGCATATTCCTTTGCTACACATTGAACATTAATTTTCACCTATAAATTTTTTAAAGGAATTATAATTCCTTATAAATTTAAGTCAAATTAAAGAAAACCTTTGAACTAGTAATGTGTTGTTAGATAAAATGTGAAAGCATTAGTTTTTAGTTAAAATATCATAGTCCTAATATTTATTAAATATTTGGTATATTGAAACATAAAAATATGTAATTGATAATATGATAGTTTGCATATGTTCCCTCCTTTTGAGGTGAGAGATGTACCTATTTTTTTATATCACTCATTTGAAAAAAGAGAGTAATACACAACATGTGTAATCATAGATAAAAATTTAAAGTTGTAACATTTTGAAAAACTCATATATAACAAAAGAAAGTTTAGTAACTTATCAATATGTAATAATGTAAGATCAATATGTAATATATAACCTAATACTAATATACTAATGTATAAAAATGTATGTAAGGGTGTTGAATGAGAAAGGAGAGGAAAATGATATGACTCGATAATGTCCCTAAAATAGGGATAGATACGTCCATTGTAATAATATTCCCCAATATAGATAAGATATAAAAATGAAAATATCAAATGTGATAAATTCCATGTGACTAGGTGTATGTAGAAATGATGTATGTGATCTATATTGATATAATCAATGTAGGATCAATAGGCATATGGGTGTAGTAATATCCATAAATGTAATATAAAATTAGATATGCTCATGGAGAATGTATGAGTACAATACTCCCAATGCAAATAAGTGACATAAGATAATAAATTTTCCCTAAGATGGATAATGAGTTGTCCATCACATGGGGGTATAGATCAATTATAATAGTGTGATGTCCTTGATATCCTATGGTATAATTAATTAAATTAATAAGGAATGTGTTTTATGATGCCCTTAATGAAATGATATAAATATTATCAATGATATTCAAGAGGAATATGTGGGTAGGCTGCCCCAAATGGAAATTAGAGATAGTTCAATATGAGAATGTGTCGTTTCAATTCCTCCAATGGAAATGTATTTAAAGGGAATACTAGGAATGTGTGGGTATGATTCCCAAAATGGGATTATAATGGGCAATAAATGACTTGGGTGTATAATGAGCACAATGCATGATATTCATTGGATTATTCAAAGGTTTGCCTTCTAAAGTAGCTAGGTAATAGGCTCTTGTACCAAGATTACTTGTAATAACAAAGGGACCTAACCAATTAGGTTTGAATTTTAATTTATTTTATTTTTATACATTAGCACTATATTTATTTTATTTTAGTACCAATTCATTGATGTGGAATTATCTTGATTTGATATTCTTTCTATCAACTTTATTTAGGTGATCTTGGTAAAATATTAAGTGATCAATTGATAGTATACATGATGCATCTAATATTTCCTATTGATGTAATTTTTTTTCTATATTTATTATCATTGATAATACCTTAAATGGATACATAAAGAGAATAAATATCAAGCTATAATGAGATTATTGCTTTTACACAACATAAAACATATGGGGTTACCTTGTATCTATCCTAGTACTTTCACGATATGACCATAAAGTGTATATAATCTAGTTACATCAATCTTCACCATTGTTGGTAATTATTTTTCATAATATTTTCATAATTTTTTATTTATAACCCAGCTTGGCTATTAAATTAGGGGTAATTAAGAGTATAAAATGTATGTCAGATCTTATATTTAGCATAAAAATTCTCTACCATATTATTATTGAAAGACTAACCATTATCTATAATAATAGAAAATAGAAATCCAAACTAAGAAATTATGTGTCAATATAAATCTACAAATGTCTTTACCTATGTTAGATTCTTAAGGAATAAATTAAACCTATTTGGTAAAATATTTAGTATCAATAATAATTAACTTGTGACTTTATGATGATAAAGTATTGATTTTACCACTAGATGAAAACCTTAAATGGAAAATATCCAAGGAGAAATGATAGGTTATAATTCTTGAGATGATGCATGCATTAAATTACTATCATTGAAATTATTCAAAAATATTTGATTATTATTAGAATTTATGTTACATTTTAGGCCAATAATAACCCATTATAAGGAACTTGTATGACATGTATTTTCCATTTAAATGTCCTCCACATTCACTATTATAGACCTATTGTAATGCAATTTTAGATTCTTCATGCCCAAGGCATCTAAGTAAATGTCCATCAAAATATATAATGAAAAAAACATCACCAATTATAATGTGGTGAATGGGATCTCTTATTAATTTTAATTTTTTTCTTGAAAAATATGGGATAATAATTTCATCTAATAGGATATTGTAAATATTTGTACACCACTCTAAATCAGGCATATCATCATCTATGTGAAATACATCTAATCTATCTAGAGATGCAAATGTGTAGGGTTTTTAATTTATTAATAATAATATAAATTGATCATCAATAATGTTAATAGGAACTAGAGAATTAACATTGGACATAACATCAACATGACATTTATTTCTTCTAGGAATATTGCCAATCTCAAAATCCTCAAAGTGAGTGATCAAACTATAGACAATATCCCCCTATGGAATTAATTTTTATTCCTTTTTAATATACACATGTCACTTAGTTGATGATTAGTTGAGAATCACCTTAAAAATTTATAGATTTTATCTTTAAAGTGTGTGTATATGTAATCCCATAGGCAAAGCCTCATATTTTGCTATGTTGGTGTAGGAAAAGCTCAAATAATATTTATAAGTGGCATAGTATGACCCTAATGTGTCACTAATACAATATCAAAATTGATACCTAAATCATATCTAGACCCATAAAAGTACATAGTCCATGTTCTATTCTCAAGTACACATAATAAACTCATCTATAAAAGCATCATTTATAAGATTCTGGCCTAATAAAAGAGCTACAATGAGTTAGTCAATGTTGACTTTCCATTTTACCAATTATTATGGTTAAAAATTAAGATATAATTACATAAGTAGAATTCCCTACTTATTTATTCATTTGGACAAATAAGGATATACATCATATAACTCAAAAAATTAATCTTTGAAATAACAAATGTCTTGATATCAAGCATATTATTTCTAAGTTTATGTGTGGTAAACACAATAGATAAGCATAAATTTTCCATTGAGTTGTAATTATTTTCATAATCAACCAATGTGGAACTGATGTAATTTACAACTCTTTCTTTATTCTCTTCATCATATTATACTAACAAGTTACCCAATGCTTGATTATTAGCAAAGATGTATAATAACAAAATTTTATCCAAAATAAGTGGCATGATGACTAGTGGATTAATTAAATATTATTTGACTTCATCAATTTATTTTTTATATTTTTTATCCAATTCAAACTTTTCACATTTAAATAATAATGTAGAAAATAATTTATTTTTATTGACTAACTGAGCTATAAACTGTTGAATGGTTGGGGATTCTCTTTGCAAAATTCTCAGTTATTTTAGTCACGTGGATATAATCATGACAAAAATTAATTTTAATTTTTTAGGATCCATCTCAATACTATGTTAAGAAATAATAAAGGCCAAAAAAAATCTAGATATAACACTAAATAAAATTTTCTTAGGGTTTAACCTTACATTGTATTTTCATAGCATTTCAAATATTTTTACAAAATTTAAACATAGTATTCATGATTCTTTGATTTTCCCAATAAATTATCAATATAGTCTTACAAAATGTCATTAATTTAATCATGAAATATTTTTTTCATATCCATTTATAAGGTACAAATAAAATTTTAATCCTAGAAGGAACAATAACATAGAAAAATGTAACCCTAAAAGGTGAAATATATCTTATATTGGTTGGCATGATTTATCTTAATTTTTTTATAATAAAATAATCCATTCATGAAGGAAAACATTTCATAATTATCAATATAATCAACAATCATATTAATGTGTGGTAATTGTAAATCATCCTTAGGACATGCTTTGTTCATGTCTCTAAATTTTGAACATACCTTAATGCATATTTTAGGTTTTGCATTGGGTTAAATGTTGGAAATCCAAGTTGAGTAATTAATAGATTATATGAAACTTTCATTTAATAACCATTGGATTTAATTATTAACCAATAAATAAACTTTAGGATGCATATTTATAATTTTTTTCTTTTTTTTCCATCAATATGGACAACTTGATTATGAGCCACAATAAATGGATTGATATTGAAAATGTTGGCAGAAGACCAAGAAAATAATTTAGGAAAAATTTTCAATATATATCTAAAGTATTTATCTTCATTGGGTATCATAAAAATACTTAACAAAAAATATTAGTATCTTATTTAGTGCCATAATTAAATTCAATCTTTCCTTCATTTCATAGTTTAGATCAATCCTCGATATATGGAGTATAAGGTAAAAAATTAAGGACTTTAAAATAATATATGAAGCTAGCATGTTTTTAAATATGAGATGAAATAATTTTGCTAAAATTATTACTAGTATTCAATACTGAGTTATTCATAACATTACTATATCTTCCTTATTCATTACAGGTTGGTTATTTGTTAGTATGAGTTTAGCTTGTGATGTCCTCAAGAGCACCCAACCTAATGATTATTTCATATAAATTTGATAAAAACATATAATGGAATGCCATCATACATAGGGGAAGCCTCACACATTGCAAAATATGCATGGTGACTTAAGTTATATAGAGATATAACATTATGATGATAATGGGGCAAATCCATATAATACCCCATATATTATTAAATATTTTCAAAATTATTAATAGTTAGAATATCAAGTAAAATAACTTTGTCAATAAACTCATGATAGAAAAGTTATAAAGATGTAACATTGTTTAGTAATGTTGGTGAGATTTACTATACTTAGAGAAGTGTGTATGTGAAGGTTTTTTCATTGAATCACTATACAAATTATAAGCATTAAGAGTAATGTGATCCACATTGAAGGGTATATCTTTAGATTCATTCTTATCACTATATCCAAGACCTATTTTAAACTATGAGGAATAAAGATTATTGAATATCGCATATATTTATTGTGTTTTTGTATAATCCTTCATGTTTTTATCCAAATATATTTTCACATGATTTTAATTTTTTATTTTTCCAAAGTAGTTTGAGTTATATCAAGAGGTTGTTTTGGTTTATTAAAATTGAAATAAGTGTTTTATATAGGTTATTTACCTTTATTATCAAAATGTATTATATCATTAATAAAAAGAGATGGAAAATTTATTCCATGTGCTTGAGGGCTGAAATATATCTAGCCAATACCAAA